>VTFQ01000013.1:38424310-39024310 GCA_036281575.1 Ancherythroculter nigrocauda
GTGTTGACTTGGTCTCCAAATTCCCCAGATCTCAATCCAATCAAGTCTGTTTATAATGAGGAGGACATTTTAAGCTATGAAACTTGTAGAATGTTTTAATCGTATCTTATATGTCAAAAGATCAAGGAAATTTGATTTCTCATATCATGACCCCTTTAAAATATTTGGCTAACCATTTGGTTAATTTTATCTAAGGTCAGCAGGAGTATGTGATTTTTGAGTACACATGCAAAAAGGGATTTTCTTACAGTATTTTTGTCTTGTTTTCCAGTAGAAATATCTAAAGATTCTTTAATCAGGAAACATTTATTTGAGAAGCAAAATTACATAAGATATTAAGTCTTGTTTTCAAAAATTAAATGATGAAAATTAAGCAAGTTTATGCATAAAACTTGTTTTCCCTTTGAATTTTTCTTGTTTTAAGCTTAAACTCGCTTGCTTTCTGAAAAAAAATGTATCAAAATTAAGTGAGTTTAGGCTTAAAACAAGAAAAATATATGCCAATAGTGTCCAAAAAAAAAAAAAGAACCTAAATCAAAGGGAGAACAAGTTTTTTTTTCTTACCCATTGGCACATATTTTTCTTGTTTTAAGCTTAAACTCATTTAAACTCGATAGTTTTTCAGAATAGACTTTTTTGATTAAAAATTGCAAGGGCACTTGAAGTTAAAAAAGCGATGATATGCATGAATAAATCCAATAATAAATACTGCAATATTCCATAAAAAAATAAGAATTGTCCAATTTGATTTCATGGTGAATGTTTCTTGATTTAAAGGTGCCATAGAATGTAAAATTGAATTTACCTTGGCATAGTTGAATATCAAGAGTTCAGTACATGGAAATGACATTGAGAGTGAGTCTCAAACACCATTGTTTCCTCCTTCTTATGTAAATCTCATTTGTTTAAAAGACCTCTGAAGAACAGGCGAATCTCAACATAACACCGACTGTTACGTAACAGTCGGGATCATTAATATGTACGCCCCCAATATTTGCATATGCCAGCCCATGTTCAAGGCATTAGACAAGGGCAGAACGTCTGGATGTGCACAGCTGAATCATCAGACTAGGTAAGCAAGCAATAACAATAGCGAAAAATGGCAGATGGAGCAATAATATCTGACATGATCCATGATATCATATTTTTAGTGATATTTGTAAATTGTCTTTCTAAATGTTTCGTTAGCATGTTGCTAATGTACTTGGTGGATCCGAAATGGTCAATATTCATATTCATGCCTTTTTATTAATATTTATTTTAATCATTTATGGCTTATGATTTATCAGTTTTACTTTTGCTTTCATATATTCATGTACTCCTACTTTATATATTAATTCTTATCACATTTTCAAGTATTTATTTGTTATTCAGGGTTCGTACGGTCATGAAAAACCTGGAAAAGTCATGGAATTTTAAAATGGCAATTTCCAGGCCTGGAAAAGTTTTGGAAAAATTAATTAACCCACAAAGTTTTGGAAAAGTCATGGAAATTTGTTTCACAATCTCCGTATATTCGAATATAGTTTAATATATTAGTTAAATTACAATAGTTAACGTTCGCACTATCTGTCACGTGACGTTCTCTGCCTGGGGTAACGCAGTTTCAGCTAATGTTAGTATTGTGTAGCAATGCCAGGGAAATGCAGATTTAAAAATGTATGGCTTCATGATGAAAAGTATGCAGCTGCGTGCTCGACTGCTTCCAACCCAATCGCTGGCTTTTTCATCCGTGCGACTGACGTGACACCCGCTCCTATGGAATAAACAAGGGACCATTTTGAGTGCTGTATCCAGAAAAGAAAACCCTAACTGCAGAGGTACTGTGCAGGACAGTGTTGCTGGACACTTTTATTTATTTTTTAGTTTAACATTGTTGCGCCTCTCACATGAGCTCCGCGTTTTTAAGACGCCGTGTCAAGTTTCAACTTTTACATGCAGCGCCGCTCATCAATGTCCAAAGTTCCAAAACAGTGGACCAATCAGAAGAACTCGGAGGCGGGGCAAGCGTTGCGAGTTGGCATGACAACTGTTTTGTATAATGGCAACATGGTGGAGGAGGCGCTCATTATTATCTTATTTTCTTTTTTTCCATGTCAAAACTTGTATCTGTAAATTCTGCAGTTTGCCTATTTGTATTATTTCCGTTATTGTCGCTATTTTATCACATCTCAAAGGCGCGTCTCGAGACTCTCGCGTTCTATGCTGCGCTTTTTTAAAAACCACTCCTGAGCGCCGCGTCTCACGTTAGACGCAAAGCGTCTGTGTGCAAGCGTTATTTAAATAAATATTTCATATTCTACTGTACACTACAAAGCTTGTCATTTATTTTAGTAAAAATATGTTGGGTGTAACATGGATTTTCTTCTTATTTAACATGTATACATAGACATTTCATGAAACATTAGGTCATGAAATTTTACTTAAAGTCATGGAAAAGTCATGGAAAAGTCATGGAATTTTATTGGTAAAAATGTGTACGAACCCTGGTTATTGTACCCTTATGGTCATTCTTCTTTTATATTTAAGAGTATGCTTGTTATGTTCAATTGTTCAAGTGTTCCAGCGTGACAGGTCACGCTGACACGTTTGTGGTTAGACATTGGACGCCTGCCAAGTACTGCAGAATTGATGTTTTTCAGAATTAATGTTTGCTGACATTTAATAGTGCAAGATTTGCAAAATTCCCTAAGGATTAAAACAACTATTTTTGACACTGGACCAGTGGATGACATAATGGGTGAAATTAACCTTTTCTTTTAGAACAAAAACATCAATTTGAGTGGGATGTAAATTTCCCTATATGCTCATGGTATAAAGCTGACCGGGTCATTGATAATTCAGCTTTTTCTCTCCTTTGCTCTCCTTGGCTTCTGCTTTTTTTGTCTCTTATCTGCAAATGTCTTAATTATTGCTCTTTTTGATTTTCATCTATTAGATACAATACTCTAAATTTATCTTTAACTATTGACTACTCCTCTATGATGGTTATTTTACCTTTTGGTTTTAAATATTTTCATTATCGATTAAAGTTTGCGTGTGAGGTTAAATTTAATTGTAATGAATAAATCATTTTTCATCAACTTTATCTACTGCCTGGATCTCATTTTCCCAAGTACTGTTAAATGTGGTTAAAGTTACCATCGTTTCTTACTGTATTCACGGAGACAAGAGCAGTCGTTATTTTCATTTTTAAACACCTGCAGTCTGTATAATTCATAAACACAACTTCATTCTTAATAAATCTCTCCAACAGTGTGTAATGTTGCTTTAGCCACGCAGCATAGCCTCAAACTCATTCAGAATCAAATGTAAACATCCAAATAAATACTATACTTACATGATCCGATGTATGCAAGCAGCATGCATGACGAACATCTTGTAAAGATCCATTTTGAGGGTTATATTAGCTGTGTGAACTTTGTTTATGCACTGTATTATAGTCGAGAGTTCAGGGACGGGGAGCGCGAGCAATTAAAGGGGCCGCAGCCTGAATCGGCGCATTTCTAATGATGCACCAAAATAGGCAGTTAAAAAAATTAATTAAAAAAAATCTATGGGGTATTTTGAGCTGAAACTTCACAGACACATTCAGGGGGACACCTTAGACTTATATTACATCTTGTAAAAAATGGTTCTAGGGCACCTTTAAGAGTAAAAAATTATTTTTACAGTGTACCCATGGTCTTATAGTAAACTTGGAATACATGTAATTGAAACTTTCTAAATCATGATTTCTGTATGTATTTCAAATGCAGAAATTAGCGAATGAGACCCATTGTTACCAGGTATTTCAGATACCTGAAATAAGCACTAAATATTTAATGTACAGTAAGTTTCTATTCTTTATACGGCACTCACCCTTGACAACAGCTGTGAGGCACATGTTGAGACGGCTTTTGTCTCTTAAATGTTCAGAGACACAGTTTGTCATGTTTGAAGAACCAACGTGAGAGAAAAAACTCTGAAATTGCACCATCTCAGAGACCGGTAAATAGGTAATAGACAGTTGCTGAAATAGGGGCAAAATGGATAGAAAAAAGACAAACAGACGATTCACACAGATGTGAGATACACAATAGCACTGCAGTAGCCCAGTGTACTTGAGCAATTGAAAAAAAAAATGCTTTCTCTCTACCTGTCTCTTTCTACCTCTCTCGCTCACTCTCTTTTTGATAAATTGCCTTACTATTAAGTGGACTTAGTGGCTTAGTGCGGCTATAAGTCTTTTAGCACCTCTATCGATTGAGCGCTGTGCATTTACCGAACACACACAGAGAAAATATCACAGTAAGGTGCTCTGCTCTGAGGACACGCTGTGCGCTCGTCCTAGCATGGAGGAATTCGCGGAACCTACTGGTTTTCTGTACTGTATATATAAAATCGTAAACCACATTAAATGTGTGCTAGATGTAAAACTACAATTTACAGGATTGAATGCCACTACTGCTGTCCGCATCCACAGATTCTCACATTCACACACACATCCCTGCAGAAAATCAATGTCTGCCCAGAGACACAGAGAGAACCACAGAAAGAGAAGAGAGGTTGGAAAACACTGAATGGAATACAAGATGAATACAAAGAGAGTATAAAAGTGAAATTTAATGGAAAGAAATCAATTTATTCATAATAAGAACACAGAGAGATGACCTATGTTCACAGAGAGAAGAAATCGATTAAAAAAATAAAAAAAAAAAACACTCACTCTGGCTGAATCTCATGATGCCTGTCAAGAACATATTTTGCATTTAAAAAATGAAGCCTGTTTTTGTACATCAAATTTTTTTTCATATTTCATAATTCTCTTTACAGTAATGCACAAATTATTTATATTATTATTATTATTATTATTATAATATTTAAATTTTTATTTGATTATTATTATTATTGAGTATTTTTTCAACAAGTATATGTTATGATAGTACTTGTCATATTGCCTTTCATTTATAATAATTAATTGATTTTATTTATATTTAAATATTTAAATAAAAAAAGATAAGATGCTAGGGTGTTTTAGTTATTTGCCAGGACATGCTTCTGTATGGTCGCTAGTAGGGCTGGGTATTGACACAATTTTCACGATTCGATTCAATTACGATTTCGATTCGATATCGATTATTTTGGATGTAGAATTTCAGTTACAGTACATGGCAAATTTTCTAGAGGAAAAAAAAAAATCTCAACTCCAATTCGTTTTTTTTAAAAATAAACATTTAAATTGCGGCTGTCATAACTGATTTATTCAAACATGCATTAAATATTGAAGAACATTATAATGAATATGTAACGGTGCATAGCTATATTTATCAGAATGCTGCTTTCTAGAGTTCATTTTTCTAGCTGACTAACAAGTTTATGGTCACTGAATATGTTTTTCTGAGGTAAATGTGACGTTACGTGACATTGTTTACAAGCTGTTTTATTGACCTCTTTCCGAGGTTGAAGCACTGATTGAGCTATTACACGAGACATGATACGGATTTCGGTAAGTTGTACTGTATCTTTTAACATACCTTCAGATGTTCATGCATGTTTATTTCGTGCTGTAACTGGTATTAAAGTGGAGGAGAGGATGTTCACATGCACTCGTGCTGCCGCTTCTCTTTAACTGAGGCGCTAAAGCGATCTGTCACGCCACATTAAACAGCACCAAAACGGTATTTATTTTTTGAATCTCATAATAAGATGGACGTCATCTGAAATCTGAGACTTTGCTTCATATCAAAAGTAACAAAGCACAAAGATTATTGCAAATTATTGGATGGGAGGCGCTACATATTCTGCTCATTCATCAACAGACTAGACTAATCGATTCTTGGGATTTAAGAATTGATATCGGTTCGTAAAAAGGAGAATCGATTAAAACCGAGAAATCCATATTTTTTACCTAGTTGCTAGGGTGTTGTTGTTTTCTTCATCCATTTTATCATTTGTCAGGCAAAAATATTGCAAGCTATATTAATGATAATTACAAAAACATGCAGACGAATTACCATAATGAGAATTTTGGTTGGAAAATGTGTTTAATTTATATGAAAACAGTTAGAATTATAGTTTTTTTAAAGAGAGAGTTGAATATCTCAAAATGTATGTCCACTATACAGGTGCTGGTCATATAATTAGAATATCATGAAAAAGTTCATTTTTTTATTGTAAATTATTTTTGAAAATTTTTTTTTTAATTTTGATGATTAGAGCGCACAGCTCATGAAAGTCCAAAATCCAGTATCTCAAAATATTAGAATATTTCCTAAGATCAATCAAAAAATGGATTTTCAAAACAGAAAAGTTCAAGTTCTTTAAAGTATGTTCATTTGTGCACTCAATACTTGGTCGGCAGCACATATTACAGCAAATGACTTGCTCCTAGCACAAATTACAGCATCAGTGAAGTGTGGCATGGAAGTGATCAGCCTGTGGCACTGCTGAGGCACTATTGAGCCTTCAGATCATCTGTATATTGTTGGATCGACTGTTTCTCATCTTTCTCTTGAAAATATCCCATAGATTCAGGGGTCAGGCATGTTGGCTGGCCAATAAAACACAGTAATATATATCATGGTCAGCGAACCACTTGGAAGTGGTTTTTGCACTGTGGGCAGGTGCTAAAGTCCTGCTGGAAAAGGAAATCAGCATCTCCATAAAGCTTGTCAGCAGATGGAAGCATAAAGTGCTCCAAAATCTCCTGGAAGATGGCTGCATTGACTTTGCACTAGATAAAACACAATGGACCAACACCAGCAGATGTCACGGCCCCGCCAAATCATTACTAACTTCAGAAACTTCCCACTAGACTTCAAGCAGCTTGGATTCTGTGCCCAATTTCTTCCTTCTAGTCAACTTTGCATTTAATATGCTTTGATACATCACTCTGTAAACAGCCACCCCATTCAGTAATGACCATCTGTGACTTACTCTCTTTGTGGAGGGTGTCTATGATTGTCTCCTGGACCATTGCCATGTCAGCAGTCTTCCCCATTAGTGTGGTTTCAAAGAACAAGAGATACCCGGAATTTATACTGTAGGGATGGTCATTTAACGAAACTCAAATGTAAATATTCTAATAATTTGAGATACTGGATTTTGGACTTTCATTAGCTGTATGCTCTAATCAACAAATTAAAAAAAAAAAAAAAAAAAAAAAAAAACTTTTGAAATGTTTTACTTTACATGTAGGGAATCTAGTATAAATGAAAGTTTCATTTTTTAAAATAATTTACAATAAAAAAATGAACTTTTTCATGATATTCTAATTATATGACCAGCACCTGTATATTGGTGGAGTATTGGTGTAGAAATTTAGTATCAGTGCATCTCTAATATATATATTTATTAAAATGTGACCTGGATATATTTTTGACATTGTGACATTCAACTCTTTTTATATGATCTTGTAAGTCCTTTCTCTGCAGATCTGACTCTGAAAGAGGGGAGCTGTAGCGGGAATGGTGCATTGTGGGAAAGGAAAAATGAGGACGGGAGGGGAGCTTCAATTTGGTAGTAGAGAGTGAGACAGTGAGAAGAAGTGAGAAAAGGAAGACGGATGGTGAGATTTCAGGTGCAGGAGGAAGATGTAGTGAAGATGAGAAGTGTCTGATGGTTTCTCACAGCCGTTTCATGTGAGGGTGTAACAATCAGTTCCACTAGACTCTATGACCCCGACCGCCTGCCAGACACACAAACACACACTGTGTGTGACAGAGCGAGCAGAAACCGTCTGCTACCGTGTGCTTATGAGTGGCAGCGGTCCAAATGGGCCAAACAGAGACAGATATTCCCCTCATCACTGTGCTAGAGCACAAAAAACAAAGCAAATTCATGATGACAATAGATGCGTTTCATTTTGAAGGCTGCGTCCTCCAGTGGTCACCTTTGAAGGCTGCATGCGTCATCAAGGATAACTTTTTTAAGTAAATTAACTTGTTCCTTGTGAAGTGTAAAATACTGTAATTTCTTTCTTACTTTGCAATCTAATGGTTACTTTTCTTAAATGAGCCCGCCTTAATGAGGTATGCAGCCTTCAAATGCAGCCTCTGAAGGATGCAGCCTTCAAAATGAGATGCAGCTAATGAAGCATTTCAGAGGCATTAAATGTAGCCTATTTGCTAAGTCAAGGTTTACCATTAATTTACTACTACTGATCATAGATATGGATAGTGTTTTGATATTATTAACTACAACTATTAAAAATAAACCATGAGATTTAAGGGTGAAAAAGGGCACCTAATATCCCATATAGTCCATAAAATTCATAAATTTACACATACCAAAGCACCAATGAAAAAACATTACATAAAAAAAAAAACTTTTCAGAATTAACAGTATGTGTACAGTGCAAAAACAAAAAGCTTGTTTACATTTTACACAAGTCAAGTTGTGATCCTGAACAGGACCACATCAATACAAAAGCGGTCTGGCGGAAGCTAGATATTTTACTTTATAACGTGTTAAATATGGATATTTTTCTTACACAAATGCATCGCTTCACTTCAGAAGGCCCCCTGGAGTACATTTATAATAGATGGAGACACTTTCTTGAGCTTCATACTCTTTTCCCGTTCACTGCCATTATAAAGCTCGGATGCGTCAGGATATTTATTAATATAACTCCGATTGCGTTCATCAGAAAGAAGAAAGTCATATACACCTGGCTTGAGGGTGAATAAAGCTTGGGCTAATTTTTAATTTTAAAGTGAACGAATCATTTAACTAGAGATCTTTTAACTTGGGCCAAAACACCCTAGCAACCACAAAGAACATCTTAGCAACCACATAGCAACACCCTGGCAACCACCCACAACCCCTTTAGCATCATGCCACATGTTTTGCATGGGCAAAGACCACTCACATTTTCTTCAGAAGATCTAGTTATCTCTGCCTCAGACTTTTCTTACAGAGGCCAATGGTTTTCTTTGAGTTTAGACCCTCATTCCTTCACGGCTTGTCAGAGTCTCTTCACACACTAATGTCATCAATCTCTCCTGGACTCCCTTCACCAGTTACACCCACCTCTACACCTTCCTCGCTTTTCTTTCTCGTGATGAGCATTGGTGGGATTATTAAGGAAGAACTGGAGAATGTTATAAAATACAATTATAAAAGAAAGAACAGATTTAGAGAGAAAAGAAATGCAAGGGATGAGAAAAGAGAAGCCTAATCAGAGGAGATGTTACATAATAACTAGCCAGCTGCCTACCTAGACAGTATATTAAGTCATCATAAGAGCACTCCACACACAATATCTGGTCTGAACAGGAGGCGAAAAACTATTCTGCCTTCTAAAAAATACCTTGTTTTGACTGAAATATAATGCAAACTATATGCAAATGAGCTGAATAACAACACAATTGTCTTCTGCAGTGATGCTTTATAACTGAATTGAACTTGTTTCATAATTGATGATTAAAGGGTTAGTTCACCCAAAAATGAAAAAAAAGTGTCATTTATTACTCACCCTCATGTCGTTCCACACCCGTAAGACCTTCGATCATCTCTAGAACACAAATTAAGATATTTTTGATGAAATCCAATGGCTCAGTGAGGCCTGCATAGCCAGCAATGGTACTTCCTCTCTCAAGATCCATAAAGGTACTAAAAACATATTTAAATCAGTTCATGTGAGTTCAGTGGTTCAACCTTAATATTATAAAGTGACAAGAATATTTTTGTGTGCCAAAAAACAAAATAATGACTTTTTAACAATATCTAGCGATAAGCCGATTTCAAAACACTTAAGCTTCAGAGCTTTACGAATCGAATCAGTGAATCGGAGCACCAAAGTCACGTGATTTCAGCAGTTTGGTGGTTTGATACACGATCCGAGTCTCTGATTCGACACAAAAGATTCATAAAACTCCAAAGCAGTGCTTTGAAATTGGCCATCACTAGATATTGTTAAAAATGTGTTATTTTGGGGGGGGTTTGGTGCAAAAAAGTATTCTAATCGCTTTATAATATTAATATTGAACCACTGTTCTCACATGAACTGACTCAAATATGTTTTTAGTACCTTTATTGATCTTGAGAGAGGAAATGTCCATTGCTCCCTATGCAGGCCTCACTGAGCCATTGGATTTTATCAAAAATATTTTAATTTGTGTTCTGAAGATGATCGAAGGTCTTATGGGTGTGAAACAACATGAGGGTGAGTAATTAATTACATTTTTGAGTGAACTAACCCTTTTACTTTACACAGCTATTGGACTGAACTGAACCAACATTGAACAGACTCAAATAATCAAATAATCACACTATTGTCTTGTTATAGCTGCTTTACAGCAGAATTTGAATGTCTCAAATCTGCATCATTGATTCTGTTATTTTCCTGTTTATTACTGTGAAGCTGCTTTGAAACAATCTGTATTGTATAAAGCACTATATATATTTCCCAAGCTAACATAATAGACAGTCGATTCACAATCATAAACAGTTATTGCATGATCAGTTAAGTGGACAATAGACATTTGCCCAGTCCGGAGATAGAGATTGCAGTTGCATATCATGGTACAATTTTGTAATACAGAAAACAGAGATTATTATTCCTTTATTTAACCAGGGGAAATCATATTGAGACTATAGTCTCTTTTTCAAATGATCCCTGGCCAAGAAAGGCAGCACTTAAAAATGTATCAGCACCCCATAGGCCATACAACAACACCTAACAAAGACAAAAGTTAAATACAACAACAAACAAAATATAACACAATATCATAACCAGGACAGGCAGAAAACAAAACAGAACAGCAGCCTATATACAATCACACTTATAGCTGAAAGTTTCTGTGACATATAATTTAAAATCATTAAGAGATATAATAGTGCCTAGCTTCAACTGTTTTTGCAAAGCATTCCAGGTTGAAGGGGCATTGTAACAGAAGGCAGTTTTACCAAATTCAGATTTTATAGCAGGTATAGTAAAAAGAATGCTATTACTTGATCCGAGATTGTATCTATTGTTTTCTACTAAAGAGAAAACTGATAAGTAGGAAGGCAACAGTCCTATCACTGCCTTATAAATAAAAATAAGCCAGTGATGCTGTCTACGAATTGAGAGTGGAGGCCAACCTGATAAACTGTACAAAGTACAATGATGTGTAGAATATTCAGCATTAGTAACAAAGCGTAAAGCAGAATGGTAAATAGAATCTAGTGAACATAAAACATACTTTGCTGCATGCATGTACAGAATATCTCCATAGTCTATAACAGATAAAAATGTAGCAGCAACAAGTTCCTTTCTTACTTTTAAATTAAAACAAGCATTATTTCTATAATAAAACCCCAGTTTAACTCTCAGCTTTTTTACCAGGTTATCTACATGGGGTTTAAATGTGAGCTTTTCATCTAATAGAAAACCCAGATAATTATAACATGACACTCTTTCAATTTTCTGGTCATATAGAGTGATAATTTCAGGCAAATCCTGTAAATTGCTGGAGTGAGTGAATAACATAAATTTTGTCTTTTTAGAATTAAGTACCAATTTCAATTTAAGTAAATTGTTTTGTAGAACTATGAAAGCATCTTGCAATTTCTTTAATGCTTCATATGGAGATCTAGCAGCACTATATATAATGGTATCATCCGCATAGAGATGTGCAGCTGCATCTACGTTTGTACAAATATCATTTATGTAGATTGTAAACAACAAAGGCCCTAATATGGAACCTTGAGGGACTCCAACTATTATTTCTGTCTCCCCTGACATAATGCCTTCACAAGTGACACGCTGATATCTACCAGACAGGTAATTTTTAAACCATTCAATAACATTATCAGACATCCCAATTTTAGACAAACATTTTAACAATAAGGTGTGATCAACCGTATCAAAAGCTTTTGAGAGATCAATAAATAATGCTGCACAAGATTCTTTACAATCAATAGCACTAACAATATCATCAACTACCTTTGTGGCTGCTGTGATGGTGCTATACCCTTTCCTGAAACCTGATTGAGAAGGAGTAAGAATATTATTTACTGTTAAAAAGTCCTTCAACTGATTACTAACCAATGACTCAAAACTTTTGGCCAATACTGAGAGTTTTGAAATAGGACGATAATTGTCCATAATAGTTGGATCTCCATTTTTAAAAAGTGGAGTTACATATGCTGTCTTCCAAGATCGTGGTATAATGTTTTGTTCTAAAGATAAATTAAAAATATAAGTTATTGGTTCAACAATAATATTAGCCACAAGTTTCAGGAGGAAAGGGTCAAGCCCATCAGGACCAGCTGATTTTTTACAATTTATATTTCGTAATGCAAATAAAACCTTCTCCCTTGAAATTGGCTCAAAAGTAAAGAGGTTCGATCCCCAAACATTGGGGTGAAAAAACCCTGGAGATAAAGGATGTTTCGGCTCTGACTTAAAAAGGAGTCCGGCGGAGACAAAGTGATTATTAAAAAAATCAACTATATCTTTTTTATCTGTAATTTGTACATTATTCACATTTACAATTTTAGGAAGTACAGAAAAAGAAGAGTTTTGTACTATTTTCATAGAATTTATAGTTTTCCAAAATTTAGCTGGGTTTTTTAAATTTCTTGTTGTCTCATCAAGATAGAATTGTGACTTAACTTTGCGTATTTGTATAGTACATTTATTTCTTAAATATCTAAAATTAGCCCAATCATTTTCTTGCCCAGATTTCCTTGCCTTTGCCCAGGCCAGGGGTCGGCAACCCAAAATGTTCAAAGAGCCATATTGGACCAAAAAAAAACAAAAAACAAATCTGTCTGGAGCTGCAAAAAATTAAAAGCCTTATATAAGCCTTACATGAAGGCAACACAGGCTGTAAGTGTATATTAGCTATATTAGCCTATCAAAATGACTAAGTAGGCTACAAATACATAATGAGGTATTCCCGAGGTAGGCCTATATATTTAAAAACTGCTGAAAGCTACAGAAAAAAGAAGCAAATGGATCGGTGCAGTTCACAGAAACAGCTGGACTCCAGCAGAGAAACATGGATTTGCATTTATCATTTTGTGTCAAATTGTTGAATTTTGAGGTAAAATCATTCCATATATATTGTATTGTTATATATTATGTTGACAAATCATCAATTAAATATTTTCCATCTTATATTCTGCATAATTGTGTGTTTTAAAATAAACACTGACAAAAACTATACTATAAAACTATATGTTTTAGGGCTGCATATGACGATATATATAACATTGATATAAGTGATTACGCGGATTTAAACCTACCTATATTGTAGTTATATAAAATATTCACAGGCAGATTTGCTTTATGTATTTCCCCGGCGTCAAATCAGGCACATGATCAGGAAACACGACTCCTGGCTGCATGTCAATATCCATGGATTATTTGACAAGTTGTAAGAAACACTTTCGAGTCCAACCTTTAGTGTAATTCGTTTGTTTTACTCGCGTTTTCTCAGTTTCCCCTATTAAATCCAGTCACGCAGCAGGCTCTTTTGCCACTCAGTCCAGCTGAGGGAGCGCGCTTTCGGCGGGAAAGTGACGTCGATGCATACCCTCGCATCGCGCTGAAACGTGTGTCGCAGGCTGACGCAAATATTTGTTGACAGACATGTTGAAATTTAATATTATACACATTTTTACAGCATTGGAAAACGTTAAGAATGTTTGTGTCATGTTTGTCCTCCTACAGAAACCATGAAAACCAAAAATATTTGTCCATTTTCATACATTTTTGAAAAAGCTCCAGCGAGCCACTAGGGGAGCGCTAAAGAGCCGCATGCGGCTCTAGAGCCGCGGGTTGCCGACCTCCGGCCCAGGCTAAGTCCCGTTCATACAAAAGTGTGGATAATACATCAGAGAACCAGGGATTGTTCCTCCCCTTTACTTTGAACTTTCTCAAGGGTGCATGTTTATTTAAAATACCCATAAATGAATCTTATATGACCATGCCAATTCAACATCAGGAATTAAACAAACCTTTTTCCAATAAAAATTAAAAATATCATGGATAAAAGCTTGCTGATCGAATAATTTAAAATACCTTTTCACCACAATTCGTGGTACTGCCTTTTTAAGTTTACAATTTCTAATCATACCAACAACACAATGGTCACTTATATCATTTGGGAAAATACCTATGTGTGTGCATTTATCTGGGTTATTAGTTAAAATCAACTCTATTAAAGTTGACTTTTTTGAGTCCTTTACGTTTGGACGGGTGGGAGCATGTATTACTTGAGTTAAATTCACAGAATCACAGTAATCTTTAAAATCCTTCGATACATCTGTCAACCAATTCCAGTTTAAATCACCAAGCAAGATAATTTCTTTCTGCTGTACAATATCTGCAAGTGCAGTTGAAAGTATGGATAAAGTTTCCTTATTAGCTGAAGGGGGTCTATAACAACAAGCAACAGTTAATTTGGTATTTCCTAACGTTAAATCAATAGCCAGCATTTCAAAACACTTAGGAACAGTCATAGACTCAATCAAAGTGGCATTTAATTTACAATTTACATATATAGCAACACCCCCTCCTTTGCTCTTTCTATCTACACGAAATATATTGTAACCATCAATGGCAATATCATTATCTGAGAGGGTCTTCTTCAACCATGTTTCTGATATAGCAATAATATCTGCCTTCGTAGACATCGCCCATATTAACGTAATCAATTTTAGGCATCAAACTACGGACATTCAAATGAACAACTTTCAAACCAGGACGACTTGAAAACACAGAAGGAACAAACAAACATTCAGGTTCAGGACCTGGATTTGATTGAACATTTCCTGCCATGAGTAACATCAATAATATGAGATGGCGTTGCCACACATGTTTTGATATTTCGTCCTCAGACAAACATTTCAATGAGTCAAATGACTTCACATTAAAATAACAAAATTTCTCTTTAACCAAAAACAAATAAACCAAAGAAAAATCAACTTTAAGTCCATATTGAAACAGTCTATGAAACTCCTGTGTAAGAGTGTATATGTGCAATGTACATTTTGACGGCGCGTGTAAAGCGTGTGAAACGACAAATAACATCCTTGGTGCATTTGCAGCATTTGGTACATCGTTCGTATAACAAGTCTTTAAATCTAAAAAACAAAGACAAAGTAACCATTTTACCTGCAATGCACCCATGGCAAAAACAGATTGTTTGAAGTCCAACCACGGTGAGTCCAAATCGCAATCGACGCTAGTCAGCTAGATATTTTGTCCATGAAACCTATGCGACAATATGGGAATTGTGTTTGGGCAAAGGGAATGGGAAATGGGATACATAACAGTGTTAAGCAACAACAGAAAGAGGATAGTGGATAGAGGACAGAGACAATAAGTAACAACATAAATACACAGAACAAAAAATACTCAGAGAGAATTACAGCTGGTAATATAGGATTAGGAGAGTGTCTAAAGAACATGTTATGACTGATAGTATTGGGTAAACAAGTAGGTTTTAAGTTGAGATATGAATACCAGAAAGCATTCCAATAAGCTTAGTGAAAAAAAATTAGTTGTGGCATTCTGCAGTCAAGTTACATAAAACTAACAGAGTCATTGTTTCAATTTTCTTAAATCTGAAGCAAAAATAAAAAACAAAAGATATGTGGAAATCCCCCTAGGCTGCCCATATGTGCTTTTCTTTACAAAAATCATGCTGATATTGTGAAATTTTATGTCTCTTTCTCTCAGATTTGTGACAAGGAGTGGCATTATTACGTCATCAGCGTCGACTTCCCCGTGGTGACTCTATATGTGGACGGCGTGACCTACGACCCTTACTTGGTAACAGATGACTGGCCCATCCACTCCTCTCAGATTGACGTGCAGCTGACTGTAGGAGCCTGCTGGCAAGGTCAGAGGAATGGAATGTGGGCGTGGCTGGCATGTTTTGTGGGTGTGGTCAATGTGCATGTGACTTTGAAAAGTCTGGGTTATTCTTCAAAACATGCTCTAGAGATCATTAAATTCAACATAGAAATATAAATTCTCACAGCATGCAAATCCACAATGAATAATTCTTCTACTAAACAAACTTTCTTTCTTTTGCTTTTGAAAACTTTTTTTTCCTCATTCTTTCAGAGCAAAGCTTCTAACTCAAACAAACAAAAAAACAGCTCCAAAAAACAGAGTTGACCTCTTAACCTGCCCATGCTCTCTTTTCTGTGTCTTTGTTTCATAATGAAAGCAATATGAGAGAGACAGATCATAAAAAATTACTTGTGCATGTGGAAGGAAATCAAAGGAAAAGCGATGTGAGAGCTGACTGGACATTTGCTCTTTTAAAATTTTGAGAGCTTGAGGGGTATAATGGTTTCTCAGAGATTGTTTCAGTGGCCATGATTTTGGTTCAGTTGTACAATGCTTTGTATACATAGATTATAGTAGATACTATTATTGTCAAAAATATAGATATTTTGATATGTATCGATATTAAAATATTTTTTAAAAATCTATTAAAATCGTTCTTGTTAATCGAAACAAAGCTAAAATAAAGTGTACATATTAGATGAAAATCTTAACTTTAACAACTTAAACTTAAAGGTGCCATCGAATGTTTTTTTTACAAGATGTAATATAAGTCTAAGGTGTCCCCTGAATGTGTCTGTGAAGTTTCAGCTCAAAATACCCCATAGATTTTTTTTTTATACATTTTTTTAACTGCCTATTTTGGGGCATCATTAAATATGCACCGATTCAGGCTGCGGCCCCTTTAAATCTCCCGCTCCCCGTCCCCTAGCTCTCGACTATAATACAGTGCATAAACAAAGTTCACACAGCTAATATAACCCTCAAAATGGATCTTTACAAAGTGTTCGTCATGCATGCTGCATGCATGCATCAGATCATGTGAGTATAGTATTTATATGGATGTTACATGTTTACATTATATGGATGTAAAGCTAACATTACACACTGTTGGATAGATTTATAAAGAATGAAGTTGTGTTTATGCATTATACAGACTGCAAGTGTCTGTAAAGAAAGACAATTCACAAATATCACTAAAAATAACATGATATCATGGATCATGTCAGTTATTATTGCTCCATCTGCCATTTTTCACTATGGTTCTTGCTTGCTTACCTAGTCTGATGATTCAGCTGTGCACAGATCCAGACGTCCTGCCCTTGTGCCTTGAACATGGGCTGGCATATGCAAATATTGGGGGCGTGCAAACTAATGATCCCGACTGTTGCGTAACAGTCGGTGTTATGTTGAGATTCGCCTGTTCTTCGGAGGTCTTTTAAACAAATGAGATTTATATAAGAAGGAGGAAGCAATGGAGTTTGAGACTCACTGTATGTAATTTCCATGTACTGAACTCTTGTTATTCAACTATGCCAAGGTAAATTCATGTGTATATATATATATATATATATATATATATATATATATATATATATATATATATATATATATATAAATATATATATATATATATAAATATATATATATACACACACACACATTTTTATTTTATATATAAATAAAATAAATAAAAATGACAAAAGCACATAAAATTACAAAAATTTTAAATACAATTAAAATTGAAAAAAAAAATAGTTAATTCAAAATATGAATAAATACTATAGTAGTATATAAATAATATTAAAATTGACCATACCATTTATGTGCATTAATGAAAATGCTAAATTTGTTTATGCTGCATATGCAGCTATTGATCACAAAAAAATAAAATTTAAAAATTAAAAAAAAAACACACCATAAAAGCACTCTTAAAAAAAAAAAGCATGCAGGCAGGTTCCATATTAAACCTTGACGATACCAGACAGGTCAGGTTCAGGCTTAATAACAGTGCAGACCTCTATTTCATTCTTCTCCTGAAATGTGTAACACATTGATCTGTTTGTTTGAGAATCAAAGCAAGGCTGAACCTCAAGTCTCAACCAAAGTTGCTGAGACAATTTTCTCCATAAACCATATCCATGTAAACCCCCACACACAAACCAGCCTGATACACATCAGTATGCCATCGCCTGAGGCTCAGAATCTCATCTCACTGTCACCTGATCACAAACACACTCAGAGAGGCTTCATTACACACAAACTCATCTCATACAGAGCAGATAGATGCAGGTAATTGCTCATTATCTCTAACTTCAGCGGTGAATATAGGTTTAATCATATGATTGCTTCAGTTTCAATGCAGCTTCTGAAGACCTCTAGCTTGACTGAAGCCAAATTTTATTTTATATATGCATGTGTGATGAATAAAGTGTGTGTGTCCATGACTGCATGTGAAATTAAAGGCAGCTGCCCAATCCGTCAATAACTTAACAGGCTGAGTTTCTGTTTGATGGCTCCTCCAAAAGTAACCAAAGGCTTCCAAGGCATCATTACATCTAATGATCTAGAACAAATAAAAAGAGCTTTGGACATAACAGAGTGAATATTTAATGACTACAACACCTATTTCTTACTACAAATGGAATAATATGTTTAAATTTAATTCAGACGTGCCTTTTGGACGTGATTTTTTTTTAAATAAAACAGTTAAATACAGTATAATATGAAAATAAAGCTCTACGCTAACATTCATTCAGTCAAACTTCCTCCCCAGTCCACCATGACCATTTATGGAAACTAGGCAGCAAAAATGGGCCAATCAGAAACCATCATTTACCGACAACCATAAGCTCATTTACATAAACCACTCTTCAAAATATTTGGACCGGTATAATTTTTGTATGATTTTGAAGTCTCTTATTTTCACAAAAATACAGTAAAAACAGTAATATTGTGAAATATTATTACAATTTATAATGACTGTTTTCTATTTGAATATATTTTGATTTATTCCTGATTTTTCAGCATCATTACTTCAGTCTCCAGTGTCACATGATCCTTCAGAAATCATTCTAATATGCTGATTTGCTGCTCAAGAAACATTTCTAATTATCATCAATGTTGAAAACAGTTGTGTGAAAACCACAATACATTATTTTTCAGGATTCTCTGATGTATGAAAAGTTCAAAAGAACAGCATTTATTTGAAATAGAAATCTTTTGTGATATTACAAATGTCTTTACTGTCACTTTTGATCAATTTAATGCATCCTTGTTGAGTATTAATTCATTTAAAGTAGCAAAAACAGAGCATTTAATTCTATTTGTCAGACAGAGGGTAAAGAATGGCCATGAAAAACTAAATTATATGCAAGAAGCATTGAAATAACATAAGTTTAGGAGGTTATTATCAGGTTAGCATATCTATATTTATGTTTGCGTTTGCAGGTGGCGAGGTCTCTAAAGCAAAGTTTACACAGTATTTCCGAGGCAGTTTGTCTGGACTGACGATACGACCGGGGAAGATTGAAAGCCAGACGATCATCTCCTGCCTACAGGCCTGCAAAGAAGGGCTGGACATCACTTCACTGGAGAGCCTCGGACCGAGGATAAAGGTTTCAAACACAACGCTAACTAAAACAGACTCTACAAACTCAACATTATGAATCTGATTTAATGAGCAGCGCTTGAAGCCAGTGCGCAGTGCGAAAAATTTTTTTTTTTTTTTTCAAGGTCACAGATTTGATTTCAAGGTATGCACATGCTGGAAAAATGACATAGCCTCAATGTACTGTATGTCTATTTGCATTAATATAGAAAACAAGATTACCATAGTCTATCATGAAACCATAAGAGTAGAAACTCAGTATTTTGAAGGAAGAGTAAGGAAGAGACGGAAAAAAGCCAGGAGACAAGACTTAAGGAGAGATATTTCTGCACACACATTTTCCGCTTTGCTTTCCTCTGTTCTGTTCTTTTGTGTTCAAGAAGCTGTAGGGAAGATTTGAGGAGCAAATGAAAGCAGGTTTTACAGACACACAGAGAGAGAGAGAGTGTTAGTGAGAGACAGACGACAGGTGTTCCTTCACTCAGGTGGTCTGATCAAACTATAAGCTCAAAGCAGGATTGTGCTTCATTCAGAGCCAAATTTGATAATGCCTTTAAAATTCCAGTTCAATTCTTGCCGTGCCAAACAGGACGCAGAATTTGAAATCAAAGTGCCCCTGTTATGCTATTTTAAAGGTTCCTAATTTTGTTTTGGAGGTCTCCTACAATAATGTACATGCATCCAAGGTAAAAAAAAAAAAACTTTGAGTTTCTCATAATATACATTGCACATCACCTCTTTTCTCAAAGAGTCTGTAAATGGTGCGACAAAGGATTCAGTTTCTCTAAACCCCAGGGGGAGTGTAGTCAATAACAGGGGGAATGTAGTTAAACATTTTTGCAGGGTTCCCACATATTTTGAACAATAAATTTCCAGACTTTTCCTGGACACAGATAAAATCATTCAAAAACAGACCAATTCATTTGACCGATTCACTGAAAAGAACTGACTTACAAATCAGACATTACTGTGTGAGCATGTTTTACACTACATACACAAGAACCATATTTAGCCAATGAAATGATATAGAGCAGGACATAACTAGAAATCAATTTCAAAACGCATTCAAAATAAATATGCATTATGTAATAGTTATGTCTGTTGCAACACTTGTTACAGTTCCTGTACTGAATTTCTTTGAAATCAGTAAATTCCTCATCCATTCATTCTTTCTAATTCAAATTCCAATTCAGGGCAGCATGTGAACAATTCAATTCAGATTCACAGCCTATTTCTTTGATCCTGAATTTTGCACAAGTCTGCTTCAAGCACACACTTTAAATGCATGTTTTTGTGTGTCTTTTTCTCCCAGTTTCATTTGAATCCCGCTCAATCTCTGGTGGTGATGGAGGGCGAGGATCTGGAGCAGATGAACGGCGCATTGAGGAAAGTTTCCTACATCAACTCTCGGCAGTTTCCCATTATGGGAGCGCGTCACCTCCGGATCTCAACAGCAGTGCAGTAAGATCATAAATATTCATGAGATTTCATCTCTGAACTACAATACTAGAATGTTAGCTCTGAAATATGGCATTATGAATGATCAAACCATTTATTTCAATGTTACACAGTTGTGATTCACATCCCGGAGTCATACAAGAGCTTAATTTTAATCTGTGCCTCGGCTCAGGGCTGGAAAAGTTATTAAAACTGTATCATACTGTGAAAAACAATAAGCAGCAGCTGTTTTGTAACATATTTGTAGGAAGAATTAATACAGTACTTGTAACTAGATTTGTACATTTTCTGAAAGATTGCTGCTTGCTTACTGTCTAGTTCAAATCCCTAACCCTGCGTATGAGCGATACTAACTCTTCTTGTAACCTTTTCACTTTTCCAGTTCTTGTATAATTCATATTCCACGCTTAGGGAGGTTTAATTTTTATATACAGACAGGGAAATGGAAAGAGAATGACAGAGAGATTTGTTTTTTGGAGCACAAGCACAAGCACTGGCACCCTGTGATTATTTAAAACTGTGCATGAATATGCATAAGCCCCTAGAGGATTATGACCCGCCCCTCTGAGGTTTGAGACAGGCAGTGGGCGGAGTTCTTCTGGCAAGATCCACAGGGAATTAGCATGAGAAAACACACACACATATACAACGCTAAAACACACACAATAAAGGCAATTATATAAGTATTATATTACTATGAGTAAGACATATAATTGTACGCTTGCTTCTCTCATTACCATGCAGATGACAGACTTATATTAAGACACGACCATGTGTTGTGTTTGTAAATGTAATTTACACCATTCATTTTTCAAAAAAATTAACACATTGCTTGCTAAGGTGACCAACATAGCACAGCAAATTATAAGACTCTGAATTAAAGCAACTTGGCATGAAAAGTAATTATGGAAAAGAGAAACTATATATGGAAGCTTATTTCTGCCATGGAATTAAAAAAAAAAGAAAAGATAATTGCGACTTTTTATCTCACAATCACGAGATATAAACCTGCAATTTATATCTCGCCCCCTTTAGTTACTGTTGCTATGTCTGACAAGCCATGCCGATCTCTCGCCACACATCGTGTTCTCACGCAGTGAAAAATACATCGTGGAGCAAAGAAGACACTGACAACGCATCAACAGACAAGACAGAGTAGGTTACTTTTGACATGAAACGAAGTCTCAAATTTTGGCATTTTTTAAAGAAATTTAAACAATAAATACTGTTTTGTGGCTCTTTAATGTGTTGTGACAGATCACTGTAGCACCTCAGTTCAAACAGCTCGTGAATATTTCGCAATGCTGACTTTATAATATGCAATTGTAAGTTTATATCTCGTAATTCTGACTTTATAACATGCTATTGTAAGTTTATATCTTGTAATTCTGACTTTATAACACGCAATTTTAAGTTTATATCTCGCAATTCTGACTTTATAACGCAATTGTAAGTTTATATCTCGTAATGCTGACTTTATAACATGCAATTGTAAGTTTATATCTCGCAATTCTGACTTTATAACGCAATTGTAAGTTTATATCTCGTAATGCTGACTTTATAACATGCAATTGTAAGTTTATATCTCGCAATTCTGACTTTATAACATGCAATTGTAAGTTTATATCTCGTAATTCTGACTTTATAACGCAATTGTAAGTTTATATCTCCTAATTCTGACTTTGTAACATGCTATTGTAAGTTTATATCTCGCAATTCTGACTTTATAACATGCAATTGTAAGTTTATATCTCGTAATTCTGACTTTGTAACATGCTATTGTAAGTTTATATCTCGCAATTCTGACTTTGTAACATGCTATTGTAAGTTTATATCTCGCAATTCTGACTTTGTAACATGCTATTGTAAGTTTATATCTCGCAATTCTGACTTTATAACATGCAATTGTAAGTTTATATCTCGTAATTCTGACTTTATAACGCAATTGTAAGTTTATATCTTGCAATTCTGACTTTAAAACGCAATTGTAAGTTTATATCTCGTAATGCTGACTTTATAACATGCAATTGTAAGTTTATATCTCGTAATTCTGACTTTGTAACATGCTATTGTAAGTTTATATCTCGCAATTCTGACTTTATAACATGCAATTGTAAGTTTATATCTTGCAATGCTGACTTTATAACATGCAATTGTAAGTTTATATCTCGTAATTCTGACTTTGTAACATGCAATTGTAAGTTTATATCTCGTAATTCTGACTTTATAACGCAATTGTAAGTTTATATCTCGTAATGCTGACTTTATAACATGCAATTGTAAGTTTATATCTCGTAATTCTGACTTTGTAACATGCTATTGTAAGTTTATATCTCGCAATTCTGACTTTATAACATGCAATTGTAAGTTTATATCTTGCAATGCTGACTTTATAACATGCAATTGTAAGTTTATATCTCGTAATTCTGACTTTGTAACATGCAATTGTAAGTTTATATCTCGTAATTCTGACTTTATAACGCAATTGTAAGTTTATATCTCGTAATGCTGACTTTATAACATGCAATTGTAAGTTTATATCTCGTAATGCTGACTTTATAACATGCAATTGTAAGTTTATATCTCACAATGCTGACTTTGTAACATGCTATTGTAAGTTTATATCTCGCAATTCTGACTTTATAACATGCAATTGTAAGTTTATATCTCACAATGCTGACTTTATAACATGCAATTGTAAGTTTATATCTCGCAATTCTGTCTATAACTCGCAGTTGTAAGTTTATATCTCGCAATGCTGACTTTATAACTTGCAATTGTGAATTTATATCTTGCAATTCTGACTTTAATAACATGCAATTGTAAGTTTATATTTTGCAATTCTAACTATAACTCGCAGTTGTATGTATATATCTCGTAATTCTGATTTTACAACTCACAATTGCGAGTTTATATCACACAATTCTGAGAAAAAAGACAGAACTGCGAAATAAAAAGTCACAATTATCTTTATTATTTTTTATTCAGTGGTGGAAACAAGCTTTTTGGAATACAAGTTTTTTGTATTGTATATATGGCAGAATGCCCTCATCCTTCATTAATCAATTGCCATTTGAATGCATGAATTTCATCATGGAAAATCCATGCAAATATCCTACACACATCACCCTGAGAAGTAATTAACATCCAAATAGGGCTAAAGATGCCATGTAGCATGCATCAATATAACTAGTTTGTTTAGTTATCAGTCAGTAGTCAGATATTCTAAAAGAATAAGTAATCACGTTATAGTTTAAACCTACTGTATCTTTTAGCAAACCGCTGTTTCACAATGAAATGTGGATTAATCTTTTCAAGCCTGAGTGTATCTAAACCTTCAGTCACAGATGGTTTCCTCCATTCATTTCCTGTCTTGATGAATGTGAGTGTTTGTTTGCGTCAGGATTAAAAACAACATCTTTAATTAGAGAGGGCGGAACGTCCTACTTCCTGTCGTTCAGCTGCTTCACGGCAGTGAAATCACTAGAGTTGTAAATTAATTCTAGTAAACACAGTTTGTGTTTTGCTTTTAAGCTTATTAAGTCCAATTACGGCAAGATTCAAGAAAGCTGAAGTGTTATTAATTCACTCCAGGCGTAGGTTTTCTCTTTGTTTTAAGTTATCAGCTACTGCAGTCTCCGTAATGAGTTGGGAACGGCTCCAAGTCATATGTTTACACTCAACAAATCACTGTCTAATGCTTCGTATTATTTATATGTCTTCACCTCTGAATGAGTGTGTGCAGGATCCAAAATTAACTTCATGCCACATCTGCCAACGTCAAGTGAACAGAGAAAATTTACCAGCTCAAAATATTTCTTACTTGTCATGAAAAGATATTTTGCAGTGTGTATATCTATCTATCTATCTATCTATCTATCTATCTGTCTAATATATATATATATATATATATATATATATATATATATATATATATATATATACACACACACACACACACACAGGTAAAAAGTTTGGAAACATTACTATTTATAATGTTTTTGAAAGAAGTCTCTTATGCTCATCAAACCTGTATTTATTTGATCAAAAATACAGGAAAAAAAACATTAATATTGTAAAATATTATTACAATTTACAACAATGGGTTTCTATTTTAATATACTTTAAAATATAATTTATTTTTGTGATGACAAAGCTGAAAGTCTTCAGTGTCACATGACCTTTCAGAAATCATTATATATGCTGATTTATTATCAATGTTGTAAACAGTTATATTGCTTAATATTTTTTGGAACCTGTGATACTTTTGTCAGGATTCATTGATGAATAAAAAGATAGAAATCACACCATTTATTCAAAATGGAAATCTTTTCTAACAGTATAAATCTTTACTATCACATTTTTATCAATTTAACACATTCTTGCTGAATAAAAGTATTCATTTCTTTTAAACAAAAAGAAAGAAAGAAAGAAAGAAAGAAAGAAAGAAAGAAAGAAAGAAAGAAAGAAAGAAAGAAAGAAAGAAATTACTGACCCCAAAGTTTCTGTCTTTCTTTTAAACAAAAAGAAAGAAAGAAAGAAAGAAAGAAAGAAAGAAAGAAAGAAAGAAAGAAAGAAAGAAAGAAAGAACGAAAGAAAGAAATTACTGACCCCAAAGTTTTGAACGGTAGTGTATATTGTTACAGAAGATTTCTAAGTTCAAATAACTGCTGTTCTTTTTAAACTTTTTATTCATTAATGAATTCTAAAAAAAAATATCACAGGTAATAAAAAATATTAATAAGCAGCACAACTGTTTCCAGCACTGATAATAAATGAGCATATCAGAATGATTTCTGAAGGATCATGTGACACTGAAGACTGGAGTAATTATGCTGAAAATTTAGCTTTGCATCACAGAAATAAATTATATTTTAACGTATATTAAAATAGAAAACCATTACTTTAAATTATATTAATTTTTCACAATATTACAGTTTTTACTGTGTTTTTGTTCAAATAAATGCAGGCTTGAGCATAGGGGACTTCTTTCAAAAAGATTAAAGGTCCACTGAAGTGTCTTGGAACTTGCATCTTTATTCACTGTTGATGTAATTTCAAATGAAACAGGAAGACAGGGTGGGATATATATAGAAGCCCCTCCCCTTTTTTCAAAATAGCCAATAGCGTTTTGGCTAGATCACAGCTCAGCCAAAGCCGTTGAGCTTGTAAAACCCAATTTTCCTCATAATCTCTAACAGTTTCTCCTCCATCTTGCTTTGCTACAAATATAGCATTGTTTGTAGAGTTCAAATGTGTTCGAATGTTTTGTGGTCTGAGCCGAATCGCGCGTATTATCCACTGCTCGTGTCTCTGGACTGGAGCAGATGCAGAGGCAGTTCACGAGACACTAACACGGAGGTCGGCAACCCGCGGCTCTAGAGCCACATGCGGCTCTTTAGTGCCCCCCTAGTGGCTCCCTGGAGCTTTTTCAAAAATGTATGAAAATGGAAAAAATATATTTTTTTGTTTTCATATGGTTTCTGTAGGAGGACAAACACGACACAATCAATCTTAACGTTTTCCAATGCTGTAAAAATGTGTATAATAAATATTAAATTTCAACATTTCTGTCAACAAAGATTTGCGTCATAGCCATCGACGTCACTTTCCCGCCGAAAGCGCGCTCCCTCAGCTGGACTGAGTGGCAAAAGAACCTGCTGCATGACTGGATTTAATAACTGCGAAAACGCGAGTAAAAACAAACGATTACACTAAAGGTTGGACTCGAAAGTGTTTCTTACAACTTGTCAAATAAACCTAATCCATGGACATTGACATGTAGCCAGAAGTCGTGTTTCCTGACATTTATATGTGCCTGATTTGACGCCGGGGAAATACATAAAGCAAATCTGCCTGTGAATATTTTATATAACTACAATATAGGTAGGTTTAAATCCGCGTAATCACTTATATCAATGTTATATATATATATCGTCATATTGCCCATCCCTAAAACATATAGTTTTATAGTATAGTTTTTGTCAGTGTTTATTTTAAAACACAATTATGCAGAATATAAGATGGAAAATATTTAATAGATGATTTGTCAACATAATATATAACAATACAATATATATGGAATGATTTTACCTCAAAATCCAACAATTTGACACAAAATAATAACTGCAAATCCATGTTTCTCTGCTGGAGTCCAGCTGTTTCTGTGAACTACACCGATCCATTTGCTTCTTTTTTCTGTAGCTTTCAGCAGTTTTTAAATATATACCTCGGGAATACCTCATTATGTATTTGTAGCCTACTTAGTCATTTTGATAGTAGGCTAATATAGCTAATATACACTTACAGCCTGTGTTGCCTTCATATAAGGCTTATATAAGGCTTTTAATTTTTTGCGGCTCCAGACAGATTTGTTTTTTGTTTTTTTGGTCCAATATGGCTCTTTGAACATTTTGGGTTGCCGACCCCTGCACTAACATGAAAACAGACTTCATTCGCGTCAATGGAAAACATATTTACACTGTCTGAATGTTCCCTATATAGTGCACTATGTGCCATTCACCATGTAGAAACTAGTAAATGTGTGAACAAATGACCGATTTCAGCCGCAGATTCAGTGTCTGTTGATAGTGTAGGAGGGGGCGGGACTTCAGATTCTAAAGAGCATTTGGTTGGACAGAAGATTTGATGAGAAGCTGAAGTCTGCGGCGATGTCAGGAAAGTTTGTGATCCATTTTAGCGGAAGTGAGAGATAATGGGCCCTATAATACATCCGGCGCAATGCGACGCAAGGCGCAGCGCAAGTGTGTTTGCTAGTTTGCGTCCGGTGCCGTTCGCGTTTTCCCGTTCAGCGCCACGTCCTTAAATTAGTAAATGCATTTGCGCCAGTTAGTGCGCCCATGGGCGTGCTGGTCTAAAAAAGAGGTGTGTTCAGGCGCATTGCCGGCGCATTGCTATTTTAAGGAGCTGAAAATAGACTGCGCCATAGACCAACTCAAACCTGGTCTAAAGTCTAAAGTCAATGGCGCAATATTTTTTTGTTAGAGCGCGTTGGTAGAAACTGCGCCTCTGGGCGCGTCCACAGTGCGCATTGACTTTGCTTATTACACACATTTGCGCATCACACAAACATGCCAAATATTAAAAACAAAAGGATTACAGTGTAAAAGAATATTATTGTGTAGACTACATAAATATAAAAATGTAATGATGAATAGTCATTGCTTGTATTAGAATTAGGCTACCTATTTTCAATTCAGCCTATTACTACTTATAATGATGAACGAAATTGGCTAATTAATTGAACAATCGTGCCAATACACACACATATATATTAACTGACTCAACGCGTGGAGCTATTTTAAAGCCTGCATCCAACGCAGACGACTGAAAGATTGACTGGCCACTTAACAGGTAATTTCAGCAAAACATCACTCGTTGAACTCCTCAGTTGAATCGGTGTGTTTAATAAGTCAGTGTATTTTATAATGTTACGTAATATATATATATATATATATATATATATATATATATATATATATATAACTTCACGCACGAGCAGATCGGTTTCTTCGTTCAGCTTTTCCGCCAACAAATTCCGCCATGTAAATAGCAATCCGCCATGGTGCGAGCGCATCTCGCTCTTAAAGGGAATGGGAGATGACACTCTGATTGGTTTATTGAACGTTACGCCCATTACTCATTAAGAGAATAGGGACAACCCATTTCAAAAATGCGCCCCGGCGCACGGACCGTTTTTCCGTCGTTAAAATAGCAAAAGTGGATTTGGACACGCCCTGAGTGCACCTGCGCCGTGCACTTTACACGTTGCGTTTAGATCGTTAAAATAGGGCCCTACGTTTTAAATGCTTGTATCTGCTAAATGCAAATGTTGTCATTGTTTTGGAACACACCAGCTTATTCATAACATTAAGGCTAACATATTCAAACTAAAAGCTAAAAAACTTAAATTTTGATTTCAGGGGGACTTTAAAAATAGTAATGTTTACAAACTTCCAAACTCGGCTATTGCATTTGGTGCATTAATTTTGGACCCTGAGTGTGAAATATGCAAGGTTGTTTTGTTGTGTTTCTGATCTCTGCAGGTGTTTCGGAGAAGATGTGTGTATTTCTGTCCCTGACATTGAGGCAGTTGTCATGGTAATACAGCCCAGTGAACCACGCATCAAGATCACTGGGGCGGAGCACCTGACCATCCCCGCCTCCGACCTTGCCCTAGGCCTATGCCTGTTCAGAGATTTGCATATCATCAGCACAGTTACAAAAAGTGATGAACCTACAAACACAGGTACAGAGAAAAATTGTTTCTAGAATCGCCTCTCTCCTCCTAATGAGAAAATTCTGAAAAACCTTTTACTCACCCTCATGTTGTTACAAACCTCATATTTACATATTGTTCTGCTTAAAACAAATCTTGATCCACCATATTTTATATACCAGAATGAGATTTGTTAGGGCAACATTTTCAGCAAATGAAAGTACCTCACGAATTTACGGTGATTTATCATCATTTTTGAAGCTTGACCAGATGTGACAAAGAGCAGCAGCCAAACATTCTGCTAAACTTTACTTTAGGTGTTGCACAAAGGAAAGAAAGTCAGTGGCATGAGGGTGAGTAAATGATGACAGATTTTTCCTTTTTGGGTGAACTATTTCTGCAACAAAAAACGACCTACAAACAAAACCCCCAAACACAGCACAGAGCACATTATTCACTGACAAACAGCACAGGTGTCATGCTGTTTTGGTGACAAACAACAGAACAACAGTAAATGCAAAAAACATGTTAATAAATCATAAAAGACAGATGCTCACTGCACCTTCCTCACTCTGAACACAAGAAATGAGTTTTTCATGAGGATGCTTTTCTAAATCTGAAACGCCTCTTCCTCCATTACCCTTAGGGCTTATGTGTTTTCCATACTACATTTTCCTTGCTCTTTCCAAGTAAAGTTTTAAGCACTAGTATGTAGACATACAATAAGATTTTTTTAAATGAAATTAACTCTTTTATTCAACAAGAATGCATTACAATGATTAAAATTGACAGTATAAACAAACATTGTAATGTTGCAAAAGATTTTTTTTTTTTTTTAACTTTCTGTTAAAAGAATAGTTCACTTCAGAATTAAAATTTCCTGATAATTTACTCACCCCCATGCCATCCAAGATGTTCATGTCTTTCTTTCTTCAGTCGAAAAGAAATTAAGGTTTCTGAGGAAAACATTCCAGGATTTTTCTCAATATAGTGGACTTCACTGGGGTTCAATGCAGCTTCAAAGAGCTCTACATGATCCCAGACAAAGAAATAGGGTCTTATCTAGCAAAATGAGCTGTCATTTTCTAAAAAAAAAAAAAAAAATTGTATATACTTTTAACCACAAATGCTCATCTTGCACTGCTCTGTGATGTGCCACGCATTATGTAATCATGTTGGAAAGGTCAAGCGTGATGTAGGAGAAAGTACTGAGCAAGTGTTTACAAAGCAAACGTGCAAAGACTAAAAAAAAAAGGTAAAACAACGATGTCAGATGATTTTGAAGTTGAAGGAGAAAATAAGATGCCGTTTTTCGCCCTACCGCAGTATTGCCACCTACGCGTGACCTTTGTAATGTGATTATGTAATACGTGGCGCATCACAGAGCAGTGCAAGATGAGCATTTGTGGTTAAAAAGTATATAAATTTTATATAAATTTAAATTTTTTCGCTAGATAAGACTCTTATTCCTCGGCTGGGATCATGACGAGCCCTTTGAAACTTTAAACATTGAAAACTGCAATTTGGACCTTCAACCCATTGAACCCTACTGAAGTCCACTATGGAGAAAAATCCTGGAATAATTTCTTTTCGACTGAAGAAAGAAAGGCATGAACATCTTGGATGACATGGGGGGAGTAAATTATCAGGAAAATTGAATTCTGAGGTAAACTAATCTTAATAAAAGAATCCTGAAAAATGTATCACAGTTTCCACCAAAATATGAAGGAGCACAACTGTTTTCAGCATTGATTTCTTGAGCAGTAATCATCATATTAGATTGATTTCTGAAGGATCATGTGAAACTGAAAACTGAAAACTGGAGTAATGATGCTGAAAATTTCTTTCAAAAACATTAAAGAAATCTTACCAACCCCAAACTTTTGATTGGTGTACATTTATAAAAAAATTAAGCTCAAAATATAATGAGCATACTAACATATGACTTGCAACATTAACTTATCAACACCTATTCAGCATTCAGCACTGTGCATGAATTACACTGATACATAATGGTGAGCCAATCATAATAGAGGTCATTTGCATACAGAAAGGCGAGATATTAAATGCTATAAAAATTCAGAATAGGTTCATTTTGTAAAAAGATACTACAATAAATCACCCAAAAAAAAAAAAATTGGACCAAAAAAAGCATCATATATGTAGTCCAGATGTACTTTATATCATATTTTTGAAAACTATGGGAATTATGGTAGAGAAAGAGAGAGAGATTTCCTTTCATTATTATTCATGAAGATATCCCACTTGTTTCATCTATAATAATAATAATAATTAGTTACATTTATATAGTGCTTTTCTGGGTACTCAAAGCGCTTTGTATATGTGTAGATCATATTTCAGGTGTATTGAAGGAAATCACGCATAATCTGGACTATTGTGACATCATGGTCTTGGGGGAGGAGTTAAGGGCGGGACTAGAGAGTCTTGAACTGCAACACAGCGCCTTATTGGGCAAACACCTGGAATACGCCAACTCTAGCACCGGCATGTCCATATATGGTAAAAACAAATTCTTCAACATACTTTTGTCTTTCTCAATACAAAGTCCTTAGATTTTTCTTCCTCTACATCTGTTTCAGGTGTAGACCTTATTTCTCACTACACAGAGGTGATCAGACAGGTGCGTTATCAGAACCGCCAGGCTGTCGATTCGGTCCGCACCTTCAGACTCACCTGTTCTGAGCTCAATGGACGTTACACCAGCGATCAGTATACATTACAGGTGAGAATCAAACATCCACACTAACTAAGCCACGGCTCTTATCTATGACCTAAAGTTGCTCTCTATCACTCTTTCTCCAAGGTCAACATCCTTCACAGGGAGGAAGCTATGCAACATGTCAATCATGTGATGGCTCCGCCCAAATACGTGCAAATTATTCATCCTACAGTCAAAGAATCTAACAACTACTACAGCTTAGGTGAGTGCCTGTAATTGTGTTCATATTTACATAATAAGGTAAATAATCAGGGTACCCCCAGGATCCTCCAAATGAAATTCAAGGCTTTTTAAGACCTTTTTAATACCATTTTAAATGAAATTCAATGCCAACCTCGTACCCATTCTGACAGAAGTATGAGGGGAAAATGTCAAATCTGTATAAATTTTGAACCCTAGAAAATAATTAATTCTGCATATATTTTTATACCTATTATAAATATTTTATTTACCATAGGCCTACTAAATGTAAACAGCAGTGTCTCTCTCATTGTTACAGAGTGTAATATAATTATATAGGCTAATACTATGATGTAATTGATGTAATACTACTAATATACTAATATAATACTACTAATATAATACTATTAATTGCAATAGTCTGGTGCAACTTCTCACATCCAACAAGGTGCATGGAATAAAAAAAATTAGTAATTTAGGAACAAAACCAGCAACACTCATAGATACCATGGAGGGGTCAGAAATAAACAAAAAACTGAAGCTATATATATCAACTTTATTTTGCCAAAAAATAAAAATCTCTCATTGTTATTAGTTTTTAACATTTAGTGGAAGTAGGCTGTTTTCCTTTACTTCATGCTAGCTTAAATAAAATTAAAATCTTGCACTGAACAACACTGTACAGAACAAATACAACCCTTGAATACATTTGTACACTCTTCTGTTTCTTGACATGGTAGCATCGGACGCGTTTCGGTGATTTAAAACGACGCTCGTGACTTAAAGTCGAGTGCTTTTACTGTAATTTAGGCAAGCGCGCTCATAATAGAAGCGACGCGGTTGAGAGCGCGGCTCATGGTTGCATAGCAACGACAGACGCCACGGGAGCGAAAGCGCATTGAAAAGAAGGAGAATGCCGGCGCGGCCGCGTATGTGATGCGTACTAGAGAATAATAATTATAATAATAATAATAATTTAGCGGGCCGGATTATGTTTTATTTTTGAGATCAGTTGCGGGCCGGCAGTTTGAGACCACTGGACTAGACTATCACAGAACGCTGACACAATCAGCTACCCAATGATGATTTTCATTCAATCCGAGCACAGATATTGACTCGTATTACTCGTATAATACTCGTACTCGGCAGAAGTGCTTTATCCGTACCGGATACTCGTTTCAGCCGAGTATCCGGCTCATCTCTAGTAATTTACCTCACTTGCCTAGTAACCATAGTAACGGGTGCGCGAGCTTTCGCGCTTACTGCTATGACGTGGAGCGCGAGGTGCACTCAACATTACGCTGCATGAATTTTTAATTAGCCTACACTAGTAACAGTTCATTTTGTTACGGTATGAACTTAATCCTAGGAAAAGTTAAAAAATAAAAAAAATAAAAATAAGACCTTTGTAACGAAATCCAAGACTTTGTATACCAAATTCAAGGCTATTAAGGCCTTAATTTTAGATTATCAAATTTAAGACTTTTTCAATGCTTTTAAGACCCCGCGGGTACCCTGATAATATATTATGAAAAGAATCAATAATAAAATCATTAAGATGCATTTTGGTCGATCGGATCACAAGTGGATGACGCTAAAAATACAGCCGTAAACGGGGTATAAAATGTTTTGAGCTTGTCCACTTTTGACCACTTCCAGAGGTAGTCGAAAACGCATTTGACCAGATTGCTTTCATGTGTACGAACAGCCACTAAAGACTGCCTACTCTCTGCCTACTGACCTAATGCATAACATTATGGGAAGCGTGCTAGCCAGAAGGGATTTAAACTGTTGGCTGAAGACCAAAGTTTGGTTTGGAGACAAAATCTGGGTCTTAGATTCAGATGCATTTATTGTCTTTCCAGCTGTACCTACCATTGCTACTGCAGTCATTGTGGTGTGTATTGCCGCCCTGCTGGTGGTGCTGCTGGGTGTTTACCGCCTCAACCAACCACAAAACAAAGACGACATCCATACCCACACACTGCCAGAGAAACAAGTGGACTGTGACGGCTCCTCTCTCTCCATCACTGTCAACCCGCTAGAGGTAAGACAAACCGTCTACAACCAACACAAGACATAATAATGTAAAGAAGCTGCCAAAATGTTGATGCCTGTCAAACTGTCACAGCATGCACGAGTCTCCATGAAAACTAAAAACTTGTTTTTACAGCTGACAGGAGTGTACAGCAAAGTAACACAATGAGCTAGAGCTGAACAACTGCTCTGAACACTGTAGTTTCTAAGAAACTAAAGTACTAAAGTTAAGTGCAAGATCAGCAAACAGGTATCCTAACTGATGACCACGATTTTGCCATGAAGTTAGACATTTTTCCCAATCAATTTCCATGTTGGTCCTGGGTTGGAACAAACCGGAACATTAGTATATGACAGATTTGAGGGTTAGTGCTTAAATAATATTCTAACCAACCTAACTATTTCCTCTCTGTTTTTAGAAGTAGTTAAAGAAATTTCTGTCATTTATTACTCGCCTTCATGTTGTTCCAAAGCTGTAAGACTTTCGTTCATCTTTGGAACACAAACAAAGATCTTTTTGATGAAATCTGAGAGATTTTGATCTTTTTGATGAAATCTGAGAGATTTCTGTCCCTCCTTAGACTGCTACCAACTGACATTTTGATGCTTCAAAAAGTTCATAAAAAGATTGTAAAACTAATCCATGTGAACTGAGCAGTTTAGTCCAAATTTTTTTAAGAGGCTCACTTTATATGCTGCGTAACATGAGAATGAACCTCACTGGTTCTTGCGGAAGCTCAAACGTGCTGTGTAACACGAGAATGAACCTCATTGGTTCTTGCGGAAGCTCAAACGTGCTGCGTAACACGAGAATTAACCTCACTGGTTCTTGCAGAAGCTCAAACATGATGCGTAACACGAGAATGAACCTCACTGGTTCTTGCTGAAGCTCAAACGTGCTGTGTAACACGAGAATGAACCTCATTGGTTCTTGCGGAAGCTCAAACGTGCTGCGTAACACGAGAATTAACCTCACTGGTTCTTGCAGAAGCTCAAACATGATGCGTAACACGAGAATGAACCTCACTGGTTCTTGCTGAAGCTCAAACGTGCTGCGTAACATGAGAATGAACCTCACTGGTTCTTGCGGAAGCTCAAACGTGCTGTGTAACACGAGAATGAACCTCATTGGTTCTTGCGGAAGCTCAAACGTGCTGCGTAACACGAGAATTAACCTCACTGGTTCTTGCAGAAGCTCAAACATGATGCGTAACACGAGAATGAACCTCACTGGTTCTTGCTGAAGCTCAAACGTGCTGCGTAACATGAGAATGAACCTCACTGGTTCTTGCAGAAGCTCAAACGTGCTGCGTAACACGAGAATGAACCTCATTGGTTCTTGCTGAAGCTCAAACATGATGCGTAACACGAGAATGAACCTCATTGGTTCTTGCAGAAGCTCAAACGTGCTGCGTAACACGAGAATGAACCTCATTGGTTCTTGCAGAAGCTCAAACGTGCTGCGTAACACGAGAATGAACCTCATTGGTTCTTGTTGAAGCTCAAACGTGCTGCGTAACACGAGAATGAACCTCACTGGTTCTTGCAGAAGCTCAAACGTGCTGCGTAACACGAGAATGAACCTCATTGGTTCTTGCTGAAGCTCAAACGTGCTGCGTAACACGAGAATGAACCTCATTGGTTCTTGTTGAAGCTCAAACATGATGCGTAACACGAGAATGAACCTCATTGGTTCTTACAGAAGCTCAAACATGATGCGTAACACGAGAATGAACCTCACTGGTTCTTGCAGAAGCTCAAACGTGCTGCGTAACACGAGAATGAACCTCATTGGTTCTTGCTGAAGCTCAAACATGATGCGTAACACGAGAATGAACCTCATTGGTTCTTGCTGAAGCTCAAACATGATGCGTAACACGAGAATGAACCTCACTGGTTCTTGCAGAAGCTCAAACGTGCTGCGTAACACGAGAATGAACCTCATTGGTTCTTGCTGAAGCTCAAACATGATGCGTAACACGAGAATGAACCTCATTGGTTCTTGCTGAAGCTCAAACGTGCTGCGTAACATGAGAATGAACCTCACTGGTTCTTGCTGAAGCTCAAACATGATGCGTAACACGAGAATGAACCTCATTGGTTCTTGCAGAAGCTCAAACGTGCTGCGTAACACGAGAATGAACCTCATTGGTTCTTGTTGAAGCTCAAACGTGCTGCGTAACCCGAGAATGAACCTCATTGGTTCTTGCAGAAGCTCAAACATGATGCGTAACACGAGAATGAACCTCACTGGTTCTTGCAGAAGCGCAAACGTGCTGCGTAACACGAGAATGAACCTCATTGGTTCTTGCTGAAGCTCAAACATGATGCGTAACACGAGAATGAACCTCATTGGTTCTTGCTGAAGCTCAAACGTGCTGCGTAACATGAGAATGAACCTCACTGGTTCTTGCTGAAGCTCAAACATGATGCGTAACACGAGAATGAACCTCATTGGTTCTTGCAGAAGCTCAAACGTGCTGCGTAACACGAGAATGAACCTCATTGGTTCTTGCAGAAGCTCAAACGTGCTGCGTAACATGAGAATGAACCTCACTGGTTCTTGCAGAAGCTCAAACGTGCTGCGTAACACGAGAATGAACCTCATTGGTTCTTGCTGAAGCTCAAACATGATGCGTAACACGAGAATGAACCTCACTGGTTCTTGCTGAAGCTCAAACGTGCTGCGTAACATGAGAATGAACCTCACTGGTTCTTGCTGAAGCTCAAACATGATGCGTAACACGAGAATGAACCTCATTGGTTCTTGCAGAAGCTCAAACGTGCTGCGTAACACGAGAATGAACCTCATTGGTTCTTGCAGAAGCTCAAACGTGCTGCGTAACACGAGAATGAACCTCATTGGTTCTTGTTGAAGCTCAAACGTGCTGCGTAACACGAGAATGAACCTCATTGGTTCTTGCAGAAGCTCAAACGTGCTGCGTAACACGAGAATGAACCTCACTGGTTCTTGCTGAAGCTCGAACGTTCTGCGTAACACGAGAATGAACCTCATTGGTTCTTGCGGAAGCTCAAACGTGATGCGTAACACGAGAATGAACCTCATTGGTTCTTGCTGAAGCTCAAACATGATGCGTAACACGAGAATGAACCTCACTGGTTCTTGCTGAAGCTCAAACGTGCTGCGTAACACGAGATTAAATCTCATTGGTTGTTGCTGAAGCTCAAACGTACTGCGTAACATGAGAATGAACCTCATTGGTTCTTGCAGAAGCTCAAACGTGCTGCGTAACACGAGAATGAACCTCACTGGTTCTTGCTGAAGCTCAAACATGATGCGTAACACGAGAATGAACCTCATTGGTTCTTGCAGAAGCTCAAACGTGCTGCGTAACACGAGAATGAACCTCATTGGTTCTTGCAGAAGCTCAAACGTGCTGCGTAACACGAGAATGAACCTCATTGGTTCTTGTTGAAGCTCAAACGTGCTGCGTAACACGAGAATGAACCTCACTGGTTCTTGCAGAAGCTCAAACGTGCTGCGTAACACGAGAATGAACCTCATTGGTTCTTGCTGAAGCTCAAACGTGCTGCGTAACACGAGAATGAACCTCATTGGTTCTTGTTGAAGCTCAAACATGATGCGTAACACGAGAATGAACCTCATTGGTTCTTACAGAAGCTCAAACATGATGCGTAACACGAGAATGAACCTCACTGGTTCTTGCAGAAGCTCAAACGTGCTGCGTAACACGAGAATGAACCTCATTGGTTCTTGCTGAAGCTCAAACATGATGCGTAACACGAGAATGAACCTCATTGGTTCTTGCTGAAGCTCAAACATGATGCGTAACACGAGAATGAACCTCACTGGTTCTTGCAGAAGCTCAAACGTGCTGCGTAACACGAGAATGAACCTCATTGGTTCTTGCTGAAGCTCAAACATGATGCGTAACACGAGAATGAACCTCATTGGTTCTTGCTGAAGCTCAAACGTGCTGCGTAACATGAGAATGAACCTCACTGGTTCTTGCTGAAGCTCAAACATGATGCGTAACACGAGAATGAACCTCATTGGTTCTTGCAGAAGCTCAAACGTGCTGCGTAACACGAGAATGAACCTCATTGGTTCTTGTTGAAGCTCAAACGTGCTGCGTAACACGAGAATGAACCTCATTGGTTCTTGCAGAAGCTCAAACATGATGCGTAACACGAGAATGAACCTCACTGGTTCTTGCAGAAGCGCAAACGTGCTGCGTAACACGAGAATGAACCTCATTGGTTCTTGCTGAAGCTCAAACATGATGCGTAACACGAGAATGAACCTCATTGGTTCTTGCTGAAGCTCAAACGTGCTGCGTAACATGAGAATGAACCTCACTGGTTCTTGCTGAAGCTCAAACATGATGCGTAACACGAGAATGAACCTCATTGGTTCTTGCAGAAGCTCAAACGTGCTGCGTAACACGAGAATGAACCTCATTGGTTCTTGCAGAAGCTCAAACGTGCTGCGTAACATGAGAATGAACCTCACTGGTTCTTGCAGAAGCTCAAACGTGCTGCGTAACACGAGAATGAACCTCATTGGTTCTTGCTGAAGCTCAAACATGATGCGTAACACGAGAATGAACCTCACTGGTTCTTGCTGAAGCTCAAACGTGCTGCGTAACATGAGAATGAACCTCACTGGTTCTTGCTGAAGCTCAAACATGATGCGTAACACGAGAATGAACCTCATTGGTTCTTGCAGAAGCTCAAACGTGCTGCGTAACACGAGAATGAACCTCATTGGTTCTTGCAGAAGCTCAAACGTGCTGCGTAACACGAGAATGAACCTCATTGGTTCTTGTTGAAGCTCAAACGTGCTGCGTAACACGAGAATGAACCTCATTGGTTCTTGCAGAAGCTCAAACGTGCTGCGTAACACGAGAATGAACCTCACTGGTTCTTGCTGAAGCTCGAACGTTCTGCGTAACACGAGAATGAACCTCATTGGTTCTTGCGGAAGCTCAAACGTGATGCGTAACACGAGAATGAACCTCATTGGTTCTTGCTGAAGCTCAAACATGATGCGTAACACGAGAATGAACCTCACTGGTTCTTGCTGAAGCTCAAACGTGCTGCGTAACACGAGATTAAATCTCATTGGTTGTTGCTGAAGCTCAAACGTACTGCGTAACATGAGAATGAACCTCATTGGTTCTTGCAGAAGCTCAAACGTGCTGCGTAACACGAGAATGAACCTCACTGGTTCTTGCTGAAGCTCAAACATGATGCGTAACACGAGAATGAACCTCACTGGTTCTTGTGGAAGCTCAAACGTACTGCGTAACATGAGAATGAACCTCACTGGTTCTTGTGGAAGCTCAAACGTACTGCGTAACATGAGAATGAACCTCATTGGTTCTTGCTGAAGCTCAAACGTTCTGCGTAACACGAGATTGAATCTCATTGGTTCTTGCGGAAGCTCAAACGTGCTGCGTAACACGAGAATGAACCTCACTGGTTCTTGCGGAAGCTCAAACATGCTGCATAACAAGACAATGTGAACCAGGACAATGATTTTTTGGGAGCAGTGTTATTCCAGGACCAACACAAAATGGCAAAATTATGGTTACCCTCAGGATCTATCATATCAAAACAAAATCTGGGGGAATATGGCCAATCTGAAACATTAAAACACTCAAGAGTTTCAATAAATTATAAGCTTTACATTTCTGCTTTTAAATCTTCCAAAAATTGGCCCCATTTATAAGTGCCTTGTTGTAGCCTCAATTTGTGCTTCAATTTTGTGTTAATTTTCACATTCATGTTGGCCCAAAACCATTTGACTTACTTTCTTTCTTAATGTTCACAACTGCAATGAATTTCCTTGGCTCGTCATCAACACAAAAACCTGTGAAAATAAATCAAGAAAACAAAGTGACAAAGTAGAATTGTTGTAATAGTTAGAAAGACAACCAAATCAATAATAATTATTACAACAGAGAAAAATGTATGTTTAAGTGTTCAATAACATTTGAATTTTGAAGCATGTTTGTGATGATTTTTTCTTACAATGAAAGTGGGTGGTGACTGGGGCTGTCAAGCTCCAAAACCAACCAAAAAAACACTGTAAAACACTATGAAAGAAGTCCATATGACTCATAAGCTTTATTCCAAGTCTTTTAAAGTTGTAGACAACTTTATGTGCGGAACAGACTGATATTGATTTGTTATTTACAAAAAGTCCAGCACAACAGCTGTAGTCACCATTCAAGTTCATTGTTTGGAAAAGAGCAGCTTGGACATTTAGCTATTAATATCTCCTTTTGTGTTCCACAGAAGAAAGAAAGTCACAAGGTTTCCAAAAGACTTGATGTGATTAAATGAAGACGATTCATTTCAGATCCTTGGTTTCTTTTTTATTTAATTTCAAACAATGCAAAATATTCAATTTAAATCACTCTAACTAGATAAATGGAAAGAATCTGAACAAATCTGTTTATCACAGCAGATTACATTGGTTAATTCTAGATCTTTCAGGAGCTTCAGTCAGCAGAAGAAGTAACTGAGGAGGAAGAAGATGAGGATGAGGATGAGGAAGAGGAATGTGATATCTCAAGTACCGAATCAGACAGTGATGAAGAGGAAGCTACCACATCTTTCATACATCATCAAACCAGGATGCAATGGGGAAAAGCATCATTACACTGCTGAAAACACTCAAAACACAACACTCTACCTGTAGCATTGTAGTGACCTGCAATACAAGTGAGTTTACATGCAAACACACACAAACATGCTCTGAAAGACTCCTCGCTGGTTCGAAGCAGCTCTGATCCTTTGTGAAACTGTTTTGGTGTGAGATGACAAACTAATAAAAGTCCTGCATCCAGTCTGATCCCTTTATGCTCTCTGTCTCTACCGCTGCAGGACAATAACAGAAAGTATGAGACAGTAGAACAAGAGTTTCTTTTTTGAGGCCTCTTCAGTTCATCTCATTTGATGTGAACTTTTCATCCTTCACCCTGAAATTTAGCTGTAATAACTGGCGGTGAAAAAGTCTGTCATCATGACTCTTGTACATTTTTATAAATCCATGCGTGCACCCTTTAAATGTTGTCTTGGTACTATACAGCTACTCTGTGTAACATGGCGGTGCGTTTAGTGTGCGAGCGGTTTTGTAAATGAATGTTGTTCACTCATTATAAAGTGCGAATGAATGGGTTATGTGTATTTGTATATCTTACCGACTTTTTTGTGGTCGCTGCTGCACTTTCTGTACATGGGTCAATAAAATGGTTTTAAGAAATGAGTAGTCTCACTTGTATTACTCTTTAACATGGCTGTCAAATGTTTGCTGTACTGGAATTAAAACAATAAAATGTATGATAATCGAACTGGCACCTCACACGGCTGTGAACGCGCACAAACAAAATGTGTGATACAACAGCGCCGTCTAGTGGTGCATCACACGAAGCACGTTGATACCGTCATGACGTCAGATTACTGTCCTTAGGGCAGCAGGGGTATATTGTAGCTTGTATGAAGTAATACAAAACAAACAACTAATTTAAATTTTTGTATGCTAAAGCATTTTGATAAAAAGCCACTAAAAAAAATTATAAATCCGTAAAATAACAGTACTTACTGACAGCTAATTACCCGGCCATTATCCAGTAGTTTTACGGACAAAACACAGTTAAACACCTGTAAATAAATAAATAAATACGGAAAATTCCCTCAAATTATTACAGTACAATGAACCCTATTTTTACTGGGGGTTTTTATGTATAATACTTTCTTTAATAAGACATGTTCCTAAACTATGACATTATACACTGTGGACACTCAAACTGGTTCAACAAGGAGTATTAATATTATTATTAATAATAATAACAATAATAATGACAATAACCATGCTCGCAGATAACCATACTCACATTAAAAAAGGCAGATTCCTTGTGACAAAGTTCCCCATAGTACGTAAAGGGTTACTTCACCCAAAAATGAAAAGTTAGTCATTAATTACTCGCCCTCAAGTCGTTCCACACCCGTAAGACCTTTGTTCATCTTCTGAACACAAATGAAGATCTTTTTGATGAAATCTGAGAGCTTTCTATCCCTCCATTGACAGTCTATGCAACTACCACTTTCAAGGCCTTTAACCTTGCATTAAAACAAAAAAACAAACCAAACACACAACATGAGTGAGGATTTAGGATGATACAGAAGAGGTTTCATGTGTAGTCCAGCATAAGTCACTGAATTACTAAAATCGTGGAAAATCATCTGAGTAGCTTGCAACACAAAAATGGCTTTTAATCAAAATTTATGGACTCACGTATCCTCTCTTATTAGGCAGGAATTCAAATGTTTCCATATTCTCGATGTAACATTTGGATGGCAAATTATTTCTATTGTAAACATGACTTTATACTTCACTTATGTATTAAACAGCACATTCCAGAGCCCAGTTTTATAGCAGGATCCCTCTCTGACTGGTTTGCTACATTTTGATTGGATCTGGTTTGACTAGAACAAACAAATGTCCACTTCCATCAGATAAGGACGACTGCCAGACACCGTAAGAAGACGACCTCTATAACCAGCAAACACAGGACTTCTCATTCCTCCACAAGCAGTTTTCTTCCCTTCACCTATAAGACCACCCATCCTCTAAAGTTTAAGCCTGGAAAATTCTATTGGAGGACTTTTTGGGACATGTGTGGGGGCTTTGCTTGCTTTAAGGGTCAGCTCGCCCAAAAATGACATTTCTGTCATTAATTACTCACCCTCATGCGCTTCCAAACCTGTAAGACCTTCGTTCAACGTCAGAACACAAATTAAGATATTTTTGATGAAATCCAAGAGGTTTTTTATTCTCAATAGAAAGCAACGAAATTACCACATTCAAGGTCCAGAGTACAGTGGTTCAAACTTAATGTACATGACATGCATGAAAACAATTGTCAGCTAAATCGTGCACACAATTTGCTAATTCGTTCTTCCTCTTGAACTCATGCTAAAGTTTTTAATTACTTTTTTGTGCACAAAAATTATTCTCGTCGTTTCATAACATTAATACAGAGCCCCGCACATGACATGCAAGAAAAATTAAATATTAAATTGTGCACATGACTTACTTATTCGTTCCCTCGATTTATTAAAACATGCGCACGATTTACTATTTCATTCCCTTGATTTATAAATCAAATCGTCTGCCAGTAATTTTACTGTGGTATGAAATACAGCAATTACTGGATAATTGTTGCCAGTAAGTTACTGTTAATTTGACAATAAACATTTTACAGTGTACATAATTATAATTCATAAAATAGAAATATAATAAATAATTAGCAGCAAAAGATGAGAAGTTTTGTCTCTAAAATGTTTTCACTATAAACTGATTTAATTTGGACTGAGAGATACAGGGGGAGTGGCTTTATTGTATTAGATGTCACTTTATTCACAGCTGATTGGTCCAGTTTTGGTTTGAGATCCCAGAATAAAAGCTGCTTGGAGCAGGTTAGCCGGTTACCAAAAAACAATCCACCTTCATGAGCCTGAAAAGACAGAGTTTGTTCAAAATAATCTTGAACTTAACTGTGTGGAAAGTGAAACCAGCTTTGTGCAACCAGCAACAGAACACACACGGGTATCGTGGCTACAGTCCTGTTGAACCTGTGATGATGCTCTGCGCCACTAAGGGAGTACTAAGGTTGTTTTACATATCAGTGGAGTTACAAAACAAGAGAGAGGCTACCTACCTACTCACTGCATTGCCATAACCTCCAGCTCCCCCTCTCTCGACCTACTGTCAGAGCATGATGGGTGGAGCTGCATCCCCCAAACACACCCTAACCCTACCATAACCCTATCTCTCCACCCATTAAACAGGTTAAACTCCACCCTTGAGCTCCAGTGGAGCTGGATGCTCTACAGCGAGAACTACTTCAAACAAGACTGAACCGAAAGTAAAAAAGAAGGGACGTAGAGGCTTTAAGTTAACATTGGGTGATTAAACAGCCAGATATTTAGTGGTAAGTTCTTCATGTAATAGACATTTACAAATTAGATGTTATTTAGGTTCATGTGTTTTTTTGCATGGGGTTTAAAACATTTTTAAATAATCAAAACCAACTAACCAAATGGCAGGTGGCAGATTAACGTGCGTTACACTAGAACCGCCACTGGGTGAAATCGAAATTTACCCGCATAGCTATTTACCCGCATGGCTTTTTTTCAATTGTACAAAACAGCTTTTTCTCCCAGTCATTGACTTTCACTAAAATTGTTTATTTTTATTGTTATTTACAACCCCCTATAAAAAAAAAATAGTTTAAATAAAAATTACTTTTAAAAAACGGGGCATTTATAGCCTACCTAAAACCACCAGCAGGTCAAATTTACCCATTTCCTTTATTTTCGCGCGAAAACGGTCACACCACGCACGTTCATATGATAGGGTGACCAGACGTCCCCGTTTTCCGGGGACAGTCCCGGTTTTTGGTGCTCCGTCCCCGACTGGAGCTGTCCCCGGAAATGTCCCCGTTTTATATCTTGTTCAAAATAATCCGCAAATACATTGCAAAAAAGTCTGGCCAGCATACAGCATAGAGGTTTCTTAACAGTGCTGTTAAAATATATATTTTTTCTAAACATATCTCTCTATTAAAATATGTTAAACAGTTCAATAGCGCTTTTCTACAGTATCCATATACACCGGCAGTGAGTTCACACACACCGCAGTACAGAGCCACGCCTCCTGTCACTCACTCAGAGCAGCGGCAGGCCTCGAGACTCTCTCTCGGTCCGGTTGAAGGGTTTTTGTTATGATATAACACCTGATATGACAACTTTAGCACATTTGTCAGCTAAATTCATTCAATGTTTCCCATTAATGACCCTCTGCCGCCGCCGCCGTTTCATAATAATGAACCGAAAATTTAAAACATAACGTTGTATTTTGCCAACGAACTAAAATCGAAACCGTGATATGGCTTTGTGCCTTTATAAAGCACCAAAATACAGTGATTAAGTACATATACAGTCTGTTTGTGCTGCGTGTTTTAAAGAGACGTGTGCACTTTGCTCACACGATCAGCTGGCGATTTGGTGATCAAAATTAAAGCTCAAGGATTTATCTTAGAAATTGGCTACAAACTAGTATTTTAATTTCCCTATACGTTGTGTAAAGTAGCCTAACCAAAAAAAAAAAAAAAAATATATATATATATATATATATATATATATATATATATATATATATATATATATATATATATATATATTAGAGTGCATTTGTTACAATAGCCTAGGCTATATGGATATTACTGTCGTGTCATATGAATAATTATATAGGCCTAAAACATTATTATATTATTATTTTATTGTTATAATTGTTTGGCATCCTAAAACACCTAAAACGATGTAGACTTTATATCACAAGATGTTTGAACCCTCTTTAATGTCCAGGTACAAGTCAATGTTGTTTCTTTGTTCAATGTGCACACTGTACATGGTTTGAAGCTCTTGATTTTGAGCTTCCAAAGTGCACCAGATTGATGCATTTAACCTTAAAATGTACAAAATTTTCAAAATGTACCAAAAAAAAAAAAAAACCTACGAGGTATTGGACAAAACTTCTAATTTCGTACTGTATAAACAGCTTGTGAAAATTAAAATAATAAATGTTGCAAATATTATTTGTGTTATTTATCTCACATTATATTTTGTAATGTGATTTTTCAAAATAGTGTAATAGTTTTTTGTAGTTAGGCCTACTGGCTAGTTATTTTGGTGAATTATTAAAACCAGACCAAAAATCCTAATAATAAATTTAAATCATAATATTTATTAATGTAAAATGTGAAACCCACAGCAATAAAAAAAATAAAAAATGTACTGTCCCCGTTTTTTAATTAATAGATAATAACAAATGAGATTTTGGTGGTATTTTGACCACTCACATAGGAAATGTCCCCGGTTTCCAGTTTAGAAATCTGGTCACCTTATCATATGAAGATGTTTTAGCCTATACTGTCGCCAAAATAAAAACATTTGGTATAAACTTTTTCCCGCATTTACCACACAACAGATCAAATAAATTAAAAAGCATTTGATTTCTTGCAAATAAACAACAAAATATAGTTTCTCTAGATCCACAAAACACACATTTATCATCAGTGTTTGGATTAATTACTGAAACATATGCGTTAGCAGCCACAGCCCAATAATATCACTTGTAAGTTATCACCAGATCATTTTATCTATAGTTTTGTACAGTAAACAATTCAAGTTTGTACTGTTGGGTTACTTCTGAAACATTTGATGAAACTGAAATTCTCAATTTGAAATGAAAATGTAATTAAATTTTTTTTTTTTTTTTTGCAAAGATAAAATATGTTTGCAGTTACTTATGAACAAGGTCATGGTCAGGTATATTTAATAAAAACAAGACTAGCACAAAAAAATCTAGCTTGTATTGTTGTGTTACTTTTGTCCCACCTGACGGGGTCGAAAGTAACAATGTGCAACTTATGTTCAAAGTGAAATTATACTAAAGCCGTTCTACATTTGTACAAAATACCACCTGGTATTGATAGACCACACTTGTGAGTTATTGACCACAGCAAAAATATATCGCTGTCTAAAACATTACCTTTTAAAATTACATTTTTGTGAAAAATGTTACTTTCGTCCCTGTTCTCCTATACTGACATGTCAGCGTTACTGTCGCCCCGGTTCTCCCCTAACCTCCACGCTTTATTTCCTCTTTCAACCCAAGTTCATCCCTCCAAACATCCCTCTAAAGCACTTAAAAGCGCTATCGATTCTCATTTTTTTTTAATCAAATTTCGATTTATATGCATACATTTATTAACTGTTTGTTAACATTTGTTAGTGTTAGGCTACTTTCCTATTTGACTGTGGTATACGTTAATAGGTCTTGAAAAGAAAAATCCGCTGAATTAAATGTGTGAAATTTTTCTTATCATTTGTATCAACCCAATATTATGCCAAACAAAGCTAACTGCAATCATTACACACATTGTATTTATATATATATATATATATATATATATATATATATATATATATATATATATATATATATATATTAAAAATAGGAACAAAGAAGCAAATTACAAAATACAAGACAAATATAACAGGAAAAAATATTTACATTTTTTAAAAGTTTTTCAGGTACAGTAGGTTTAACATGTGAAATACTGCAGAAATTGAATAATAAAATGTAAAAAATAATACACTGTATAGTCTTTATTGTATGAATTAAATAAAAATTGATATTAAAGATAATTCAGTCAAAAGCAGTGAGTGATGTTTTTAACTTATATTAATGAAACATGGCAACAGTTTATGAGGCTGCTGTCACTTTAAGAACACATGCACGGATCTTTTCTCCTAATTGTTTACGTTCACGTAGGACATGACACACTGTGTTTATGAATACTCCACACAATGTGCATTTTGACATAACTGTGTGTGTATTCGACCATGCAAGCGCAATAAGCATTGAAAGAGAACTGAATTCAGGATTGCATGCATCTGAGACATGGCGCTTCGGCTGTGTGTTCATCAGCATGAGCACAGCGCAAGTCCTTCTTCAACACTCTAACATCCACCCCCCCTTTTCCCAACAGCCAGTGCTTCCATCTTCTCCCAATTAACTTTTGCTGCTGAAATTATTCCAAAACCATCAACAACAAAAACCAGCTGGTTAATGTCTTGTTGCCTTATCTCCTGTAAGTCCCACCCAAACAGCTTAACTGCAGTTTCCCACATGACAGGAGGAAGGTTTATTGTGCGTTTGGTCTTTTCAGTGTGGCAAAGTAGTTTAATTCCAATTAAACTATTATCCGACTCCATTATTATTATTATTATTATTGTTATGATCTCGAATTTAGATTAGAATGGCAATTGATTATTGACTATTTATATGATAATTTATCTAGACATTTGATTACTCTATTTAACTCTTTACTCTTATTGTACTTGTTCATTCGGTTCTCAGAGTCGCACAGGGTCCTTGCACCTGCTGTTATGCGGGCCCACGATCACAAACTTGGCAGTCTGATCAAGAGGTTATGGCTAAAGCAATTTAACAATGCTGCCCTTGCTTGCTATTGTTAAGAGGTACCCATGTAGCCCCATACAATCACCTATATAACAACTTAGTTAAAGCTCCGACAATAATCAGGGGTTATGACCAGTGAGGTAATGTCACCATTTGATAGTAATTCATCTGGCCCCATATTGTCAGACTCAGACGGAGACAGAAAGGTAAGAGTCAGATGTTTATTGAACGAGACACGAACACAGGTACCAGCAGATGATATGTTGAGTAAAGGTGCAAGCACAATCAAACAGACACTTAAGCCGGGCACACATTTAACGACTAGCTAAAACATTCTAAGACTGTGCTCAACATACAGCGATTGTTTCCTGCGACTGAAGCAGATTTAAATACTTACACATGGAATTTGAACACCGACTGTAATCGCAGACTGAACGCAACTGGCTCTGACTGGACGCGTTTGAGCGCGATCAGACATAAGTATCAATTTACATTCATAATTGGCCTTACAATCGTTAAGTGTGTGTGCGGCTTTAGCTGAGGAGTAATTTTGAATGTCTTTGCAGGAGCTGATGGAGAACATGAAGAACAGGACACAGGATACAGAAGGGCAACGACGGAAACAAAGGGAAGTCACAGGTAAGGAGTCCAGATATGTTTGACGAGACCAGACGATGAACTGTGGGAACCCAAGTGTCTTTATAGTGTCTGATGATGAGGTGCAGGTGCTCATGATCAGTATTCTGGGGAGAGTGAATGAGTAGGCGGAGTGTGGAGATCTGGTGACGATGCTTGGGTGTTGGGTGGTGTTGGCTGTGTCTCTGTGACACTTATAGTTAATAATATAACTATATAACAACTTAATTAAAGCAGAGGCAATGACCAGAGGTTATGACCAGTACACCTTTGTCTAGCCCCATATAGTGAATGTGATTGCATAACAACTTAAAGTCAAGCAGTTAGTCAGTAATCTAGAATCTTGCCAGATGTGGTCGTAGATTTGCGGTAGGCATGTGACGGTATCAAATTTTCATGTTGCGATTAATTGCTGAAGCTTTTATCACGGTATACGGTATTATCACGGTATTGAAATGTTGCAACAACAAAAAAAAGTGTTGTCATAGTATAACAGGTTTAAAAACTCTTTTTGTAATAAGAAAAAAATAACTCTGAATGTTTAAATACAATAATACAATACACAAAAAAATATATAAAGTCAGATTTTCAAACAGTGCAAAAGAATTAGGCTATAAAGAACAACATAATACTTTACAGTAAGGTCTCATTTAATGCATTAACTAAGATTGAGCAATAGCTACATTTGTTACAGAAAGTATTATTTTTTGTTAATGTTAGTTAAGAAACACAACTGATCATTGTTAGTTTTCTCTCAGGTCTATTAAATAAGTACTTTTGATTTTAGTAATGTTATTAAACAGTAACTAAGAAATTAACATTAACTAAGAATAATGAATGCTTTATAAGTATTTTTCATTGTCAGTTTAATGAATTAACATGTTAACTAATGAAGCCCTATGTCTTTAAGTTTTACTGAACAATAACAAATAATCAGAACATTTCTAATCATTATAGGGCATGTTGTAGTCCAGATTAAAATATATGTTTGAGGCGCAGTTGCTTTGTTTATGGGGTTTCCGGGGTAACCGTTGCACTCTGCTGTTCCATCAGCGCCCTCTGCTGTCAGAGAGTGAACGCGCACTTTCATTCAGCTCGTCTCCTTCACTCTTTCCGCCATGTGCTTCTCATGCACGTTGGGCTTGTTTACATCTGAGCGTGTGTCCTTTTGACGCAGAATACAGCAGTGTTGTGCACTTTATACGGTTGATGGGGAAAGTATTCTTATATGCATTATAAAAATTGTAATAATTGGTAATAAATGATTATTTACGGTATTTTGAAATGCCCACGATAACAATACCGTGCATATTCATTATCGCGATATATCGCATTACCGAATATCGGCACAAGTCTAATTTGCGGTAAAAAGGGATACATCGTAATCTACTGAAGTCAATAATTTCAGAGCAAGTCAGAATAAAGCCAAATGTAACAATTTATTAGTCAGGTAAATGTATCATGCCAATTACATAATCAATTTAAAGATGATCAATACAAAACATCAAATGCTCAGAAAACGAGTAAAAAGATGCATACCTGACATTAGAAAAATACACATTGCTGAGTGTCCTGGACACTCAATGTGGGCTGATCCGATTACAGAATCGCGCCCTGAGCCTCCTGCAACATCTCTTTAAATACTCAGACCAAGACAGAAACTTCTTTAAAATGGAAACATGAGTTCACAATGGGAATTTGCATTAATCAGGGTCCCAGACTGAGTAGTTTATAACTTTTGGGGACAAGGCCATCTGCATGAAAGACCCAGTGAAGGTGGACACACCCATTACAGAGAGCAAAATACCTAAAACCTTTATTACCTTCTGGTTTACATCTGTTGGAATGAGAGCTTTGTACCAGTTGCACTGAGACATTTCAAATGATACCAAACATGTATAATGTTGTATGATAACTGTTCACATTAAAACATATAGATTTTGGGTGGATTTCAGGTCCTCTCTGCATGTAGAGAGAAAAGATGGGGAAGAGGGGGTGAAGGAAAGGAAATGTAGATTAAGGCAATGCTGAGGTGTGATTGACTGTGTGATTGCGTCTTGGATGGGGATGCTAATTTTGCAAGAAAGAGTTCAAAATGTTAATTTCCTTTGTTTTCTCAAAGAGTAGCCCTCTCTTGGTCTAGACGGTCCAGCATCAGTCTTACACTACCATAACCATTACATCATCAACATAAGCTGAAATTGTATGTTGTATATCGTGATACAATATTAAATCTTTAATCGTGGTTCTTAGTTTATTCAGCATTAGTTCAATAGCTGAAGTGTAGGCCACCATTGATCTTCAGTAAACTTTAAGTGTCCTGATACAACACTTTTATCATACAAATACAACCAGAACTACAACCAAAAGCTTCTAGGCTGTCCTAGATACTGGTGTTCAAATGCTTTTTCTTGTTCAATAGAGATAAACCCCAAATTTATGCCTAAAAGACTTGAAACAATTAAAACATATATGAGGTGATTTTTCTGCCCAGCACACACTACATCTGGTGTACTGCATTGAATTCACGTCGTCTTGCAATTGAACCATGAATTCACAAAATGTTATAGTAAATTGGATCCATGCATTTTTATGTGCATCTGCTGCTTTTTTATGTTAATAAAATGACAAAAGACCAAGAAATCACTTGATTCTTTTGACTGAATAACTTTTGTAACTTTATAAATGTTCATCTATATTTCATTTATAGTGAAGATTATGCAGTCTTATTAGGGTGACCATATTTCTCATAGTGGAATACGTGTGAGCAAGGGGTGGGCAACATGACCATTTTATTTGTAATATGAGAAATTTTATTTCACAATTATTGTTATATAAAGAAAGAAATTTATAAACAATATGACAAATACAGTAGAGATAGAAATTAAATAAACTTGTTTTTCAGATACAGTAGGTTTATTTACCATGTATACATTTATTTAACATCTTTTGTTGTGTGATTAACATTAATAACAGACTAATATTTAATTAGGCTACTGTCCTTTAAGATCGAATTCATGGATGTATATTGACACATATCCACCCACCTGTTTACCTCCTATTAAGCTTTAAGAGTATTTACATGAGATATTCCACACGATGGACATTTTGGCAATGTGTGCATTTGACCATTCAGGCGCAAGGAGAACTGATCACGTGCTAGGAAAGAGAGCCATGGACCATGGGCGAGTGAAAACAGGAAAACAGTCTCAAGCAGGAAATACGTCAACTTCACTGTAAACAAATAATTTTGTCTCAGCATAACAATTAATAAAATTACTACTTATCAGATTGTGTTTTACTAACATCTACACCTACCCCAACCCTAAACCTAACCTTACAACAATGCAAATGCAGTAATTAAATGATGCAATATTGATGTACGCATGCCCAGTGGCCATAGATGTTGCTAGCTCCACTAGTGGAGGTGACGTATTTCCTGTTTGGTCTGCAGCTAGACTCTATTGGACCATGGGCGAGGAGGTCCACTCTTGAACAGGAAATACGTCGCCTCCACTTGTGTTTACTAACGTCTACACCTACCCCAACCCTAAACCTACCTTTACAATAATGTGGCCATAGCTGTAGCTAGCTCCACTAGTGGAGGTGACGTATTTCCGCCCTTGAGTGGAGCTCCACTCGCCCCCTTAGGCTGCAGCCAGCCCCTATTGGAACGTTTGCTACGGTTTCCGGGTTGAAGACAATTCAACATTTACTGTAGGTGCCATAAAATTTACTGATGATTTCACTTGAAAAATGTTTTGCACTTCTGATTTGGCAGTGAAATTCACCGATTTTGGGTGCGTGCGATGTGAAGGATTCTATGCTCCAGTTAGTATTTTCACCCCATAATGGCGGCCGCAGTGACTGTAATAAAAGAGAACATCCCAATAATTAATAAATTAATAGTGACTGTATATGCTTTATAAACACAAAATGTCAACTTGCACGTACTTCCGCTTTCCGCATTCTTCAGAAAGCTTACGCTGTATGTCCTACGCCTTCCCTATTCTACTTACACAATGATCACGGCAACAGTTTCGTTTTTTTCCGTAAGTAGAATAGGGAAGGTGTAGGACATACAGCGTAAGCGTTTCGAAGAATGCGGAAAGCGGAAGTACATGCAAGGCGATATTTTGTGTTTATAAAGTATATACAGTTGTATTTTTTTCAAAAATGACTGATCGTTTCTCTAGATAAGACTCTTATTCCTCGTCTGGTATCGTTTAAAGCCCTTTGAAGCTGCACTGAAACTGTAATTTTGACCTTCAACTGTCTGGAGGCCATTAAAAGGAGATTAATCCTGGAATGTTTTCATCAAAAACTTTAATTTCTTTTCGACTGACGGAAGAAAGACATGAACATCTTGGATGACATGGGGATGAATAAATTATCAGGAAAATTTTATTTAAAAGTGGACTAATCCTATCCCACCTTCACTCTAAAAATTGCTGGGTTAAAAACAATCCAAGCTGGGTAAAATATGGACAAACCCAGCAGATTGGGTTAAAAGGCACCTATTATGCCCTCTTTCACATGATGTAATATAAGTCTCTGGTCTGGTCAAGTTTTAGCTTAAAATACCTCACAAATTTGCCCCTTTTTGGAGGTGAGCAAAAACATGCCTTTTACTATATTACTATATTGCTGGCTAAAAAAATAAGTCCAAAATTGGTTGAAAAAAAAATGGCTGGGTGAAAACAACCCAATCCCTGGTTTTGTCCATATTTAACCCAGCAGTTTTTAGAGTGTTCTCTAACGGCAAGTTCGATAACGATTTGTGATTGGATGGTAATTTTGGTTGGGCTGTTGTCGTGTGACAGAACACTAGTCTAGCTACTACTCGTTCCATCAGCCATAACGAAATTTTAGGATAGATGAAATGCAGGACAAAACATGATTTTTTTCTTAATAAGTCAGGACACTAAAAATAGAGCTGAAATACGGGACTGCCCTGGGAAAACGGTCAAAAAACATAAGATGCTTAAGCATTGCTGTGTAAAAAAAAAATTATGTTTGTAAATCCTGTTAAAATGATCACACACTCTGTGTTTATATGTTCACCAACAGTAAAAGTAACACTGAAGCAGTGTCAAATGCAGCACTAAAATATTAAGCTTTTGTAAAAGAGTATGCAACACAGTTCGTAGATGTGGGAAGAAGGAGGCGGGAACCGGCGAACGTTCAACAAAACTTTAATATATAAATAAACAAATACAAAACGAAAGTAATGCCGGCAGACCCTTGCGGACGTCTGCCGGCCACACAAACATAATAAAACATAAAATAATATCCAGGCCTGGTCCTCTCTCGTCCTTCACTGTCGTCGCTCCTCCTTTTATGCCTCCGGAGCTCCTCTGTGAGAGACTCGAGGCCGGCACGCCTCGCAGGTGATGCTCATTATCACTCGCGTCACCGGCCTCGCACCGTTTCCTCACGGCTCTCGCCCGCCCTGCTTGTCACATACCCCCAGCGCCCCTCGCAGGCCGGGGGGTACTCCCGAGACTGTGCTCTACTCCCCCCCGGGGCCTGTCTCGGCGGCCGCAGCACCTGGGGGTAAGGACAGACGAGACGAGAGAAAGGAGACGGAAGCAAGGGGAGCGACAGGACGAGAGAGGGGAGAGAGGAAAAAGAGAAAAAAAAAATTCTTGGTCCGGTTCCCAGACACACTGCCGCTCGGTCCTCAGCCAGCCGGGAGGCTCTTCCTCGCGGTGCCATGCGATGGTACTGGACGCTCCGTGGACGGCTCGATCCTCCTCCGCCCCCTGGCGGCCGGCGATGGCTCCTCCGACTGAGGGCAGCCGGCAGCGAGTCCCCCGTTCCCTGCTCCTCCTCTTCATGGCGGTATTTATATATATATAAATACATTAAAAATATATATAAAAAAATTTATTCAAAAAATGAAATAGAATTTATGTTTTCAATTTTCAATTCACATTTATTTGTATAGTGCTTTTCACAGTACATATAGTTTCAAAGCAGCTTTAACATTACAATTTAGAGTAATCTGTTATCAGAGGTGAGGTGACTGTGTCCAAATTATGTAATTTCAGAAATGTACATAATCACACAGACACATAACAATGTATTAAGTGTTTCGGATTTAAAAAAGGGAGAAACACAACAGGAACATTTGCATGCTATTGGATATTACTATATCAGAAAGAGCAAAACTGGAAACAAACATGCCAATTCATAGAGAAATGCATTATTAGAAGGTATGATGAAAATAAGCATTTATCTAACAGTATTGATCAAATTAAACTCACAGGCAAGATGCAGAGGAGAAGACGCAGCATGGAAAAACCTCCTACACGTAAGTTATGAGTAATTCATGCTATATTTATGCATCCATTCACCCATCTATCTATAAATTCATATACAGTGGTGTGAATAAGTGTTTTTTTTTTTTTTTTTTTTGCATGTTTGTCACACTTTAATGTTTCAGATCATCAAACAAATTTAAATATGAATCAAAGATTGCACAAGTAAACACAGCATGCAGTTTTTAAATGAAGGTTTTTATTATGAAGGGAAAACAAAATCCAAACCCACATAGCCCTGTGTGAAAAAGTGCTTGCCCCCTAAACCTAATAACTGGTTGGGCCACCCTTAGCAGCAACAACTGCAATCAAGCGTTTGCGATAACTTGCAATGAGTCAGCGCTGTGGAGCGAATTTTGGCCCACTCATCTTTGCAGAATTGTTGTAATTCAGCCACATTGGAGGGTTTTCGAGCATGAACTGCCTTTTTATGGTCATGCCACAGCATTTCAATAGGACTGAGGTCAGGACTTTGACTAGGCCGCTCCAAAGTCTTCATTTTGTTTTTCTTCAACCATTCAGAGGTGGACTTACTGGTGTGTTTTGGATCATTGTCCTGCTGCAGAACCCAAGTTCGCTTCAGCTTGAGGTCACAAACAGATGGCCGGACATAGTCCTTCAGGATTTTTTGGTAGACAGCAGAATTCCTGGTTCCATTTATCACAGAAAGTCTTCTATGTCCTGAAGCAGCAAAACAGCCCCAGACCATCACACTGCCACCACCATATTTTACTGTTGATATGATGTTCTTTTCTGAAATGCTATGTTAATTTTACGCCAGACGTAATGGGACACACACCTTCCAAAAAGTTCAACTTTTGTCTCGTCAGTCCACAGAGTATTTTCCTAAAAGTCTTGGGGATCATCAAGATGTTTTCTGGCAAAACTGAGACAAGCTTTTATGTTCTTTTTGCTCAGCAGCAGTTTTCGTCTTGAACTCTGCCATGCAGGCCTTTTTTGCCCAGTCTCTTTCTTATTGTTGGAGTCATGAACACTGACCTTAACTGAGGCAAGTGAGCCCTGCAGTTCTTTGGATGTTGTTGTGGGGTCTTTTGTGACCTCTTGGATGAGTCATTGCTTCGCTCTTGGGGTAATTTTGGTCGGCCAGCCAGAAGGTTCAACACTGTTCCATGTTTTCACCATTTGTGGATAATGGCTCCCACTGTGGCTCGCTGGAGTCCCAAAGCTTTAGAAATGGCTTTATAACCTTTTCCAGACTGATAGATCTCAATTACTTTCTTTCTCATTTGTTCCTGAATTTCTTTGGACCTCAACATGATGTGTAGCTTTTGAGGACTTTTTGGTCTACTTCACTTTGTCAGGCAGGTCCTATTTAAGTGATTTCTTGATTGCGAACAGGTGTGGCAGTAATCAGGCCTGGGTGTGGCTAGAAAAACTGAACTCAGGTGTGATAAACCACAGTTATGTTTTAACAGCGGGGGGTAAGCACTTTTTCACACAGGGCCATGTGGGTTTGGATTTTGTTTTCCCTTTATAATAAAAACCTTCATTTAAAAACTGCATGTTGTGTTTACTTGCACGCTAAAAACTCCTGGGTCAAAAATAACCCATAATGGGTTATTTTTGACCCAAATCCTGGGTTAAAAAGGGACCAACTAATTTCTGGGTTATTTCAACCCAGAAAAATGGGTTATTCTTTTTGACCCAACTTCTGGGTTAAATACCTGACCCAAATGTTGGGTTAAAATAACTCAACATTGTAGTTAATATAACCCAACTTCTGGGTCAAAAGAACAACCGCAATATCTGGGTTGAAATAACCCAGAAATTAGTAGGTCCCTTTTTATCCAAAGGTCAAAGGTCAAAAATAACTTGGGTTACTATGCCAGTATGCCTTATTTCAGAAAAAAAAAAACTTCAGGCACTTACACACTTCAAGCACTTTTACATTTTTATTGCATTAAATTAAATTAAACTCTATATAAAAACATACACTTGGACCTATTTATTTTAGGTCACACTGTAATAACATTAGACATTAGAAAAAAATAGAAAAATAAACAACTAATTCTCTCTAAAACATTTGACAACATTCAATAACTGGATTGAACTTGAGGGACAAGATTTTTGATAGTGTCCTAATCTAAGAGAAGAAATGCCTCCTCATCTATGTCTTCACCTGAAAGACAGAAAACAAGACAACATGAGTATTGTTAATAAGTCGAGACAATTGTGAACCACTCACCAGACACTCTGATTATCAAGCTAACTAATAATAACTTTTAAGGGAATGCTGTTTTTTTTTTGTTTGTTTTGTTTTTTTTTTTAAACGTGGCCCAATTTGCTAGTTAACTAATGTGGTTCTTTTGCAGCATTATCCATTTTGTGTGAATGACAGTCTATACTGTCCATTTTTTCTTTCATTAACAAGTGTAATAATGACATTAATGCAACGGTGAATATCTGGCCCATTATTATGCATAACGTCTCGGTTACATAGGTAACCCTCGTTCCCTGAAGGAGGGAACGGAGACGTACGTCGGACAGACCGACGAATAGGAATCTCGCTAGAGAGGCCAATCTACTTCGAGTGTAACTAAACGAGCCAATGCACATTGGCATGCAATCATATGCATCAGCTGCTTGCCTCGCAGCGCGGGTATATAATGAGCAGCAGGTGCGTTGCATCTTCAGGTTTTCGCTGAGGAGCCGAACCCAGCAGGCGGCAGCATCAGCAGGACAACGCCTGTGGCGACGGGACGTACGTCTCCGTTCCCTCCTTCAGGGAACGAGGGTTACCTATGTAACCGAGACGTTCCCATTCAGTCGGTCACGTTCGACGTACGTCGGACAGACCGACGAATAGGAATCCCTACCAAAGCGCCACAGGAGCTGCCCTCTTCCAGCGCTCTGTCGTGAGCCACCTGAACCCCCTTGCCTAAGGACGGTGGGACCAGGCTCACGCAGAGAGGGTCGATCACTGTTGTTCCCAAAACCCACTCAGTGCGACAATTGGATAACGCTGGGAAAGCGTAGCCTTACATGCGATAAGGAACGCTGCGGAAGCCATATCCTTCCCCGAAGGAGTTATATGGATAAGTACATATGGACTAACCTTGTAGGTTGTACAACATATGGAAGAACTGGGGTGACTCCACTCGGTGAGAGATGGGTTCTCCCAGAGGGAAAGACACGGGCTTCGTTTAGGAGCAGCCGTGGAAAAAGCCATATGGGATCCCCGTAGGGTCACACATATAGAACCCAGCCTAAATCCGGTTCTCAAGGATACAACGGAGTATAGGCCTGGCGCCAGACGCTCCGCCACGTCGGCTGCCGAAGGGTAGCCGGAGGACTCAACAGGGTCTGCCCGTAGGGACTCTCTGGAGAATAGAATGCACGCATGTAGCGCAGCAAGCCGACACTAAGCCGGGGCCTCTCCGTGCCTCTGACCTGAGGCGAGAACACGGGAGGAGACCGGCTCGACACGAAGGCTATAGTATCTAGCGAACGTGTTAGGTGTCGCCCAGCCCGCAGCTCTACAAATGTCTGTTAGCGAGGCGCCACGAGCCAGCGCCCAGGAGGAAGCCACACCTCTCGTGGAGTGGGCATGCAACCTGAGCGGGCAGGGCACGCCCTGAGCTTGGTAAGCCAGGGCGATGGCATCCACTATCCAGTGGGCCATCCTCTGCTTGGAGACAGCCTTTCCCTTCTGCTGGCCTCCGTAACAGACAAAGAGCTGGTCTGAGGTCCTGAAGCTTCGAGTTCTGTCTATGTACAGTCGCAAGGCGCGAACTGGACAGAGCAAAGCCAGGGCTGGGTCTGCCTCCTCCGAGGGCAGCGCTTGCAGGCTCACCACCTGATCCCTGAAGGGAGTGGTAGGAACCTTGGGCACATAGCCAGGCCGGGGTCTCAGTACCACGTGGCTGTCACCCGGCCCGAACTCTAGGCACGATTCGTCGACCGAAAATGACTGCAGGTCCCCTACCCTCTTGATGGAGGCCAATGCCACCAGCAGCAAAGTCTTCATAGACAGAATCTTTAAGTCTGCTGACAGCAAAGGCTCAAAGGGAGCAATCTGGAGTGCTCTCAGCACCAGAGTAAGGTCCCAAGAGGGTATGGAGGGGGGACGAGGAGGATTTAACCGTCTCGCCCCCCTAAGGAACCTGATGACCAGGTCGTGCTGACCAACAGATTTGCCATCTATGTGGTCGTGGTAAGCGGATATGGCAGCAGTATGGACTTTGAGGGTGGAGGGGGACAGCCTACGCTCCAATCCTTGCTGCAAGAAGGAAAGCACGACTCCGATCGAGCATCTTCGGGGGTCTTCTCGGCGAGAAGAACACCACTCGACGAACAGGTTCCACTTCGAGGCGTAAGCACGTCTCGTAGACAGTGCACGTGCCGAAGTGATGGTGTTAAGTACCTCAGGGGGTAAGTCACCTAGAACCTCCGCGTCCCGTCCAGGGACCAGACATGGAGTTTCCAGAGGTCTGGACGCGGGTGCCAAAGAGTGCCCCGTCTCTGAGAGAGGAGGTCCTTCCTCAGAGGGATGGGCCAGGGAGGGGCTGTCGCGAGGAGTGAAAGTTCTGGGAACCAGGTCCGGTTGGGCCAGTAAGGTGCAACTAACAAGACCTGCTCCTCGTCCTCCCTGACTTTGCACAGGGTCTGTGCAAGTAGGCTCACTGGGGGAAACGCATATTTGCGCGGGCCCCGGGGCCAGCTGTGAGCCAGTGCGTCTGTCCCGAGTGTCCCCTCGGTCAGAGAGTAAAACAACTGGCAGTGGGAGGTTTCTGGTGAGGCAAACAGGTCTACCTGAGCCTCTCCGAACTCCCTCCAGATCAGCTGAACCACCTGGGGGTGGAGTCGCCACTCTCCTGGCAGCGCAGCTCGTGATAGCTCGTCGGCCACACGGTTGAGCACACCGGGGACATGAATGGCGCAAAGCGACCTCAGATGCTTCCGACTCCACAGGAGGAGATGGCGGGCGAGTTGCGACATGCGACGGGAGCGTAGACCACCTTGACGGTTGATGTACGCAACGGTCGCAGTGTTGTCCGTACGGACCAGTACATGCTTGCCCTGAAGCAGGCCTTTGAGGCGGCTCAGAGCAAGGCGTACTGCCAGCAACTCGAGGCAATTGATGTGCCAATGCAGATGGGGTCCCGTCCAAACCCCTAAGACTGCATGCCCGTTGTATGTGGCACCCCAGCCGGTGGCAGAAGCATCTGTGAAAACCACAGCATGCCGGGACACTTGTTCTAGGGGCACTCCTGCCCGAAGAAACAAAGGGTCCGACCACGGACTGAAGGTTCGGCGGCACTCCTGAGTGATTGGCACCCGGAACGTGCCGCGTTGCCACGCCCATCTCGGGACTCGGCCGTGAAGCCAGTGCTGAAGCGGTCTCATATGAAGCAGACCGAGCGGTGTTACAGCCGCTGCAGCCGCCATATGCCCCAGGAGCCTCTGAAAGAACTTCAGTGGGACCGCTGTCCTGCCATTGAACGTATTCAGGCAGTTCAACACCGACCGAGCACGTTCCTCTGTGAGGCGTGCTATCTGTTCGACCGAATCCAACTCCATACCGAGAAAAGAGATCCTCTGCACTGGGGCGAGTTTGCTCTTTTCCCAGTTGACCCGCAGCCCCAACTGGCTGAGGTGACTGAGCACCAAGTCCCTGTGTTCGCACAACTGATCCCGAGACTGTGCTAGAATGAGCCAGTCGTCTAGATAGTTGAGAATGCGAACACCCTGTTCTCTCATGGGAACAAGGGCTCCCTCCACGACTTTCGTGAAGACGCGGGGAGACAGGGCCAGCCCGAAGGGTAGGACTCTGTACTGATATGCTCGACCTTCGAACGCGAATCTCAGGAATGGCCTGTGTCGCGGAAGAATCGAAACATGGAAGTATGCGTCCTTCAGGTCGATCGCTGCAAACCAATCTCGGGGACGGATGCACTCGAAAATGCGTTTCTGCGTGAGCATTTTGAACGGTAGCTTGTGGAGGCTCCGATTCAAAACTCGCAGGTCCAAGATCGGTCGTAACCCGCCGCTTTTCTTGGGTACAATGAAGTAGGGGCTGTAGAACCCCGACCTCAAATCGGCTGGAGGGACCGGCTCTATCGCGTCCTTCGCCACTAGGACTCCGATCTCCGCACGCAGAACAGGGGCATCGGCATCTTTCACTGTAGTGAAGAGGATGCCCCTGAACTTGGGGGGGCGCCGGGCAAACTGAATCGCATAGCCGAGCCTGATGGTCCGAAGGAGCCAGCGAGACGGACTGGGGAGCGCTAGCCAGGCTCCCAGAGACCGCACAAGCGGCACCAAGGGGACCACCGGCGTACCCGCTGCGGGGCAGCGAGGTGGAACGCAGGGACGCGGCCCGGGAGGCTCTCTGTGTGAGGCGGCCCGAAGCGGGGTCACAGTGTGCTGTGCAACACTTACCTGCTTCCACGGGTGGACAGAGGGAGCAGTCGAGGTTTTGCCTACCTGCTGCTCGCTGCTGTCCGCTGGCGACAGAAGAGGTGGATGAGAGTGGTGAGGTTCTAGCCCTCCCACTGCTCTCCGAGCCCTCTTCGGACCCGGAGATAGAGGAAACTGCTCTTTTATTGAAAATTTGGGTACCGCTGGCCGTTGAGCCAGCGGCGGAACAAAAAGGGGAAACAAAAGATTCTCCACCCGGCCCTCCTCCGGGGGAAGGAGCGGTGCGGTCACCACCTCCTGAAGAGCAGTCCCATCCATCTCCGGGTCGCCCGTCCTAGGGCCGCTTGGACTTGGCCTTGCCACCCTTCTTCTTAGGGGGTGGCTGGACGGGCTGGGCACCCCGCCCGCGACCGGCTCCACGACGCCGCTTGGATGAAGGCTGCTGCTGCTGGGGCGTGGGAGCGGGGGCGGCTGCAGGGGGGCGCCCTCGGCGACGGGCAGTCTGAGGTGCCGCAGGCGGTGGAGGTGCAGCAGCTGACCGCCTCGGCAGGATGTGACTGATGGCCTCTGACTGCTTTTGTACAGCCGAGAACTGTTGGGCAAAGTTCTCGACCGCGTCGCCGAAAAGGCCGGTCTGGGACACGGGGGAATTAAGAAACCTGACCTTGTCGGTATCCCTCATGTCCGCGAGACACAGCCAGAGATGGCGTTCCTGGACCACCATGGTGGACATCGCACGACCCACTGACCGCGCCGTAACCTTCGTCGCTCGAAGCGCGAGGTCCGTCGCGGCACGAAGTTCTTGCAGAACTTGCGGATCATGACCACCCTCGTGCAGGTCCTTCAGTGCCTTGGCCTGATGGACCTGCAACAACGCCATAGCGTGTAAGGCGGAAGCGGCTTCCCCACAGGCCTGATAAGCCTTGCCGGTAAGATCCGACGAGTACTTACAGGCCCGGGAAGGGAGAGACGGCTCCCCCCGCCAGGTGGAGTTAGGGCACAGTTGCATAGCAACGGCCCGTTCCACAGGGGGTATGCGCATATAACCCTTAGCCGCTCCACCATCAAGGGTGGTGAGGGAGGAGGACCCACCGACACGGCTTCGGGCAGTAAAAGGTGCCGTCCACGTGCCAGTGAGCTCTTCATGCACCTCCGGGAAGAAAGGCACTGGGGTGGGGGGCTGAGAACCAGCCCTTGCCACCCCGAGATACCAATCATCCAACCTCGAGGGCTCGGGACACGGTGGAGGATTCCACACGAGCCCGACCCTGTTGGCGGCCCGGGAAAGCATAGCCATCATTTCCGGGTCTGAATCGGGCACAGTTGTCACTCCCGAGGGAGGCAGCTGCGCCGAATCGTCATCCCCAGAAGCGTCAGGCTCACCCTCCGATGCAGCGATCGACATCCGGTCGTCTTGGGGAGCTCCGAAGGATACGGATGGTACACACCTCTGGGGTGGTCCACCGCGTTCCCCCGGCAGCTCTACTGGCTGCGGAGTGCTAGAGGGGTGAGGGTTCCTAGGAGGTTGGTTCCCCGAAGGAAACGCGCTCACCGTGATCCTCAAGTCACCAGCCCCGCCGCCCGAAGCAACCCTCTGAGGAGGATTGGAACGAGGCGTCGGGACCGGGACTCCACCCCTTTGCAGAAAGTGGAGTCTCGACCGCAGCTCCGCGACGGTCATCTTCCCACAATGGGTACATGACTCGTCCACAAACGCCGCCTCAGCGTGCCTTAAGCCCAAGCACGCGATACAGCGCTGGTGACCATCCCGAGGCGCCAGGTAACGACCGCATCCAGAAACACACAAGTAGAACGACATCTTTAAAAAGACGCGAACTACTCGTGTAAGCTCTTTCAAGGACTGACTCTTTTAGGTGCTGAAGCACGCAGGGGAAAAGCCGCTGCAGCACAGACAGGGAAATGTGCAGCCTGTCGTGTGCACTCTCCTTGAAGGCGCTCTCTTACCAGCTGTAATAACAGCTTTTTAGCACTCTAGGCGCACCGTTTCACCAGCCGTGAGAACGGCCTTCACGCTGATTACAGCTTTTGCTCAAATAAAAAGGCAAAAAGAAAAAACAAAGGAGAAATCGGCCCCGCTGCTGCGCTGTCCGCCTGCACCGCAACCAAGAGACGTCTCGAAGAGCAGACTCGTTCACACTCGTGCTTTCAGTAGCTATCTTCTTCAGTGTTGAGAAGGTTTGGCTCCGAAGCGAAAAGCTGAAGATGCAACGCACCTGCTGCTCATTATATACCCGCGCTGCGAGGCAAGCAGCTGATGCATATGATTGCATGCCAATGTGCATTGGCTCGTTTAGTTACACTCGAAGTAGATTGGCCTCTCTAGCGAGATTCCTATTCGTCGGTCTGTCCGACGTACGTCGAACGTGACCGACTGAATGGGAACAGAGCAGAGCGCCATGTACATAGATTTATATTTAATTTACACTTATTTGTCTCATATCGTCGTTAATGTATATACTGACATCACCATGTGCTGCAATATAAATTTAGTTTTACATTAATTTACAGAAATCAGCTGCTTGAATGAAAATTGCTAATGTTATTGGATTTTCAGGCGATATTCTCAATTCATTCAGTTAACGGACACTCTGAGGTAAAGTGTTCAGACTGCAGACTCAGCAATGTATTTAATTATACAGTACAATAATAACATAGTACTGACATTATCTTAATTCCACAATGTCCTAAAACATAACAATATTGCTGGCCATAAACTGAGAAACTACGCGATACCTCGAGTTGTCCTAGACGCGGCGCGGCGCTGCGCTTCTCGTCCGGTGTTCAACCCCCTTAACGCGGCATGAAGTCGCCACTAGCTTCACTGTACTTATCGTATTATTACCAGTATTATAACAATGAGATAAGTACAGCACAGTTTATGAAAAATAGAATTTAAAGACCGTGTAAAGTGAATTCAGTCATTTTCTTCTAAACACATTAAATAGGTCATACATGTATTTCTCAACGATGTGTAAAAAGCATTTCAACCATTTTGACACCTAATTTCATGAACTTATTGTTTGTAACGCAGGCGGGACTCAGAGTAAGATCCAAATGCAGCTTTTATTAGAAGTAAGAGTGGTCGTACAGGCAGGGTCAAAACAGGAACAGTGAGGAACAGGCAGAGTCGTAGTCAGGGTACAGGCAAGGATCGAGGCAGGCAGCAATGGGTCGTAAAACAGGAATCAGGCAGGAACAGTAACAAACGGGTAAACAGGGATATAACGCTCGGAAATGTCACACTGGGTAAACAAGACTTCGCGGTGAGGTGGTGTGTGTATGAGTCTTTTATAGTCCAGGTAATGTGTGGCAGCTGGGTGTGGTGATTAGTGTGGAGTGATTGTGAAGTGAGTGCAGGTGATGAGCAATGGAGGATCATGGGAAATGTAGTCCGGGATGTGACAGGAACAGACGTGATCGTGACATAACGCCCCCCTCCCAGAAGGCGCGTCCTCGCGGCGTAGATGACACCAATAGGGAGGGGGGGTGGGTGCATTGGAGCTCTAGTGGCGGACAGGAACGGAGTCTCCAATGCAGGTTCCCGGGCCGCCATGGCGGGTCAGGTGCCACGGGCAGCCATGGCGGGTCAGGTGCCACGGGCAGCCATGGTGAGTCCGGAGTGTCAGAAGGCCATGGGGGATCAGGTGGCTTGGGTAACCTCGGCAGGTCAGGTGACTTGAGCAACCACGGCAGGTCAGGCGGGTCAGGTGGCTTGGGCAGCCACAGCAGGTCAGGTGGTCTGGGTAACCACGGTAGGTCAGGTGGTTTGGGTAACCACGGCAGGTTAGGGTCCATAAACGGCCATAATAGTTCAAAGGCCAATGACGGCAGTGGCCAGGCAGAGTGCCCACCCACAAGCTCCCCACCCTCAGGTATACTGCCCCCCCCCAAAAAGTTCTTGGGGATTTCAACGGGGTCTGTTGCGGCCTCGTGGGCAAAGAGTTCAGGTGGTTCCGGCAGGGCCAGGCATTCGGGTGGTGCCGGCAGGGCGAGACGCCTGGGTGGCGCTGGCAGAGCAAGGAGTTTGGGCGGCGTTGGCAGGGCTAGGAGTTCAGGTGGTGCTGGCAAGGCAGGGAGTTCAGGTGGGGCCGGCAGAGCGAGAAGCGCAGGTGGCGCCGGCAGGGCAAGAAGCGCAGGTGGCGCCGGCAGGGCAAGAAGCGCAGGTGGCGCCGGCAGGGCAAGAAGCGCAGGTGGCGCTGGCAGGGCAAGAAGCGCAGGTGGCGCTGACAGGGCAAGAAGTGCAGGTGGCGCCGGCCGAGCAAGCAGCTTGGGCGTAAGAGGGGGAAGAACGGAAGAAGCCTTCCTCCTCCTCCTCCTCTTCCGAGGATGAGGCGATGCGGCCATCTTGTCCGTAGACACAGGCAATGCGGCCATCTTGTCCGTAGACACAGGCAATGCGGCCCTCTTGTCCGTAGACACAGGCGATGCGGCCATCTTGTCCGTAGACACAGGCGATGCGGCCATCTTGTCCGTAGACACAGGCGATGCAGCCCTCTTGTCCGTAGACACAGGCGAACTTGAGAGCGTTGCAACCGGTTGGCTTGAGTGCGAAGCAACCACCGGGCTTGAGAGCGAAGCGGCCGGCGAGGACTTGGGGATGCCAGCTGCTTGGACCGTAGTCAGTGGAGGATCAGCCACACTGGAACGCAACCCTCTCCGCTCCCGGACTGATCTACAGACGTGACATGACTCTGGGTGATCAGCGGCGACGTGACTTTGCTCTGGGCGATCAGCGGCGACGTGACTTTGCTCTGGGCGATCAGCGAAGGCGTGACGTTGCTCTGGGCGTTCAGCGAAGGCGTGACGTTGCTCTGGGCGTTCAGCGAAGACGTGACGTGACTCTGGGCGATCAGCGGAGACGTGACATGACTCTGGGCGATCAGCGGAGACGTGACGTGACTCTGGGCGATCAGCGGAGACGTGACGTGACTCTGGGCGATCAGCGGAGACGTGACGTGACTCTGGGCGATCAGCGGAGATGTGACGTGGCTCTGGGTGATCAGCGAAGGCGTGAACTGTTGCTGTTGTGATGGTAGCCGCCATTTCGTGCGTGTTCCTTGACACCCACAGTAAAACGTGAACCATCAGATAACAGGGCAAAGTCCAGGAATTCCATGAACGACCCTCGGGGACCATTGGTAAGCAAATAGTCCTTTAGTGGTTCATTTAATCCATAACAGAAAAAGTCCATGAGGGCACAGTCCGGTAGATCAGATAGGTAGGCAATATCCAAAAATTTCTGAATATGTGCCTCGAGGGTACAATCACCTTGACGCAGGCTGACGAGACACCATGCTGGATCCATGCTGAGGCTGGACATGCTCAGAAAAGCTGCTGGATCTTGATGTGGCGAAGTCTTCTGTAACGCAGGCGGGACTCAGAGTAAGATCCAAATGCAGCTTTTATTAGAAGTAAGAGTGGTCGTACAGGCAGGGTCAAAACAGGAACAAACAGGAACAGTGAGGAACAGGCAGAGTCGTAGTCAGGGTACAGGCAAGGATCGAGGCAGGCAGCAATGGGTCGTAAAACAGGAATCAGGCAGGAACAGTAACAAACGGGTAAACAGGGATATAACGCTCGGAAATGTCACACTGGGTAAACAAGACTTCGCGGTGAGGTGGTGTGTGTATGAGTCTTTTATAGTCCAGGTAATGTGTGGCAGCTGGGTGTGGTGATTAGTGTGGAGTGATTGTGAAGTGAGTGCAGGTGATGAGCAATGGAGGATCATGGGAAATGTAGTCCGGGATGTGACAGGAACAGACGTGATCGTGACATTGTTATTTTTAATCATTCAAATTTGGCTGGGTGGTTAATAACACTTTCTTATTCAGTCTGACAAACTCAAAACATATTTATTTTGATATATTTTATATTTAATATTTAAACATATTTATTTATCTTTACACGGACTTTAAACTAGTTAGATGTTGTCGCGATATCCGCAGGCGGCTATGCTAACCACAGAATTACCACGGTAAGCCATGGTCATTTTTTCAGCAAATGGTGCTAAACTAGCAACGGGGACATGGACACAGAAAAGTTCACGTTACATTGACACTAATACTTGCTTACCTTGAATACGTGACGAAGTTGCACCGAAGAAGCCCAGGCCAATACGGATCAATCGCGTTCAAGTTCAAGTGACGGTTATTTCAAACGACTGTTGTGAGAAAATTCCAGAACAACAGCGGGGGGCGGGGGGAAGGGGCATGAATCCAGAACATGGGTTACTCTTTGAAAAATAACCCAGAAACCTAAACAACCCAGGAATTGGGTCAAAATATTAGCCCTATAACCCAGAAAATGGTTACTCTGAAAAAATAACCCAGAAAATGGGTTAAAGAAATAACCCAGGAGTTTTTAGAGTGTGTGTTTTCTTTGATTAATATTTAAATTTGTTTGATGATCTGAAACATTAAAGTGTGACAAACATGCAAAAAAAAAAATCAAGCACTTTTTCACACCACTGTATATGTCATATTTACAGTGCCTGAGGAAAAGAAGGCGGCAGAGTGGGGAATACCAGAATTAGGAGTATTAGTAGGAGCAGCAGCAGCATTTGTAATAGCAGGAGCAGCAGGAGCAGCAGTAGCAGGAGTAGCAGGAGCAGCAGCAGCAGCAGGAGCAGCAGGAGCAGGAGCAGCAGGAGCAGCAGCAGCAGCAGTAGCAGGAGCAGCAGGAGCAGCAGCAGTAGCAATAGCAGTAGCAGGAGCAGCAGCAGCAGCAGGAGCAGCAGTAGCAGGAGCAGGAGCAGCAGCAGCAGGAGCAGCAGGAGCAGCAACAGCAGCAGCAGGAGCAGCAGCAGCAGGAGCAGCTTTATTAGGACTCTGGATATATAAATCACAAACAAAACCAAACCCCTCAAGAAGATGATTTTTGCTGATTTATAACTTTAGTTTTTAAAAATCTTATAACAAAAATCTTGAATATTTTATTGATGGTAATTTTCCCTCAACTTTAATACATGAAATGAACTTAAAGGTCATGAAACCCTAGATGTTTTTTTAGATGTTAACAGATATGTATATGTTGCACATCAATGAACACAACTAATAACTCATTAAGGAAAAAGTTTTATTTATTTTTATTATTTTTTTTATTATTATTTTTTTTTTAGCCTTTTCTCTCTTCCGGTTTATAAAGCAAAATTGAACCAACATCACGAAAAGAGGAGTATATACGTTTATTCATGAGAATGAAAATCTTTTATTCCAATCACTGCCCTCCACACTGTGGAGAATTAAAATGTCACAAATGTAAAGACAGTTTCAGCACTGCTCATTCACCTCAGCCTGTTCAGCTTTGTTTTGTCAATCGCATGTGTCATCGGTATAGCAACACAAAAGTGTTATTTGCGTCTTCCCCACAATGCAGACAGAACTGGAGTTTGACTACCAACACATGGAAAATATGACAATAACAATATTTAACATGTAACAACATGCAGAGCACACATTCAGCGTACAACGCAAGTGTGACTTATTCAAACAAATTCAGAATTCTATTAATTCATGTAAGCAAACATTTAAAGAATCTACATTTATATGAATGTGTTTAAAATGTTTATAAAATGTTTGTTTGTTGATGAATATTGTTTGTACCTCTTACTGTGAGTGAGAAAATGTTAACAGTATGTTTTGGGGAAATATCCTTTTCAGAAAAAGGATGTATGTGCGCTAGTATATTTGTTACAGATCCTGTATTGGAGAGGTGGACAAACTGGTGCCTAGAAACGCATATCTGTGATCTGGATCACTCCATGCCTAAATCATGGTCTTTGTGTCATCCAGATAATCATTGGAGATTTGCTTCTGCCTATCAGTCCATGTGTGGACAATTTCTAAGTTTATCTATTTCTTAGCAAATCAGAATCAGTTAACTTGAAGTAATGACGTAGACTCCGTTAAATTGTTGTGGAAATGTGAATGTGTGCAGAGTGACCTACGAACTCCTTGTGAGTGTTGAAGCTGACTTTTGCTGATGAAACTGCTATTCTTCAGTAAAAATGTCTTTTACTGTTTTTTTAAAACTTTGTCTCTGGGTCTTCATTCATCATATCTGGTCTTTGAGTCTTAACATTAAATTCCCCTACAGTGGACAATAACTGTGTGGTTGAAGTTACTGGACGTTTGTGGTGGACTTATGAATTAGTTTGTGGACTGGACAGCTCTTTCATCATTGGACCTTAAAGGTGCCGTAGAACGTGTTTTCAAAAGATGTAATATAAGTCTAAGGTGTCCCCTGAATGTGTCTGTGAAGTTTCAGCTCAAAATACCCCATAGATTTTTTTTTTATTATTCATTTTTTTAACTGCCTATTTTAGGGCATCATTAAATATGCGCCGATTCAGGCTGCCGCCCCTTTAAATTCTCGTGCTCCCTGCCCCCGGAGCTCGCGACTGCCTTAAACAGCATAAACAAAGTTCACACAGCTAATATAACCCTCAAAATGGATCTTTACAAAGAGTTCGTCATACAACATGTCTAATCGACAATTCAGCTTTGCATCAAATTACAACAGGCTACACAAAATAACAAAACAGTTATTTTAAACGATTTCCATTGCATGTTTTCGTATAGCATAAAAAAATGATCTGATTCCATACAGCATTTTTTTTTTTTGCAATATCCCAAAATGTGCATAAAAATAAGTGGATGGAAACATAGCTAATGTAACGTCAGGAAGACACTGGTCAGATGTCAAATATTGGTTGAAAAAGATAAACAGGTTGACGTCTTAAGGCAAAAGTATACTTCACTTTTTTAGGTGTATGCTTATATGTGTACATTATAGAAATTAGGCTACCCTTATTTCTACAACTCTAGCATGAAAGAATACAAAGATGTTTATATGGTTGTAACTAGTCTAGGGATGTAACAATATCAAAATATCATGGTACAATAATACCATGGTACAATATTTATTGTGATATTAAAAAAAAAAAAAAAAAAGACAAATGAAGACAAAAAAGTGCTTTTTGGAAAAAAGTGCCATAAATTTTAAACAATGATTGAACAGTACAATTATGTACAAATTAACCATGTCATACCCTGTCCTCTTTTCTTTATACTTTAACTGTTGCTTAGAGGTTAGAGGTCAAATAACAGTCCCTTTTATAAAATAAATTGCACCAGCAACAAAACAAGTCAGTTTGAAACAGGAACGTCCAGTGTAGTGTTTTCAGTTTTCATAAGGAAAAATATTAAACAACCAATAATAATAAAAAAAAAAAATAATAAGTTGAAGACTTCCCTTGTTTTGTTGCCACTTGGTGACGTAACAATGCAATCGATACAGTCGTTATTTAAAGCACCCAGTTACTTTCAAAAGGTGATTTATTCTATTTTAATTGGTAACGTAGACATAAGCGTTTATTCTGAATAATAAACTTGTGTGTACTTCTGTGAATCTGTGATAATTGGAATATTTCTAAAACAGAAATAATGAGACCATGTGGTTGAAATGACTGTTTGTGAAGCTGTTTATATCTTAACATGACAGCACGAAAAGTGAAGCTCTTTAGGCTATATCTAAACATGATGGTGTGAACGCAGATTTGAATGCAATGATTTTATTTTTGTCAAAGGTTTAATATACAAAACAATAATAACGTTCAGCGCTTCCAGGTTCTATGTCAGAATGCTGGCTCAGTATTGGCAGATGCTGTTTACATGAGCAGCACAACGCATGTGTGTGATGTTGACGCACGAGCCGGCCAATGCTGAGCCGATATTCGGACGCAAACACGGAAGCGCTGAACTGTGTTCAGCGAATAAAGTCATTTTGAATAAAGTCATTTTGTTTCGTTTTTGCACACAAAAAGTATTCTTGTCGCTTCATAACATTAAGGTTGAAACACTGTAGTCACATGGGCTATTTTAACAATGTTTACTTTTCTGGACCTTGAATGTGGTAATTTCGTTGCTTTCTATTAAAGTAAAAAAAAAAAAAAAAACTTGGATTTTATTAAAATATCTTAATTTGTGTTCTGAAGATGAACAAAGATCTTATGGGTGTAGAACCACACGAGGGCGAGTAATTAATGACAGAAATTAAATTTTTGGGTGAACTAACCCTTTAATTGCATTATATAAATCGCAGCACATTTCAGATAAATATGCAAGTTATATTACGGAAAAGAGATAGTTAAAAAAAAAAAAAAAAAAAAGAGATGTTGTCAATGAAATAGTCATTTTATTTGTGTCATTATACAGAGCCTATAGACAGCTTTTATGTTGCAGAGAAATGTATATGAATACAGTTTTCACAGAGAGAAAAAAAAATTAAGTTAAAAAATTGAGGGCATCGTTTCATACTGACAAATGTTTTTGTTATATATTTGTTTCAGGCAGTCAGCACAAAATAAAAGATTAAAGTGATTCAATACTTTTGCTGTTCCCATGTATTGCATAAAAAAATATCTTCACAAATTCAGAGGCATTTCTATGAAAGCTTGTTTCAAACACTGAATAAAAAAGAAAAAATGTATTTCCAACTTTTTATCTCACAATTCTGAATTTTTTTTCCTCAGAACTGCGTGATGTAAACTTGCAATTGCATATTATAAAGTCAAAATGTACTTTTTTTCCTCTCACATTATAACATGTAATCTCACAATTCTGAGAAAAGAAATCATAATTGTGAGATAAACTCGTAATTGCCAGAAAAAAAGTCAGAATTGCGAGAAAAAGTCTGATCGATTTGCGAGATAAACTCACAATTACAAGCAAAAAAAGTCAGAATTGTGAGATAAAAAGTCACAAATATCTTTTAAATGTTTTTTTTCCATGGCAGAAACAAGCTTCCATACATTTCACAGCAACTCTAAACTACATTTACTTTGAATATCAGACCCAAAGTCATTTGGTAACTGTGAAACACAACAATGCTTTTTAATATGAGACACTAGATTCCTTAACTGGCCAAAGCTCTTCCCACATGGAGGGCAGTGGAACGGCTTCACTCCGGTATGAACTCGCTCATGTACTTTCACATATCCCGAAGCACTGAAACTCTTGTCACAATACGAGCACTTGTAAGGTCTTTCTCCAGTATGGATTCTCTGGTGAACTTGCAGGTATCTAGCGGTAAGAAAGGTCCTCCCACATTCACCACATTCATGATCCTTCTGGTCAGTGTGTGTTTTCTGGTGCAGTTTGAAATGATCCAGCCTTGAAAAACTCTTTCCACAGAGGAAACACAAGTGTGGTTTAACACCTGTGTGAAAAGCGAGGTGTTTTTTGAGGTATGATTTTGAAATGAAATCTTTACCACACTGATCACAGCTGAACGGCTTTTCTCCAGAGTGAACGCGCAGATGATTACTGAACGCTTTGGTGCATTTGAAACTCTTCTCACACTGAGTACAGCGGTGCGGCTTCTCTCCAGTGTGAACTCGCTCGTGTGCTTTCAGGTTTCCAGACTGACGGAAACTTTTATCGCAGAAAGAGCACGCATAAGACCTCTCGTCTGAATGGACTTTCAGGTGTGTTTTTAGATTTGCTGGTGAAATAAAGTCTTTGCCACACTGATCACAGCTGAATGGCTTTTCTCCAGAGTGAATGTGCAGATGATAACTGAGACCTGCTTTACGAGAAAAACTCTTCCCACACTGAGTGCATGTGTGCAGCTTTTTGGCTTTTGTTCCTTGTGTTTTGAAGTCATGTTTTTCCTCCACTTCATTCACTTTGTGTCTTTGCTCCGTCACTTCCATTTGGTCTAAAATAAACATTACTTAGAATCAGTTCATGGTTTTGAAAATTTAGGTGAACACAGAAAACGATCAAGTCGAGTACAGCGTTAGATCTTTGATGTGGCAAAGGTTAGTTCTGTCATTCACTTGTTAGTGTGATTTAAATGTGGATGACAACTGTTATATATAAGGTTATGAACATTTTGATGCATTTCTGTATCATTTATTATCCATATGCTTATTTCACAGCTACCAAAGAATGAAAATGAGACACTAACCGATTTGTTTCTCATATGATGGATCACTCAAGTCTTCAATCTTTAACAGTCACACAGATTTCAGCTGCTACACCTGGAGTTTGTCCTTCTCTTGGAGGATGATGGGAATATTCCCAGTATTTAATGGTGAACTGTTGTGGGAGGGCCTTGTGATGTGATACTGAAAAAAATAAATATATATATATATTTTTTTATCGAACTACTTGATTTACATGGAATTAAGTAAACATGTTTGCTAGTAGAAATACAGAGTATTTTGGTATGGTTGTGTATAGCATAAACAGCTCTATACGAAGACAGCTCATCTATGCTTTTTAAATAAGGATTAATTAATATATAAACTAAACTTAAATCTAACATAGTCAACATACACGCATTTCATGATATAAACAGCTACGTTTATGGGGGGTGGGGGAGAATCATCTCTCACCTGTGGCAACTATGGCATCCAGCGAAAATAATCCACAAATATCCTTCACTGAAACTCTTACACTGTCAGCTACAGCCTCATCGATTAATATTAACCACCACTTGAACTGGTCAAACCTCAAACTTTCAGCATTTAAATCTCGCGCATCCTGATTGTTTTTTTCCATGGAACTTCTTCTGCGTGTTCCGCACTATGGTTCCGCACTATATATAGGCAAATGGCGCCACCTAGTGTTCCCTTTCTCGCTTGGAAGATGGTTATCCCTTTATTTGATAAATAAATTAAAGTTTATTATTTCGGGTTCACACTGCTCTGTCTTCTGCATGTTCAGCTCCAACGCCAAAAATAATATATATTTATCTACTAGTGGCTTAGCCTGTATATATCCTCTTTTTATTTTGAGCTTTGATTTTTCTGCTGCTCTGTAAATTGGACACCCGCAATCAATAATGGGTCTTGACATATCTCTATAGCCTATATGTTCATCATTGTTTTTTGTTGTTGTTGTTTTTTGATCTGCACCCCATCCACATCATGTTTATATTTTCTCCATCTGTATTTGCTATCAAACCATAACCACAAGTACTTTAAAACTGATGCTCTTTCATGGACTTCCATACAGAAAATGTTTGATGTTTTCAGGAATATTTTCTTGAGAAATAGGCTACATGCAATTTGATTTACTAATAAATAACTTAAAACCCCATGTTATAGACCATCCACCTTTGTTTTGAAGGACTTCCGTTGTATATTCTATATTACTTCTTTTTCATAAGGTGCCATCAACAGCATATAAAGCAGTTCTGATTCCTAAACCTATTCCCTCAAAAAATGTAATTTGCACCACCTACTGGAGTGTAGAGCATTTACTATGGATAGAAGTGCATTATGTACTTTCAACTTTTTCAGGCATTGTGTAGGTGACCTAAAGCAGGGGTGTCAATGCACTTTTTAACTTGTAAATAAATAAATAATAACTAATAATTAGTGTATGTCACTCACACAATTGTGCAAATGTAGGCCTGTCTTTGTGGGTCCAGTGGAAGTAAATGAGAAAGTTGTGCTAACCCCTTCACATTTGGTCTGATATTTCAAGGCTTCTTTATGATGAACTGAAAATGATTTGAAAATCTAATTAAACAAAAGAATCTGCCGATTCAGATACATGTCTCGTTGTTTGACTTAAAATGATCTCAAATTATAAACCAGTGATTGTTCATCAGAATTGTTTTGTCCCGTAAATCCATCTTATTTGTACACACAACTCAATGCAGAGGTTTAAGTGGAATATTTTAACCATCTGTAAATAAAGAAAACAACTGTATTTTTCACAGTTTGTTTATTGTTCAATATTGGTATACTTATGTTGTTACCTCAGTGTTTGTCAGCAGTCAATAATAAATAAGAAGACTTCTGTATGATACAAGACCTGATCATTCTGTCTGTGTTGATTTTACATACGTCACATCTCAAGTATATTTACTACAGTATTACTGTTCAAACTCACTGATTTAAACTACATTCATTCTCAATCAATCACAGATCAATCAAGATGTTGTATTTCCTCATAGTTTTATGTACAATCAGAACACAAAAATGACTTTATTTACACTGTAAAAGTTGTTGACTGGTGACGCTTCAACTCTTAAGTCTTTTTAGTTTTCCAAGTATTTCAACAAATTCACAGTATTAAACTAGATAAGATTGTGTTTTTGGGAGTAACTCCATATTTTCCTTATCTCACGCAATTAACTTTAATGTACACCGATGAGCCAAAGCATTATAACCACCGGTACAATATGCTGTTGATCCTCCGCCTGCTACCAAAACAGCACAAACCCGTCGAGGCATGGACTCTATAAGACCTCTGAATGTGTCCTGTGGTTTCTGGCACCAAGACAGATCCTTCAAGTCCTGGAGGTTGCGAGGAGGAGCCGAACTTAAACTTAAATTTGGAGGCCAGGGCAAAACCTTGAACTCTTCATTTTTTCTCAAACCATTCCCGAACAATGTGTGCAGCATGGCAGGGTGCATCCTACAGAAAAAGGCCACTTTCACCACTGTCATATAGGGGTGTATACCAGGTCTGCAACAATGCTTAGGTAAGTGGCACGTGTCAAATTGATGTCCAAATGAATGATCAGACCCTGGGTTTCCCAGCAAAACATTGTCCAGAGCGTCACACTCCCTCCACCGGCTTGTCGTCATCCCACAGTTCATCCTGGTGCATCACTTCCTCAGGTAAACGCTGCACAAATACATGGCCGTCCACGTCTAGCCTTCATTATCCTTGTGCATCGATGAGCCTTGGCCGCCCAACACCCTGTTGCTGGTTTGTGTTTGTCCCTCCTCAGACACTGTTGGTAAATTCTCACCACTGCTGACTGTAGCAACACACAAGCCTTGCTGTTTCAGAAATACTCTGGCCCAGTCGCCTTGACAATAACAATTTGGCCCTTGTCAAAGTTGCTCAGATTGCCCATTTCTCCTGCATCCAACACATTAGCCGGGTTTCCATTACAGATTTGCATAAAACTTTTGCGATATTTTCTAAATAATGACAAAATTACGGCATTTCCATTAACTGATGTTATGCAACTAAAATGTCATTTTTTTTCTCTCCGCAACGGATTTTAGGAGGTTTAAGTATATCGCAGCCACTGCACTAGCCATTATTTTTAATCAAAAGGAGACGTTGGTGTGTTATCCAAACATTAATGCAAGGAAAGCCCCTTCTACTTGGGAGCGGCCATTTGTGACGTGTTTATGAGTGTTTCTCCCTCAAATCTGCTTCGAGGGCTTGATAAATTGTGGCTTTTCTTTGTTGTTTAGAATCCAGTAGTCCCGTAATTCTTTTGTCTTTTATGAGTTTAATGAAGAACTCTGTCTCACCTTCCATCCAAACATGCCGCACCATCTTTAAAGAATGATAAAATTTTACGTACGCCAGGTGACCTGTAAATGTGAAAAACTGTTACCATTGCAGTTCTGTGAAACATTCCTTTTCCAATTGCCTGAAAAACCACCTCATGCGAGCGTAAAAACTAGTGGTGGGCACAGATTAATTTTTTTAATCTAGATTAATCTCACTGTAATCTTGGAATTAATCTAGATGAATCTAGATTAAAATGGCTCATTTGAATTCTGCCGAAGACATTCAGAATATGTGAGCTACCCAAATAACGACTAAAAGCAAAGTTTTAAAGCTGGGACTTTGTTTAATATCATGAGTAACCTGCTCTGTCGACGTGTTGTCAGTCAGTGTCCTCTTTGCTCTGTGATTGAATTTATCACTGTGTCACTGTGCAGCGTGACGGCGCCACGGCTTGTCGGACAAAGCAACAGTAACTAAGGGGGGCGGGTCTTTGCGAAGGGTCAATTCGGCTAGGTATACATCCGCGCTAAAATATCAAGGTGAAAGTCATAATAACTTGCGTAGAATAGATCCAGCTCCCAACCCAACTTTGAGAATAGATTAACGGCGATATTTTTTTTATCGCCCGATAAGAGTCTCACGTTAACGCAGCACGTTAACGCCGATAACGGCCCACCACTAGTAAAAACTTTTTTGCAATATATGGGAGTTTTTGCTAAATTGACGTGTTTCCATTGGGCACATTTTCAATTTGCAATTTCAATTTTTGCAATTTGATGGGTAATGGAAACACAGCCATTGATTATGAGAACTGATGGTTTTCTCTACCCAGAACATAATATTTGGCCTTGCTAGGAGATAATCAACAACATTCGCTTCACCTGTGATTGGTCATAATGTTTTGGCTCATCAGTGTAGTTGACATGAAAATGAACGTTGCTCACTGTGATGACTTCTTACATTTTTTCATATGCGTGAGAAGGCTTGGTAAATGTCTAAAGCTCTTCTCACATGGAGGGCAGTAGTACGGCTTCTCTCCTGTGTGAACTCGCTCATGTGATTTCAGGTGCTCCAACCGAGAGAAACTCTTTTCACAGTACGAGCACTTGAAAGGTCTTTCTCCAGTATGAATTCTCTGGTGTCGTTTCAAATGGACGTCTGTAACGAAGCTCTTCCCACACTCACAACACACATGATCTCTCACACCGCTATGTACCTTCTGATGCCGTTTATAATGAGACATCCGTGAAAATCTCTTTCCACAAAAAGAGCACGCATAAGGCCTCTCGTTCGTATGAATTTTTAGATGTTCTTTCAGATTTGACGATGAATTAAAATCTTTACCACACTGATCACAGTTAAATGGCTTTTCTCCAGCGTGAACACGCAGATGAATTTTGAGAACGGTTGCTTTTCTGAAACTCTTCCCACACTGAGTGCAGCGGAGTGGCTTCTTTCCAGTATGAACTCGTTGATGTGCTTTCAGGTGTGTAGACATAGTGAACCTCTTGTCACACGATGAGCACTGGTAAGGTTTTTCTCCAGTATGAATTCTTTGGTGCCGTTTCAGATGCTCAGCTCTAGTAAAGCTCTTCCCACACTCAAAGCACACATAATCTCTCACACCGGTGTGTATTTTCTGGTGCTGTTTACAACTGCTCAGCCTTGAAAAACTCTTTCCACAGACAGAACACAAGTGAGGGCTCTCGTCTGAATTAACTTCCAGGTGTTGATTTTGATGTGATGACGAATTTAACTTTTTACCACATTGATTACTGTTAAATGTCTTTTCTCCAGAGTGACAGCGCAGATGATTACTGAGACTTGATGTACAAGAAAAACTCTTTCCACACTGAGAGCAGGTGTGCAGCTTTTTGGCATTTTCTCTTTGAGTTTTGCAGTCGCAATGTTCCTCCTTCACGTCATTCAGTTTATGCCTTTGATTCACTTCCATCATGTCTAAAATACAATATTATATGGTTAAAATCAGTTCAACTGAAACTGTTTTAACAGCAAAAAAGCAGCAGATATCAGGTAGATGCCAAGTCATTAGTGTATTAATACAGTGAAAATGTGGATGACAGCAAAGTTTTGATCATTTAGATGAACTTCTGTATCATAAATATGTTGAACTAAAGCTTTAATGTTTCTCAGCAGTCAACAATGAAGAATCAAGAATGGACACCAACCTGTTTGTTCCTCAGTATCTTCATGTTTTATTCTGGATGGTTCTGGATCACTCATGTTTTCAATCTCCTCTTTAACAGTCGCCATTTTTAATGTTTTTAACAGATTTCAGCTGCTACACCTGGAGTTTGTCCTTGTAGGATGAAGGGAATATTCCCAGTATTGGTGAATTGTTGTAGGAGGGGCACCAGATCTGGGAAATTCAAAGATAAGTTATTGAACTTATACTAAATTATTTTAATTACATTTAAATTATACCATGTGTTTTCTGTTAGAAATATAGAGTATTTTGATATTGATATATAAAACAAGGTTTGTTTAATTTTTGTTCATACTCTTGACAGAAATTGCAGGCCCATCATGTTTAACCGAATTGCCGAAAAGCATCTTTGTCTCCAAAAGTTCTCGGTTTTCACCTCATTTGTTTTGGTGATTTCTGAGATCTCCTGTAAATTGGCACATTAATCACATTTCATTGGGCTGAGACAGGTAATAATGATTAATAATAAACCAGCACACAACGCGTTTCATTGCATAAGTACTTAAACTCTGGAGCTGGTTAATGTTAAAGGATTAGTTCACTTTCAAATAAAAAATTCCTGATAATTTACTCACCCCCATGTCATCCAAGATGTCCATGTCTTTCTTTCTTCAGTCAAAAGGTTATTAAATTAAGGTTTTTGATGAAAACATTCCAGGATTATAGACCCCTTAAAAGTTTGTAAACATTGCAACGTTTCCTGGTGGGCGGGGCTTAGCTGGAGGCAAAAAGAGACGCTGGACTCAATGTTGACAAGCGTAAGCTAGCATGTTTTAGGAGGGATTTATTAAACATAGATGCAGAAGAAGGTTCAGAACTGTCCGAATATGTACAGTCACTGACTCTGCGGGACCGTGACAGCTATTTTTGTAAATTAACTTAAGTTTTGGATATTTCCTAGACAACATATGAATTAATTCCCATATGAAGTAATTACTTTCGGGTGGTTCGGGGAATTTAAGGCTTATTGTCTAATGTAACCTAACACTGGGCTAACTATGATTATGGCTAGCAATGCGGATTATTTTAAGAGACCATTCAAAGGATGGCACACTCATCTATCGCTGTATGTTTATTTAACATTTAAGCTAGCTAGTGCGCTGAAGATTGGTGACTTTTCACCTATAAAACAGAAACTTGCTGATTTGTACTAGATAAAACCAACACACCATTACATATGCATTGATTATTTTACCTGATATGAAGTGTGCACTGCAAACACGAGTATTATTTATGATCGTCTCCGTCCAGTCTGTACGCCGTACTGCATTCAACCACAATTTGTCTTGATTTCTATGAAGGAATGTCTGCCGGGATCTGGTAAAACTTTAGTTTTGAACCAAAAGTCCTGTTCCTTCTATTCTGGCAGCCAAAAACACAACAAGACGACATTTTAAAGTCAAAACCTCAAACTTTTAGCGCGCCTGCTATGAGTTCTTATTTATGTTTTGCCTCCAGCTAGAGCAGTGACGTCATAGTGACGTATGCGATTAAGGGGTCTATTCTCCTTATCCGTTTGTTAAGTTGTGATGTAAGGAACGCCGTTTCTGGGTCCAAGCCTCGACTCGTTTCACTTGAGAATGCCATCGATGGCCATTTATGAGCGCTATTTATTCATATTAAACATCAAACATTTTAAAAAGTTAAACATTTTAAATACTTACAGTCTACACAACAGTCTCCATGCTCACAGCGTCACAGACATTAATATTTTAATGATTTATAAAAGATGAATCACTGTCTGGCCATCTGGAATTTTGGTATGGAGATTAATGTTATGATTATAATTTTTTTGTAGTATTACACCACATTGTGTGTGTATATTAGCACCATGGTATGAGATAGAGCGTTTGGACCCGGAAGCGCTGCCGCGTGACGTCAGACTTAACCAAATAGTGGACTTCAATGGCCTCCTAACGGTTGAAGGTCAAAATGACAGTTTCAGTGCAGCTTCAAAGGGCTTTAAACAATACTAGGCGAGGAATAAGGGTCTTATCTAGTGAAACTATCGGTCATTTTCAAAAAAAATTATATGCTTTATATAAACAAATGATCGCCTTCCAAGTGCTTCCTCCAAAACTACACTTTCGTATTCTTCACAAAGCTTACGCTTTATGTCCTACACCTTCCCTATTCTACTTACAGAACGAACGCAGCGCCAGTTCCATTTTTTTTCCGTAAGTAGTTTTTTCCGTCTGGAGGCCATTGAAGTCCACTATAAGAAAGAAAGACATGAACATCTTGGATGACATGGGGGTGAGTAAATTATCAGGAAAATTGTATTTGAAAGCGAACTAATCCTTTAAGTCTGGGAACATCTCTCACATGCAGACTGGAAGTATACGGCATCGACTGAAAATATTATACAACGTCACTCTGAGGAGCTTCCACTGGTGAGGGTGAAGATCGAACAAACACTCGCCTTTCGCGCTTCTCACTTCTGCGCATCCTCAGTGCGCAGGTGTCATTCTTAAAGGGGTCGCATATTCCCAGGTAAATCCACATCTCATTGCTGTGTTTATTAATGGTGTAAAACTTCCAGACAATGACTTACTAATGATACTACAGTCTTAGTACATTTGCTCACTCAATGTTATGTCTTTTCATGGCCTTTCACAACATCATCATACCCAGCAGTTTATCTGGAAGATGTTAATTGGTGTCAGAAGTTTTAATGCTACATTAAACATTTAAAATTAGAAATAGCATTTCTAACACTAAAACACTTGTTCACTTAATTTACACCAAATATCTCCTGATTATTCGAAAGACTTGTTTCATTCTTGTCAATGTCTGGCAGAAATAACAATAACGGTGATGTCTGAGAAAAACAACAACAGATAAGCCGGATCAATGTATAAGCTGCAATTTATTATTACTCTCATAAATAATGTAAAATACCGGTAAGTAAAATAAAACGTATATATAGGCTATATAGAGTATAGGCTATCCTGGAGCTCAATCCACAAAAAATGTGTTTATGTCCCACTGATGGGTTAGCGGTGGACCTTTCTTTCTAAAAACGAATATATACACGAAATCGCAACATGTTAAAATAATTACGTTTCTCAATAATCTTGACGTGCCTTACTTACCTTTTGATGGGCGCTTTCAAAACCCGCTGTTTGAAGCTTGAGCTTCGAAACCTTAGTGAATCATTTGTTTTGAATCAGTGATTCAGAGCGCGAATCAAATTATCACGTGATTTCAGTAAGCGAGGCTTTTGAAATTCTCTGTGAAGTGTCTATATCATAGACTGTAAAAAAAGGTCTATATATATATATATATATATATATATATATATATATATATATATATATATATAATGGCAAATTACAATGAAAAAAAATGATGTAGACCACATTAAAGTATACAAATATAGGGATTAAAAGTGATTTAGAGGTGGAAAATAAACGCTTAATACAAATAAATATGAGGGGAAAAAAAAAAAAAAAAAAGACTGCGTGAGACATGTACGGTAACCGAGAAGGGACATGTTAAGTTCCCTATACTGTTGTGGCCAAGACCAAACAAAACGACCTTCCCGGTCACCTTATACGTACTTCAGAGACCCACAAGGTGGCACCATTATTCTGCAAACTATAAAACTGAAAATGGATTAGGTAGAAAAATATGAATAAATCAGCATGTTCAGCTAAAACTCATGTCAATCCTGTTTTCAGGATTGACATGCCTGAAAACAGGCTTACAAAAATCTTGCCACATCAGAATTTAAAATGAAAATTTTTAAAGCAAGTGAGACTATACAACAATGAAAGAGGAACAGACTGCGTTTGGGTTTTGAGTTTTATTTTTATTCACATTTCAAAAGTCACAAAATAACAAAGTCGTGTCTGTCGTCTTGCAGGTTTTCCACTGCCACCCGGAGGCCCAAAGCACAAACTGCTTTGGCAGACGTCAATTTCATATAAAAATCATATCTGTAAAAATCTGCTTCACAGACGCCGCGGCACATTTTACAGCCGCATACTCGCGTTTATACGCCAAAACATCTGAAAACCGATTTAATCAGCTTCGTCATGATTACAGCTTGGGAACAAACAAACAAACACGAACAGAAAAGCTTTTAAAAGATCTCAGGCACTGAGGATGTGTATTAGTGAAGACTGCTGAAACAATAAGGACTTGTTATCTGGAATAAAATGCATTAGTCAAATACAATTTTAAAATCATGCTGGATTTATGTCCAGAAAACTAGACCCTTAGTTTTGAGATAAAAGTGAAGAGAAATCTAAATCATCAGCTCTTAAGAAAATTATGGAAGACACGAGTCATTCTCAAACACAAACACCTTATTGTTACAATCACCTCATAGTCATGTATAAAAATGAGATACTTGTCGTCTGGCTGCTCAAATTGTCCTTACGACACTCGACTAACATCTGTGCACAGCACAAAGCTTCTACAGTCCTGAGGTCACCAGCAGCGCAGATCATTTCCGAGCACGTGTCCAGTGACCGCAGGTGGGTTTTTTGGCTGTGTGTGTCTCATTGGTACTGCAGGTAGTTCTTGAGCGTCTGTGGCAGTGGAAGAGACTGGATGTGATGGATTCGGTGGCGACCCAGAGCCTGTCGCGCCGCCCTCCTGCACAGCTCCATCAGTGGCAGGGGTTCAGCTGCGGGACAGAGCAGAGGTCGGTTAGGGTCAAAGACCTCATGCAATCATGTGAAAAACACTCGTCAGGACTTCAACATTGATTCTAGATAAGCTGAAGGATTCATGGTTGTGACACTACAAACAGCAAAAGAACCATAAAAAAAAAAAAAAAAAAAAAATAGACATTCACAAGATTTATATATAGAAAAATAGAAAATAATAGAAAAAGGTGGGAATTAGGGATGCATGATATATCGGCCACAATATCGGTATTGGCCGATATGTGTTCATTTTTAATGTTATCATTATCGGCCCGATAAGAAAATTTAGCTGAAGCATAGGACATAAGCTTTTTGAAGAATACGAAAGTGCGGTTTTGGTGGAACCACTTTGAAGGCGATCATTTGTTTACATAAAGCATATACATTTAAATTTTTTTTGAAAATGATCGATTGTTTTGCTAGATAAGACCCTTATTCCTTGTCTGGTATCGTTTAAAGCTCTTTGAATCTGCACTGAAACTGTAATTTTGACCTTCAACCATTTGGAGTCCATTGAAGTCCACTATAAGGAGAATAATCCTGGAATGTTTTCATCAAAAACCTTCATTTCTTTTCGACTGAAGAAAGGACATGGACATCTTTGATGGCATCGGGTGAGTAAATTATCAGGACAAGTTTATTTGAAAGTGAACTAATCCTTTAAGTGCAACATGAGCAGCGCAAGACCTATAAACTACATAAAATTATAATGAGAACATTATAAATTGTGTGCTTGGGACATGGCTTTTAATGGAGAGACTTTTGATTTTGTAATCAGGCTCTCAAAAATTATATAAAAATTTGGATTTAGATTCATCAGCCAATATATCGGTTATCGGCTTTTAAATATAAAGAATTATAGATTATCGATATCCGCCAAAATGTTCATATCGGTGCATCCCTAGTGGGAATTTTTATAAAACATCTTTGCAATTTAATTTGATCCCCAATTTATTTATATATGATTAAACTACAGACATGTACGGCTGAAAATTAAAGTGTTGGACATTAGTAGACTTACTGTTCAAAAGTTTGGGATCAATATTTTATTTTAAAGGAATTAGTACTTTTATCCAGCAAGGATGCATTAAATTTATCAAAAGTGGCAGGCATTTATAAAGGCATTTATAATGGTACAAAAGACTTAAAGATTTAAAAGATTTAAAGATTTTAAATAAATGCTGTTCTTATGAACTTTCTATTCATAGAAGAATTCTGGAAAAAAAGTATCACGATTTGTACAAAAATATGAAGCAGCACAGCTGTTTTCAACATTAATAATCAGAAATGTTTCTTGAGCAGCAAATCATCATATTAGAGTGATTTCTGAAGGATCATGTGACACTAAATACTAATGATGCTGAAAATTCAGCTTTGATCACAGAAATTAAATTTTAACATATATTCAAACAGAAATCAGTTCTTTCAAAATGTAATAATATTACTGTTTTTACAGTATTTTGATCAGATAAATGCAGCCTTGGTGAGCAGAAGAGACTTCTTCAAATACATTAAAAACCTTACCGACCCCAAATTTTTGAATGGTATTGAACATCCACTAAAAATCACCAAAACACCCATTGATTTAAAGACACAAGCAAAAATGTTAAAGAAAATTGATGTTAGTGAAGAGAAAAGATCATGCAGCACAGCATCTGCTAAAATGTATGAAATTGATCACAGCATTATTTATTCATTAAGTGTGACTTGCATATATTAATTTATATTTAGATCATCTGGAAGTTTGCTTTAGGAGGGAAATAAATACAAATGCAACTAAATGTAGGATATGGCCTCTTTAAACGTTTCTTTAATCCTTCTGTAAATTCATGGTCGGTGTTGCAATGCCCATTAAATAGCAATTTCAGAAACAAATGTTTGGAAACATGCTCATGTGCGTCACACTAACAATATGGGAATAATTTCATAGGTAGATAATTTTTAAAATCTGCCATTACAAAAAAGCACTAGATGAGCTGCACGTAAACATGTTGTTCCCAGTTACTATGAGTGGTTGCGCAATTACTCGCATCATGAAGCAACAGCACCTCAGCTAGAGGCTGAAATACACCACACGCCTTCTGCCCAGATTTGTGATTTACAGTCTGAATTAAAGGCAGAGACAGTGCAGATTTGAGCTTTCAAATCAGTTTTCACAGAAAATATTGCGTAGTGTACAATGGACACAGACTGTTTTTTTTAGCTTTAGACTTTGACAACTTTGTAACTTGAATACAGAAGCTCGATATTTGACTTCATAACTGGTTTAAAAGGATTAGTTCACTTTCAAATACAATTTTCCTGATAATTTACTCACCCCCATGTCATCCAAGATGTTCATGTCTTTCTTTCTTCAGTCAAAAAGAAATTAAGGTTTTTGATAAAAACATTCCAGGATTATTCTCCTTATAGTGGACTTTAATGGAGCCCAAACGGTTGAAGGTCAAAATTACAGTTTCAGTGCAGCTTCAAAGGGCTTTAAACGATACCAGACGAGGAATAAGAGTCATTTTTGAAAAAAGAAAAAAAATACAACTGTATATGCTTTATATACAAATGATCACCTTGCACGTGCTTCCACTTTCCGTATTCTTCAAAAAGCTTGCGCTGTATGTCCTACAGCTTCCCTATTCTACTTACGGAATGAAAATGACAGATCGTTTCTCTAGATAAGACCCTTATTCTTCGTCTGGGATCATTTAAAGCCCTTTGAAGCTGCACTGAAACTGTAATTTTGACCTTTAACCATTTGGTGCCCATTGAAGTCCACTATAAGGAGAAAAATCCTGGAATGTTTAATCAAAAACCTTAATTTCTTTTCGACTGAAGAAAGAAAGACATGGACATCTTGGATGAAATGGGGGTGAGTAAATTATCAGGAAAAGTTTATTTGAAAGTGAACTAATCCTTTAATAAATAGAAATTCTTACATATAGCCCCTTTAAATCTAAAGAGCTGGCTTCAAATTAACACATGTTGCCTATGGATATGGGATGATGGGAAATATGGGAAATGGAAGAAAAACAGAAGTAGCAAAACCTGAAAATTATACATACGGTCTAATCCATTGACGTAGGTCATGCTGACTTCACAGTGACCCCACACGGCGCTGACGATCGGGTACAACCTCTTCCCTTTCAGTCCACGAAACGCCACTCCCAGGTAGTTCCCGTCGGCACAGAATCCGAGTGTGCCTTCATCCATGTCCAGCACCACCAGAACCTCTTCAGGCACCGAGAACGTCCCTTCCTCATCCTCCTCTTCAATAAACTCTGGGTACGACGGCGCTGGGCCGGTCTGACTCTTCCTGTCGTGGTACAGTCGGCCTCGTCCCAAGTCCCAACCCCAGGATTCGGCGTCACTGCCGACTAGGGCGGAATATCCAACGGCTCTCAACGGAGCCAAAGATGTTGCGACCCCGACCACGGCGTGCGTCCCGCGCTGCCGCACGGGCCATCGCAAAGTCCATGCGTGCAAGCCACGGGTGAAGCCGACTTTCCCCCTCACACAGTCCGTGCTTTGAGCCACCGGGTGGCGGTGGAACGTGAGCCGGTCGTCGTCTTTGATGAAGAGGTTCAGCGAGCGGTCGTCCGGGTTCCAGGAGTGCTGGAGCTGGGTTTCCGGTCCCGCCGGAGGCATATCCAACAGCAGCTCTAGACGAACAGGTAAGGGGACGCCGCGACTACGGAGCGACGCACACACTGGCGGATACGCCAGATCGCCCGTATCCGGCTCATCCGCGGATTTCACCACACCCGACACCCTCTGCCCCATCACGGCCCAGCCACGGGCATCAACAATGACAGCCGGGGTTACCTCATGAGCAGGATGGACCGGAAAGCGTCAGCCAATCAGAAGAGACGACACTGTCCCAAGAATTCGTCCAGAACAGAGTGGGCGGCACTGTAGAGCAAAATGAAAGAGTAAGGATGCTTGCAGTGACATTTAAAGACATTATTTTTAATGTTGCTGCACTAATTGCAGACTGTGTCAATTACAAGGTTGTTCTCTCCTGAACTCATACACACAACATCGTCATCATTATTCCTGACACGTCAGTTAACAACATGGAGGAAGGGCTCATTTTTCACTAATTTGCACAAAAAAGGAATAAGAAAAAAGCCAAAAGACAAGGACAAGCTCTCCCATATTTTACAAATTAAAAGTTTCAACTATACAGTCAAGCAACTTCTTTTGAATACAATATTTTCAAAATATACAGTTTTTAAAAGAATTCTCTACGTATCATAAAAATTGTAAAATCTATTGAAATATTTCTACAATTTAAAATAACTTTTCTATTTGAATATATTTTGAAATTTAATTTATTTCTGTGATCAAAGCTGAATTTTCAGCATCATCACTCCAGTCTTCAGTGTCACATGATCCTTCAGAAATCATTCTAATATGCTGATTTTCTGTTTAAGAAACATTTCTGATTATTATTAATGTTGAAAACAGATGTGCTGCTTCACATATTTATGGAAATGGTGTTACATTTACAGGATTCTTTGATGAATAGAAAGTTCAAAAGAACTTAAATCTTTTGTAACATAAATATCTTTACTGCCAATTTTGATAAATTTAGTGCATCATTGTTGAATAGAAGTATTATTAAAATCTTACTGACCAAGCTTTGAACAGTAGCACAGCTATCATATAATATAATTTCTATTATATAATCTATATTTTTCATTAAAAAAAGATGAGGCTTATTGAATAAACTTAATAAGGGTGATGGCCCTGAATGGGTAAGTGTACAATAAATCTAATATTATATATACTGTATACTTATGCATGTGTGTGTGTGTGTGTATGTGTGTATATATGTATACATGTATGCATAAATAAACAGTATAACAGATCTGAAAAGTACATTTAATTAAATATTTAGCTAAAAAATAACATTTATTTAGCTAAAAATGTATTTCTGGCCAGTATGGCTGTAAGCTTAAATCAGGAAGAGGCTATAGTAAAAGTAAAAGTGAAGTGAAGCAGTAGGCACTTCACTAAAGAGACACTTCTCCAGACTGTGAGATGAGTTTTCACACCATCTGAAGGAGCCGATTGCACTCACACTCCACCGGGAAACTGAGAGAATCTGTTTTGAGCCTGAGAAGGCCACGCTTTCACAAGAGCACGTGGATTGGAGGTGAATATTCCCTCGAGTTACGATGAAAGCAGCAACAGCCCGTTTTCTTGAGAATCACAGACTTGCAGTCAAGGCCAAAAAGAAAACTTGCAATGTCCAAAGCCTAATCCAGTAACTAATTTTCTACAAAGTCACATTTATCACTAGTCCACGGGGTGTGCATATTTCCCATAAACGCCCTCACATGAAGAGCACGACTTATTCATCCAGCTGCTCCTGTTCCTGAACGGAGCATCCCAAGAGCCAAACAATTCACAGGAACTGAACTCGACCGGTCTAAGCCAAACAAAGACGCCTACACCTTAATAAACCAAGATGGCAAGATGAAACAAAAAAAGAAAATGAAAAAATGCTAGGAAAAGAAACTTGTAGAATGCAGAACACTAATCATGCATGTTTATAAATGGAGCGCTAAAGAGATGAGATGTCTTTGCGAGGGTGAGGAAAAGTTAATCGGTGCACCTGAAATCACATACTGAACAGGTACTACATTTGAATTTTAACTTACTTAGTGACCGTTAAAAAAGTATGTTCTATATAGTATGAATATAGGTAGTATGAATGAAATATTCAAATGTTGTTACTGTCATGACACTTACTGCGTCAGTTGCATCGCTTCACTGATATTCATAAATCCTCTACCGTGTTGTCCTTCGAATGCACACTTCAGAATCTCACCAGAAGTAGTAGATCTAGGTACTTTGCCTACTGTTTTTCGAATACTACACTGTAAAAAATTATTTTCATGATTTATCATATTTTTTCTTTTGTCAAATCAACAATGTGGTTCAGATAACAATATTTTGAGTTTCTGTTGATTAAACCAATCTCCATTGTATTAACTCAAATTTCAATGAACTCAATTTTAAAGGGATAGTTCACCCAAAAATGAAAATTTGATGTTTATCTGCTTACCCCCAGGGCATCCAAGATATAGGTGACTTAAGACACGTAACGATCAGTTTGCGCAAGGAACCGAACAGTATTTATATCATTTTTTACCTCTAAAACACCACTATGTCCAACTGCGTTCAGCACTCGCTTAGTGAGGTCTGATCGTGCTCTGACAATGACAGTGATCTCTCGCGCTTATACTTCAATGAGTGATAGACATCACTGCCATTGTCAGAGCACGATCAGACCTCACTAACTGAGTGCTGAACGCAGTTGGACATAGTGGTGTTTTAGAGGTAAAAAATTATATAAATACTGTTCGGTTTCTTGCACAAACTGATCGTTTCGTGTCTTAGGACATCAATGTGTCGTCACGAGCCACAGGGTTTAATTTGGATTTGTCTGTGCATGTTTATTTGACTCTTATAAATTGTGTTACCATTGACACGCATTATACGGCTGACAGACGGCAACGGTTGGAGTTAAAAATCATCATTTTTGGGTGAACTATCCCTTTAAGGCAACCAGGTAACTTACTTTTTTAAGTTAAACCAACCATTCTTTTTTTTTTTACAGTGTATGTATTCGGACATACTACTTTGTTAGCGTACTGTTTTTTACCTACTATATAGTAGGGAAGTATTCGATTTCCGACGCAGTTAATGTCTTTGATTAAAGATTATGGGGCACATAAAAAAAAAAAAAAAATAAAAAAAAATTTAAAAAAAGTGCACCGATAAATCATTTATAACAAACACTGCAATATTCCATGAAAAAAAAAAACGAGTTGTGCATTTTATTTCACCGTGACTAAAGTTTAAAATAAAATCTCAGTAAATTTATTATTATATTAATTTTCTTATTAATCTTTATATATATATATATATATATATATATATATATATATATATTAGTGTGATATCAGTAATATTTCTTATTTTTTTAACATTATTTAATAATTGTATTATTATTTTCTTAAAGGTCCCGTTTTTCGTGGTTTTTTTAAGCTTTGATTGTGTTTATAGTGTGCAATATAACATGTGTTCATGTTTCGCGTGTAAAAAAACAGTATTTTTCCACATAATTTACTTATCTGTATACCGCTGTTTCCACTGTCATAAAAACGGGCTGATGACTTCCTTGTTCTATGAAGTCCCTCCTTCAGAAATACGTAATGAGTTCTGATTGTGCCAGCGGTTCCTGTGTTGTGATTCGACAGCAGCTTAGCGAACCTTGCCCGGAAAGGTCACGCCTCTTACCATAACGTGGAGATGCACGCGCTCAGTGTTATTGTAAACATGTCTTTAATTTTACCCTATCAATTTGAGCCGGAATCAGACCCGGTGATTGGACTGCGGGATGAAAATAACAGCGTTTCGACGACATGGCGACAAACACACTCTACAAACGCAACTCTTGTGTATTCCTGTGGGCGGAGGTTAGTCAAAAAACTGTTTTAGTGACGTCATTAAAGAAGGAAGTAGAGGGATGTAGTCCAAACTGGCCGTTCGATGTAGGCGACTTCTGTTAAATAAAATATCTCGCTTGGCATTGAACTTTGAGCTTTAAAATTTTACAGATTTTATTTATACTCTAACAACAACATTACACACTAACTAAAGTTTGAAACATGGGATCACGAAGAATGGGACCTTTAAATACTACATTTTATTTTACAGTGAAATTAAAACAGTAATATTTCTTATTTTGTTATAACATTATTTAATAATTGTATTATTATTATTTTCTTAAATACTACATTTTATTTTACAGTGAAATTAAAACAGTAATTTCTTATTTTGTTATAACAATTTTATTTAATAATTTTAATAATTGATTATCATTAAAATAATCATTATTAATATTGTTTTTTAATATTTTAATATATTTTTAGAGTTTTAATAAGTATTTTAGAGACATTTATATATCACAACATATTTGGCCAAATTGTGCAGCCCTACAAACAGCATGGAGCATTTTTAAATGAATGAATAAATAAAATTATTAAATTTGTGTCAGCAAAAAAAATGTAATATATTCATTTTTAATTATTAAAATTCCAATTAGATTTTTCCCCAAATGGTGCAGCCCCAGTTTTTAGTGTTATATGTGTGGTTACTTATTGGCCCAAGCCAACCCTTAAGTCTCTAGAATAGATATTGCTCAGGTATCTCCTTTCTTTTCTTTTTTTTCCCCCTCAACCAGTAGTCCAAATTTGTACATTTCATCGCTTAGAAAAGTAACAGCACACGTCTCATCAACAAGACACATGATTTGAGGAATCATTCTTATCTGGAGCACAAATAGTGTAGGATAAGCTACACACTGAAGTTCAACACTAAGTGTTACAAATTTGTTCAAATCACTAACTATGAGCTTATATAGTAATGAAAGCGATTTGAAGAAAGACATTTAGTTAAGCCCATATAAACATTTGATTACTCCACAATAAACACAAGACAACAAACACACAAGAACAGAGTCTGAGCTTACCCTGCATGCATTGCTTCTCCTGTGTCAGCATAGAGCAGGAGAAAAGGGAGAAAATGAAAGAGAAATGAAAAGGGGTAAAGCAGTTCACAGTGGAGCAATTCCAGAGTAACTCTCCTCCCTTCAGGAGGGCCAAACACACAGCCGCCTTTCCGCTGCTGCCGTCGCCCTGTCTCTCTCGCACACACACTCGTTCATCCAGAACACTCCTCTCACTCATGACGATAGTGATTCACTGGAATAAACTGTGGTGTAAGTGTGAATAACTGAGCAAACACTCACCTTCCAGATCACTGCAGGACTGAAGGAGGATCCACGTCAGCCGGACGAGTTTTATTAGGCCTCGAACTCCTGCACAGAGACAAAGAAGAGTTCTGTTAGGAAAAATGCTACCTGTGCACAAGCAGAACCAGGAAGTGAACATTTCATCAGTCAGCACACATGCATTAGAGAAAAATAAGCTTATCTTTTTTCCATTGTTAAGTAGGAGTTCTGCACACAAATTGACTCAGTTTTTTTGTGAAGAAACAAGTTTTAATCTTAATGTTTGGTGTAGTATAGAACAGTCTTCTTATATATACATACATACTGTAAAAAAAATAAAATAAAATAAAATAATTGCTGCCTTAAATTTTTAAGTACAATTAACTTGGCTGTACAAGTCATTTCCACTTAAATTATATTAAACTGACTTAATATGTTAAAGTTTGTATAACTTATTACAATTTGAAAAGTTAAAGTAATGTAAAAACATGCTATTATGACTCACCGATCATATCATTTTTACTTATATTTTAAGACAGCTTTTTTATTTTATTTTAAACATATAATATATATGATATATGTTTATGATATATCTCAATTTAAAAACATTGACCCTTATGACTGTTTTTGTGATCCAGGGTCACATATGTACGGAAGAGGATTAGGGTCAAGCAATAATAAAAAAATAAAACCATCTTGAGATTAGAGTTGTTAAATTTCGAGAAAAAAGTCAAAATAAAATGTTGAGAATAAAGTCATTAAATTATGAGAAAAAAAGTTGTTAAATTACAAATTTGTTCTCATAATTTAACAACTTTTTTCTCGTAATTTAATGAGTTTATTCTCAACATTTTATCTTGACTTTTTTTCTCGAAATTTAACAATTTTTTCTTCATAATTTAACGAATTTGTTCTCATAATCTAATGACTTTTTTCTCGTAATTTAATGACTTTATTCTCAACATTTTATCTCAACTTTTTTCTCGAAATTTAACAAGTTTAATCTCGAGATGGTTTTATTTTTTTATTATTGCTTGGCCCTAATCCTCTTGTGTACATATGGACATTCCTAGGACAATTAGTATTAATGTATTGGTAAAAATGTACTGATGTTCATGTATAAATACATTAATTAATGTTTATTCATTTACATTCTGCATAATATACATAATAATGTGCATACAGAAATGATTAACATAAACCTACTTATTAGTAGGTTTATTAGTATAATAAATGCTGCAAAGGAATTACTCATTGTTAAATAATAATACCAAGTAAAGTGCATTAATATTAACACACTGAACCACCATTAAACCAACAAACCATATAATAAAATGGGTAATACTTTACAATAAGGTACATTAGTTAACACAAACTAAGAATGATCAATACTTATACAGCATTTATTAATCTTAGTTCATGTTAATTTCAAAATTTACTAATACACTTTAAAATCAAGAGTTGTATTTGTTAACATTAGTTAATGCATTGTGAACTAACATGAACAAACAGCTGGATTTGTATTAACTAACATTAATAAAAATTAATAAATACAGTAACAAATGTATTGCTCATGGTTAGTTCATGTTAGTTAATACACTAACTAATGTTAACGTATGAACCTTATTGTAAAGTATTACCAAAATATTTTCCAAGTAAGCAAAGTAGCCTTCCCAAAAACAGCATTTGTGCCTCATTAAGGTAAACATTGACCCATCAACAACTAGTCAACTAGTAAGAATGAGCAGTCGTGCACATCCTAGTGGACACACCGGCAGCTGGTCAAGCCTGAGTACAGGACAGCCTCCATCTGTCACACCTGCATTATTCATGTTTGCAGTGTCCTACATTAAAAAGGTATCGAACACTGTCTGAACAACAGAGCATCGGAGCCATGTTTGAGTACAACTTGGGATGGGTCAGATCCCATTCAATCCATAAATAAAAACAAATATGATTAATATTATTAATTATTAAATAATTTTAGAAACCAAATGCATGAACAAAACAGCTTAAATGTAATCAAAAACAAGTCCACTACAATATGCTTAGGAAAAAAGGAGTCCCATGATGGTGGTTATTCATTTTTCAATAAAAATATGAGTCATTAATACAATAAGAATGTGTCTTAAGCTGCAGAAAGATGTACGAGTAAAGTTATTGTGCATAGTGTTGATTTAACACAAGATTATCAGTACTAATAACTTCTATTTTATGTGCAAGAGCACCACATGTGGTCAGCGACTCCACCAGCGTGACATTCACAGCCAGTCACAATGAAGTTCAAAGGTCACACAGAGTTCAACATCAGGTCAATGAAGACCCCCGAAGCATTAGCCGCGATGTTTTTTTGTGTTCGTGTTTCCGTGACGACCTCATCCTCCGTTTGACCCCGGCGAAGGGTACACGTCTTTGCATGAGCCATAAAAAGGAGAAAATAGAACGAGATGAAAGAATGAGGAAGAGGAAACAGTACTGGGACTTCCTGCTTCCCCCTCTCCCGTTCTGAGCATGCTCGAAAACATGACTGAGCAGCGTGACCTCAGCTGAAAGGAGAAAATGACAGCGCTGAAGTCTTAGAGCAGAAGCGGAGAACATGAACGCTTGGCCTCTTCATGAGAAGAGCCATATCACAATAATCATAACATTCCAATTCATTAAAAATATGGGCTAAAAACATGTTCAATTTGGTAAAATTAAAATAACAGATTTATGAATCTACGTTAATGTACGTCAATGTTAACAGAGTCGACATTTCGGCCTCTTCATGAGGTGACTGTTTCAGTGGAAGGTCAAAACTTCAACAGTAACTCTATGCAAAATAAAAGTTCATTTTTCAACACTCACAATATTGCATTTATCTGAAAACTGTAAAAAAAATATATTAACAGGCCCAGGTGACCAAAAGTTTGAATTTAAAAGATGTATAAATTTTACAATGCCGGTCAAAACGTGTCATTTTTCACTCAAAAACCAAATTAATGTGGGTCAAAGTTGAAAAGGGTTTTAAGCATCAAAACAATAAGTGTAATAGAGCTTTGAATTGTTGTTTTTCAATACATCAGAATGGGTCCTGTTTAAAGGGTTAGTTCACCCAAAAATGATAATTCTGTCATTAATTACTCTCCCTCATGTCTTTCCACATCTGTAAGACCTTCATTCATCTACAGAACACAAATTAAGATATTTTTTGATGAAATCTGATGGTTCAGTGAGGCCTGCAAGATAATTAACACTTTTAAATGCCCAGAAAGCTACTAAAGACGTATTTAAAACAGGTTATGTGACTACAGTGGTTCAACCTTAATATTATGAAGCGACGAGAATATTTTTGTGCGCCAAAAAAAACAAAATAACTTTATTCAACAATATCTAGTGATGGGCGATTTCAAAACATGCTTCATGAAGTTTTATGAATCTTTTGTTTCGAATCAGTGGTTCGGAGCGTGAATCAAACCGCCAAAGTCACGTGAACTATTGAAATTTCAAAATGTTTCGAAACACTGATGTAACAAAGCCTTGTTTACTGAAATAACGTGACTTTGGCAGTTTTAAAAATGCTCCAAACCACTGATTCGAAACAAAAGATTCGTAAAGCTTCGAAGCTTCATGAAGCAGTGTTTTGAAATCGTCCATCACTAGATATTGTTGAATAAAGTCGTTATTTAGTTTTTTTGGCGCACAAAAAGTATTCTCATCATTTCAAAACATTAAGGTTGAACCACTGTAGTCACATGAACTGTTTTAAATATGTCTTTAGTAGCTTTCTGGGCATCTGAAAGTGTTCATTATCTTGCTGGCAATGGAGGCCATCGGATTTCATCAAAAATATCTTCATTTGTGTTCTGTTGATGAACGAAAGTCTTACGGGTGTGGAACGACATGAGTAATTAATGACAGAATTTTCATTTTTTTGGGTGAACTAACCCTTGAGTCAATGAAGACCCCCGAAGCATTAGCCGCGATGTTTTTTTGTGTTCGTGTTTCCGTGACGACGGAATCAATTTTTACATAAATATAAGTGTTACACTGATTGACAATGGGACGTTATTTCACCCACATTTTGACATTTTATTCTCCTTATTCGAAACCTTAAAAGTAGACGTGTTACTTTCATTTAATGTGCTTTCGCTTCACTTTTGTAAATTTCTATTGATGCAGACATCTAAATGTCTTTGACCCATTTATATTTTGCATAATAACATTATATCAGAATGTTATTATGCCTTTTTGTAACTAAAATGACAGTTCATATGAACAATAACAACCAAAAGACAAAACAACAACACAACCAAGCAGCCATTTTGACTATATTCCAACTGTCTTCTGAAACCATTCTTGTTATTAACTTAAGTCTAATTTTGATTGACATATGCCAAGTCCTTATTTGATCATCTCACCCTTCGATCTTTAAAGGACACAAACTTGAAGCTCAAACAAACACACAGGTACACACCTGTCTCAGTGCTTGTTTGCATAAGGGTTGAATAAGGAATCCATAATGAATAACGAACATATGCAAATTATAAAGGTAATGGGAAGCAGGCATGGTTTTAAAGAACAAAGACGGCTGAGACAAAGGGAATAGAAATAACTTTGCAGAAGTGATATAGGCCCACACCAAGAAATAACATCATCTAGTGTCTGAATCACTGCTGACATAGGTCTACATTTCAATAAAAAATATATTTTAATAGTCTCCCCCACTGTTCACCAGTGATTAATTCATGCATTTCACAATATTCGGAATCTCTGGTGCTAGATAAAACACAGGGAGAGGGGAAAAAGCATGATTAGATTATCTCTGAAACTCTTTCCACTGGGTGACCTTTACACATAAACACTCATGGAAGATGACACACAAACATCCTCTTTCATGTGCACTGCCTGACAGACACAAAGTTTTTCCAAACTAAATGTTTACCGAACACACAAACATATCTGTGCATGAAAAACAATGCGTTTTAAAGGTGCATAAGGCCATATTTGTTGTTGGCATGCGGTGCAATTAAAAAGCCTGTATATTTTCAGTATGAAAACATGTATGACATGTTTCAGAAGTAGAATACGACCCAATACGGTCCTGCGGTTTCAGCTGCTTTGAAACAATCTAAAGCACAAACACAAACAAACCAGCCACGCGCTCATCTACTTACTCTCGCGAGAATCCCTCGCAGCTTCAGTGCAGACAAAAACACTCGCCGCCAGTCACGAGATTTACACTTCTACACTGTAAACATGCGTATATACCACGTCGAAATCTATTAAAACAAACTTTAACGCTAAACGAACGCTTCGGCGGTCTGTCGGTCGCATCCGGCGGGGAGGAACAGAGCGCGCAGACGGCTTTTGTTCCGCGAGCTACTTACTTAGTTACGTCACGCAATGCCACTGCGAGCTGATTGGCCCCGTCGATGCGAGGGCGTGACGAGAGTATGAGGAGTTCTGGGAAACGAAGCTTTCAGAAAATGAATCATTTGAACTCGTAAAATGATTCACTCCAAACACCACAGACTTGCAGTTTTTCCAAGTGGACAAAAGTGTGATACAACAAAATCTTGGCACAAACTCAACTTTTACAAACCAGTTGTTTTCATAAAAGTGCAATCTATTAAATGTAATACACAAATAATTAAATACTATTAAATTGTAGGCAGTACTTGGCAAACTTGCTCAGTTATAAGCAATTAAATATACATATTTTTGTATGTATCATACATGCACTTTTATTATGAACATTATAAAACTGACAGATCAGTAAAACCATTGATTAGATACTCGTTGGGTTCAACATCATATAGCAGCGTTCTGGAATTCTGGGATTTAGAAATTAAAAATTTGAAACCAAAGGATTGAAACAGTGACGTGCATATTTCTGGATCACTCATTTTAAATATCTTCTCTTTAAAGGGGACCTATAATGCCCCTTTCACAAGATAATATAAGTCTTTGGTGTCCCCAGAATGGGTCTGAAGTTTCAGCTCAAAATACCCCACAGATCATTTATTATAGCTTGTCAAATTTGCCCCTATTTGGGTGTGAGCAAAAACACATCATTTTTGTGTGTCCCTTTAAATGCAAATGAGCTGCTGCTCCCGGCCCCCTTTCCAAAAGAGGGTGGAGCTTTAAAAGCTCACGCTTCGGAGCCGGAGTTGGTGCGCCAAAAAACAAAATAACGACTTATATAGTGATGGCCAATTTCAAAACACTGCTTTGTGTAGAATCATGATTCGGATCGCGTGTCAAACCGCCAAACTGCTGAAATCACATGACTTTGGCACTCCGAACAGCTGATTTGACACAAAACGCTCCAAAGCTTCCTGAATCATTGTTTTGAAATCGGCCATCACTATATAAGTCGTTATTTATTTTTATTTTTTTGGCGCACCAAAAATATTCTCATAGCTTTATAATATTAATATTGAACCACTGAACTCACATGAACTGACTTAAATATGTTTTTAGCACCTTTATGGATCTTGAGAGTTATTGCTCCCTATGAAGGCCTCACTGAATCATTGGATTTCAACAAAAATCTCTTAATTTGCGTTCCGAAGATTAACGAAGGATTTATGGGTGTGGAACGACATGAGGGTGAGTAATAAATGACAGAATTTTCATTTTTGGGTGAACTCTTTAATGTAATTCAATACTTTTGCTGTTGCCCAACATAACAGAAAAAATATCTCCACACATCTTGTGGCATTTTACAAAAACTCTAGTTTATAAACTACACACAATTACTTATCTAAATCTTACATTATTGATTTGGATCTATTTATTTTGTTGATTTGTGTACTTTCATTATCCCAGATGTTTCCAAGAATGTTTAAATCCAGAGAAATAAGCCTTTTTAAAACCAGGACACGGACTGTGTCCGTGCGTCGCCTATAAATGACATCATGACATCACCCCAATTTCCAGTTTCATTTTGTAGTAATCATGGAAACACCAGATGCGCTTTAATATATTACATGTTTTATTAGACAAGGGAACATCTGTTTGGATACATTTATAGACAGAAAACTAATCATGTTATACAGCTCAACACGTTTAGTCTTATTGTTTGAATCTCCTTTCCATTATTATATTAATATAATATTCTAATATCGATCTAGCTTACTGCAATGTGCAACAAGTGTCTCATAGCGGCCTCTGAGTAACGTTATAACATTATTTTCAACACACTCAAATGTATCCAATATGATAAACAGAGCTGCGTTTTACCCCACATACGCTTGACCAGAAGAAGCGGAAGCGCGACTGTGGCATAATAAAAGTTCTGCTTCTCTCGGGCCAAGTGTCGTTCTCGTTTCTCATTAACAATCGCTCCAGCGGCCTCGTTTCTGCTCCTACAGCACTCTCATCCTTCAATATGATTTCTGCCCGAGTCCCGTCAGATTCTTTTCCATCGGCTATGAGGTGAAGACAACTCCATCTCCCATGATTCTGCATCTCTGTGTTTTGAATAGGCGACCTCTAGTGGCGAAACATTACATATTGTGCCTTTAGTTGAATGCAAACACAATGCAATTACTTTAGCAATACAAATTAGTCATGCCAATAAAGCATTAAAAACTAACTAACTGAAAGGATGGATTTTGCTCATTTTGAAACTTTGGAAAATGCTTTTTCATATGATTTGCTACAGAGTTTGAATGTTTAAAACGCTCTCCACACTGAGCGCAGTGGTACGGCTTCTCTCCAGTATGGCGTCGCTCATGTGATTTCAGGTGTGCAGACAGAGAGAAACTCTTTTCACAGTATGAGCATTTGAAAGGTCTTTCTCCAGTATGAATTATCTGGTGCCGTTTCAGCTGGCCACGTGTAACGAAGCTCTTCCCACACTCGCAACACACTTGATCTCTCACACCGGTGTGTATTTTCTCATGCAGTTTACAACTTTCCTGCACTGAAAAACTCTTGCCACAGAAGGAACACACATAAGGCCTCTCATTTGTATGGACTTTCAGGTGGCTTCTCAGATTTGATGATGAATTAAAATCTTTACCACAATGATCACAGATAAATGGCTTTTCTCCAGAGTGAATGTACAGATGACTTTTGAGACCGATTGCGTCTTTGAAACTCTTCTCACACTGAGTACAGCGGTACGGCTTCTCTCCGGTGTGAACTCGCTCATGTGATTTCAGGTTTCCAGGCTGAGTGAAACTCTTGTCACAATATGAGCACTTGTAAGGTTTTTCTCCAGTATGAATGATTTGGTGTTGTTTCAGTTGGCCAACCGTAGTAAAGCTCTTCCCACACTTCAGGCACACATGATCTCTCACGTCATTGTGTATTTTCTGGTGCTGTTTACAACTGTCCCGTCTTGCAAAACTCCTTCCACAAACCGTACACAAGTAAGGCCTTTCGTCTGAATGAATTTTTAGGTGTTTGTTGAGATGTGACAATGAGCTAAATTTTTTATTACACTGATCACAGTCGAATGGCTTTTTTCCAGAGTGAATGGTCAGATGATTCCTGAGAGCTGATTTATGTCTGAAACTCTTTCCACACTGAGAGCAGGTGTGCAGCTTTTTCGAGTTACAATGTTCCTCCCCCGCTTCATTCAGTTCTTGCCTTTGCTCTTTCACTTCCATCCAATCTAAAATAAATATATCAAGTTTAAGTGAACCCTGATTTATTAGCAGAAAGCAACAGAGATCAGGTATAGATGGAAGCTTGTTTTCGCCACTAAATAAAAAAATGTAAGATATAATTGCGACTTTTTATCTCACAATTCTGACTTTTTTCTTAGAATTGCATGAAATAAACTCATAATTGTGTTATAAAGGCAGAATTGCAAGATATAGTCAGAATTGAGTTATAAAGTCAGAATTGAGTTATAAAGTCAGAATTGAGTGATATAAAGTCAGAATTGCAAGATATAAAGTCAGAATTGTGAGTTATAAACTCAGAATTGCAAGATATAAAGTTAGAATTGCATTATAAAGTCAGAATAGTGAGATATAAAGTCAGAATTGAGTTATAAAGTCAGAATTGTGAGATATAAAGTCAGAATTGCAAGATATAAAGTCAGAATTGCGTTATAAAGTCAGAATTGTGAGTTATAAAGTCAACTGCAAGATATAAAGTCAGAATTGTGAGTTATAAAGTCAGAATTGTGAGATATAAAGTCAGAATTGTGAGTTATAAAGTCAGAATTGCATTATAAAGTCAGAATTGTGAGTTATAAAGTCAGAATTGTGAGATATAAAGTCAGAATTGCAAGATATAAAGTCAGAATTGCAAGATATAAAGTCAGAATTGCGTTATAAAGTCAGAATTGTGAGTTATAAAGTCAACTGCAAGATATAAAGTCAGAATTGTGAGTTATAAAGTCAGAATTGTGAGTTATAAAGTCAGAATTGCGTTATAAAGTCAGAATTGCGAGTTATAAAGTCAGAATTGTGAGTTATAAAGTCAACTGCAAGATATAAAGTCAGAATTGCAAGATATAAAGTCAGAATTGCGTTATAAAGTCAGAATTGTGAGTTATAAAGTCAACTGCAAGATATAAAGTCAGAATTGTGAGTTATAAAGTCAGAATTGTGAGTTATAAAGTCAGAATTGCGTTATAAAGTCAGAATTGCGAGTTATAAAGTCAGAATTGTGAGTTATAAAGTCAACTGCAAGATATAAAGTCAGAATTGCAAGATATAAAGTCAGAATTGCGTTATAAAGTCAGAATTGTGAGTTATAAAGTCAACTGCAAGATATAAAGTCAGAATTGTGAGTTATAAAGTCAGAATTGTGAGTTATAAAGTCAGAATTGCGTTATAAAGTCAGAATTGTGAGATCTAAAGTCAGAATTGCGTTATAAAGTCAGAATTGTGAGCTATAAAGTCAGAATTGTGAGTTATAAAGTCAGAATTGCATTATAAAGTCAGAATTGTGAGTTATAAAGTCAGAATTGCGTTATAAAGTCAGAATTGTGAGATCTAAAGTCAGAATTGCGTTATAAAGTCAGAATTGTGAGCTATAAAGTCAGAATTGTGAGTTATAAAGTCAGAATTGCATTATAAAGTCAGAATTGTGAGTTATAAAGTCAGAATTGCGTTATAAAGTCAGAATTGTGAGATATAAAGTCAGAAATGAGTTATAAAGTCAGAATTGCAAGATATAAAGTCAGAATTGTGAGTCATAAAGTCAGAATTGCGTTATAAAGTCAGAATTTTGAGATATAAATTCAGAATTTTGAGTTATAAAGTCAGAATTGTGAGTTATAAAGTCAGAATTGCGTTATAAAGTCAGAATTGCAAGATATAAATTCAGAATTTTGAGTTATAAAGTCAGAATTGTGAGTTATAAAGTCAGAATTGCGTGATATAAAGTCAGAATTGTGAGTTATAAACTCAGAATTGCGTGATATAAAGTCAGAATTTTGAGTTATAAAGTCAGAATTGTGAGTTATAAAGTCAGAATTGTGAGTTATAAAGTCAGAATTGCATTATAAAGTCAGAATTGTGAGATATAAAGTCAGAATTTTGAGTTATAAAGTCAGAATTGTGAGTTATAAAGTCAGAATTGTGAGAGTCAGAATTGCATTATAAAGTCAGAATTGCATTAAAAAGTCAGAATTGTGAGATATAAAGTCAGATTTCTGAGATATAAAGTCAGAATTGTGAGTTATAAAGTCAGAATTGTGAGATATAAAGTCAGAATTGCATTATAAAGTCAGAATTGCATTAAAAAGTCAGAATTGTGAGATATAAAGTCAGAATTGTGAGTTATAAAGTCAGAATTGTGAGATATAAAGTCAGAATTGCAAGATATAAACTTGAAATTCTGACTTTTTTTCTCAGAATTGAATTTATATCTCGCAATTCTGACTTTATAACTCACAATTCTGACTTTATAACACACAATTGTGAGAATTGGACTCGCCATTGCGGGTTTATATCTCACAATTCTGAGAGAAGTAGTCAGAATTGTGAGATGTAAACTCGCAATTGTGAGAAAAAAAGTCAAAATTGTGAGATAAAAAAGCACAATTAGCTTTTTTATTTTTTATTTAGTGGCAGGAAAAAGCTGTCTGTGAGTATCAAGTATCAGATCTTTGATGTGCCAAAGGATTGCTCTGTCATTCTCTTGTCAACAATTAAATTGGGGAAGACAACTGCTATACAATGATTTTATCATTCAGATGCATTTTCTGTATCATTTACCATTCATATACTGCTTATTTCACAGACACGAGATGTTTTGTTACTTTCAAGAATGGACACCAACCTGTTTGTTCCTCAGTATCTTCATGATTCATTCTGGATGGTTCTGGATCACTCATGTCTTCAATCTCCACTTCAACAAATGCCATCTTTAACATCACACAGATTTCAGCTTTAATATCTGGAGTTTGTCCTTCTCTTGTAGGATGATGGGAATATTCCCAGTATTTATTGGTGATGCGTTGGGAGGGGCACCAGATCTGACAAATTCAAAAAGAAGTTATTTAATTAATTCTAGCATAAAACAGCTCTATAGGAAGTTTGCTAATTTTTATGTAACCAAAGCTTTTATAAGCATGAAATGGCATAAGGTATATTCTTTTAATTAATACAGAAACTAATAAGACATCAAACACAGACAACATAGATTTACATTCACACTAACGTTACAATAAAGCATTTAGCAGAAGCTCTTTTCTAAATAGAGGAACATAAGAAATTTGTCACAGATTCTGATGTAGAAAGCTAGACTAGGAAACAAGCTATGGGTGAAATGCAAAAGAAATGATTTTATAAAGACCCACTCTAAACACAATTCTCTAATAAAGTAATTCTCTAGTAATTTACAGTAACGTTACGAACAATGTAACACTAAACATCAATAGTAAAGAAACACATTAAGCCATGAAATTAAATCTTCTTTATCACACAGAAGTTCACACTCACTCAAGAGACAAAATATTACACTCTAATAAATACTAAACCGGGACACATAAGGTGTTTCACTGCATTCGTATGTAAACACTTCAGAACTCGCCTCATCTCTCGCGCTGCTCTCTGCGCATGCGCATCCTCTTATTCTTTTGGATTAGTATGGCAAACTCGAAAAACCTTTAGTGCATTGCTGCCACCTACTGGGCATATTTATTGTGCCAGTGCCACCAAAATTATGTTTAGTTAAGTATTGTGTATAACTCTGAGCTTTTAAGATACAACTTTCAGCAGTAGTTAAACATTAACTGTGAAAAGTTAATACTGTACACACAAAAAGATTTTGCACATTTGCTTGTAGACCCTATATAGTACTTTTATTTTTGTAGCAATGTTACATGTAAACAGAAAATTCACATGTGCATGTCCATTTATACACAATTCTTTGATGTATAGTATATAGAGAACAGAAAATTACATTTATTAAAGCTGTTAAACATGTTTAATCTAATGCAATAATGTGAGCACTTTAACACCTCTAAAAGCCACTTTTTTGACAAAAGTCCGTAAATTTTATTGTATAGAACGTTTTCTAATATCTAATCTTGACTATTAGAATTGGTTAATTGTAAATGCCAGTAGGTTTTACATTGCAAATTAGTTTACAAAAATGAAAACACTTGTGAAACACAAGGACGTTGCAAGCTAAAGATCTTGTGAGTCTTTCATTACTGATCTAAATTCTCCTCTTCTCTAAGATCCTGACAGATGAACCTACATCAATCCCAAAAGCAGGGTATAAGGGTTCAGTGAAAGTGGTCTGGACTCTGTGAAGGAGAGTCATTGTGTCAGAGACGCTGTAGAAGGACAGAGTTCCTGCTCTGTGATCCACATACACTCCTATCCTAGAGGAGGGGACAATAGGGATAATTACATGCTCATTATCGTGTCTGAAATAGAAATTCTGTTGACATTCGGTCAATCTCCAGGATTTGCTATTAAACCCCAGTCTGGTGTCCTTACTTTTTCCTTTACGGTTAATTCCTATGTAAGAAACTGCTACAGACCAGTCATTTCCACTGCACTCAACCTCCCAGTAACAGCGATCACACAAACCTTCTCGACACAAGACATTACAATATCCATCAAATCGCTCTGGGTGATCAGGATACCGCTGAACTTCAACTGAATATGATGCTTTTCTGTTCTCTTCTGACAGGATGATGTTTTTGTGTGCAGTGTTTGGATCCAGGTGAAGTTGACAGAAATCTGATTAAGATGGAGGGATAAATAGATATTCAAACAAAGTTCTGTCATCCACACTTTCCCCTCACAATATCACAGTCATTCACATCATTCAGCAATTGTGTGAGAGAACAATGTATAAAAATAAAACTCAACTTACACAGCAAAAATTCATTTGGAGTTTTAGGTTCTGGAGTCTCTGAGACATGGACATTTGACACTAAAAAAGGGGAAGCACAATCAAATGCTTAATATTTATATGAAATCTAAAATTAGGTGAATGAATCAACAAAGTTTTTTTTAATAAAAAACAATTTATGTAAAATAAAAAAGAGACCTTCTCGAGATATTCTGGCAGTTTGCTGTTGACAGGCGTCCTCCAAAACCTCCTTAAACGCTGAGATTGAAATGTCTTTAAAAGACAGATGAGTGTGTTGAGTGAAGCTGGGAACGTCTTCAAATGAAGGTAAAACACACACAGACTGACAGCTCTGAAATGAGACAAATAACAACTCAGATTTAATTTTTGAACCAGAACATAAAAACAAGCATGACACAATGGTGTTTCATTTTATGGATGGTTTTCAACATTTTTGCATCATTACCTTCAGACACTGGATCTGATCATCAGTATTCAGAAGTTTCTCAATCTCTGCTTGTCTTTTTCTGAGTTCTGTCAGCTCTTGATCCAGATGTTTGTGAAGTTCCTCTGCTCGATCTATCTCAGTCTTCTCCTGAGCTCTGATCTGCTCTTTAATCTCAGAACGTTTCTTCTCAAGAGAGCAGATGAGCTCAGTGAAGACCTTCTCAATGTCCTCCATGGTCTCTAGAGCTGAACTCTGTCAGAGACACAAAGATCTGATCATGCAGACAGAAACAACAGCTTAAATAATACATTTATGTGACCATCTCCATTATCATAGATGTTGTTCAAATCCAAAGTGATTATACTTTCAGTCTGATGAAACTGGCAAGATTTAAATGTTGTCTATTTAAAACATTAAGACATATATCTGTTGTATTTGTGATTTGACCAGTCGTCTTCATACTGATACTCACTTTAAAAGACTTCACAGCTTCACTGAGTTCCCGCTGACCTCTCTCTCGCTCCTGGATCAGCTTCTGACACGCCACCTTTATCTCCTTTAACTCTTTCTGAGGATGTTAACATAAAAAGTTAATATGTAGAAGAAAAATTGCTGCAATCACCATTTCCACAAAAATGCACTTTTGTTTATGCAAAATAAAATAAAATTTAATATCATCTGTATACTTGTCCAAGTAGTGGATAGGATAAAAAGTTAACCATATAAAACTATAAATTACAGGTGAACATGAATATTATATCAGCATTTACCTTTTTACTAGTCCATTCAGATTCCAGAGAAACCAAACGATGTCCGTTATGATTGTCAATCATACACAAATAACAAATGCACTGATGATCATCCCGGCAGTAAATCTCCAGAAGTTTCCCATGACTGAGGCAGATGTTCTCCTGAATGTTTCTGGAAGCTTGGACTAGTTTGTGCTTCATAAACGCAGGAGATTCATAGTGAAGCTGCAGGTGAGTTTGACAGAAGGAGGCCAAGCACTGCAGACAGGACTTTACAGCTCTGTTCTTCTCTGTAGTGCAAACATCACACTCCACAGCAGCCGTTTGTAGGGACGTCTTCTGCAGCGTCTCCATCATCTCAGCTATCAGAGTGTTCTTCTTCAGTAGAGGTCTCTGACTGAAGCTCTCTCTGCATTGGGGACAGCGGTACGGCGGCCCCTGCTCCTTCTGGCCCCAGCAGTCAGTAATACAGCTCATACAGTAACTGTGTCCACAGGGAATCGTCACCGGCTCCTTCAGAGGATCCAAACAGACTGGACAGCTGAACTGATCCACATACTGACTCACTGCAGACTCGGACATTTCTTTGTAGTGTTCAAAGATGAACAGATTCTCAGTCTCTGTCCTGTGATAAAGGCTGTTTTGCCAAGAAAAGCAATATTATTTGACAAATGCTTGAGTGAACGTATGGATACCTAACCAAAAAAAAAAAATAGTTTGAGAGAAGCCTGTTCACAATGTTAATCACAATGTTTCAATTTTTTAAATGAGGAAAAAAAAATGTTCTGATCAACTGCAGGCTGTAAATGCTGTTCACATATGCTTTCAATAGAGCTTAACTTGTATTTAACCCAGAATAGTCTCTTTAGTCATGATCACCACAGAAATAGTTTTGTACTTTTAAAGAATCATCGAAATTGTAAACAGTAAAAACAGTTTTGTAGTACACTTCAGTATGTAATCGAGTATTCCGTTTCAATAGTAGCCTACATGCGTTTTTATTAGACAACAAAAACAAAAACAATCGTTTAGCAATTAAGTACAAAGCAAAATCATGACAAAATCACGGTCTTATTAAGTCCTTACCTCAACAGAAATACAGCTCAAATTTTTACAGTTTATCCCAAAGAACAGTGTGGATCTATTACAGAGGATGAATCACTTGCGTACTAGTGGAGAAATAAGTTTCATTTCTCCTGAATTCAAATACTTCCTGAATCTCAGCGCGGAAAAAAATAAATAAAATGGGCGTGTGTTCAGTTGGTGAGTTCAAGTCCCCCAGGGAACAAGTTCATTATGACTTTAGGTGTGTTCAAGTCATTTTCGTCGGAGTAAAATGGCGGTGTACCTTCTCTTAATAAACTACACAAAAATACAGCAAGGTTTTAACTCTATACTTCTAGAAAATGAAAAACAAAGTTTTGTTTTGCTTTTTATCACAATATACGTAAAATACTTATAGGCTTAGACACACAACTGAAGATCATGAAAGGGGTTTATCTTGCCCTCTACTGGGATTATGAGTAAAAATTAACTTGAGTAAAAGCTCTTGGGCTAAACAATTTATTACAGTTTACATTAAATTTCTGCAGAATATGTAAAATATGTCTGATATAATTTGGGATTATTTAATATAATATACTAAATTAAATATTCTAGGTAAATCTATTTTGACAATTTAGTTAATTTAGTTAGACAATCGCTGATAGGCTACTTAAAGGGATAGTTCACCCAAAAATGAAAATTTGATGTTTATCTGCTTACCCCCAGGGCATCCAAGATGTAGGTGACTTTGTTTCTTCAGTAGAACACAAATGGTGATTTTTAACTGCAACCGCTGCTGTTTGTCAGTCAAATAATGCGAGTGAATGGGAACTCTATCAATAAGAGTCGAAAAAACTTGCATAGACAAATCCAAATTAAACCCTGCGGCTCGTGATGACACAATGATGTCCTAAGACACGAAACGATCAGTTTGTGCGAGAAACCAAACAGTATTTATACCAATTTTTACCTCTAATACACCACTATGTCCAACTGCCTTGAGCGGTCTGAACGCACTCTGATGGAAGTGATCTCTCGCGAGTGCCACGGAGTTTAATTTGGATTTGTCTGTACATGTTTTTTTTTACTCTTATAAATGAAGTTCCCATTGACATGCATTATACAACTGACAGACCGCAACGGTTGGAGTTAAAAATCATCATTTGTGTTCTACTGAAGAAACAAAGTCACCTACATCTTGGATGCCCTGGGGGTAAGCAGATAAACATCAAATTTTCATTTCTGGGTGAACTATCCATTTAAGACAATGTTTCCTAAAACAGCAACATTTCCACTGAAATATTAACATAAATGCCCCCATTTATTAGTTCTCTTTATTTTATCATATTAACACATGTTTAGATTCTCAAAATGTTTGTTATCAGCACAAATGACTGTTTCCAATAAATAAAAGAAATACTAAAAGCACAGCTAAACCTTGCTGAAGATTAAACCTTTTTTCAGATGCCAAGATTACAGAATACACAAAATCAAAATAATTGCAACATCTGATAATGAACTGCAAATTTATTTACTATATCCAACTTGAGAATGACTTATAGGTGTTTAATATTCATTGATGGTGTTTAAGAAATGGTGTGCCTTTGGTTCATCCAAACTTCAAATTAAATTTTAGTTACAATATATTGGCCTACATGTTTCAGAAGTTTAGCAAATGAATCTGAAACTCAATCAATTATTATTTTTTTTCGGGTCTGTCTGAACTCTCCTCTGCTTTATGATCCTGACAGATGAACTGTCTCCAACCCTAAAAGCAGGGTATAAGGGTTCAGTGAAAGTGGTCTGGACTCTGTGAAGGAGAGTCATTGTGTCAGAGACGCTGTAGAAGGACAGAGTTCCTGCTCTGTGATCCAGATACACTCCTATTCTAGAGGCAGCAGGGATACGGACCTGTGCTTTAGCATGAACGAAAATGAAATTCTGCAGACAATAGCCCAGTCTCCATGATTTTTTGTTGAAGCCAAGTGCACAATCTTCACTGTTTTCTTTACGTTCAATTCCTTTGTAACAAACTGCTACAGCCCAATTTCTGCCACTGCACTCGACCTCCCAGTAACAGCGACCGTACAAACCCTCTCGACACAAGATGTAACGAAACTCATCAAATCGCTCTCGGTGATCAGGATATTGCTGAGCTTTATCTGAACATGATATATTTCTGCTCTTCTCAGTCAGTTTGAGGTTTTTGTGTGCTGTGTTTAGATCCAGGTGAAGTTCACAGAAATCTGAAGAGGAAGAAAGAACAAAAAAAAAATTGAACAAAGTAAACTTTGATTTCAAAATGGTCACATTGTAACAGATCATATCCACTGATACTTATCAATTAATGAGTGTTTGCCTTGAAGAAACCACAGTTGAACTTACACTGCAAAAAATCATTTTGGGTCTTTGGTTCTGGAGGCTTTACAACAGAGACATTTGACACTGAAGAGAAAATACAAACAAGTGTACAGTTAATTTGTTAGTTTAATACTAAAGAGTATGAATGGCAATACAAACATATTAAAAGATTCAGACCTTCTCGAGATATTCTGGCTGTTTGCTGTTGACAGGCGTCCTCCAAAACCTCCTTAAACGCTGAGATTGAAATGTCTTTAAAAGACAGATGAGTGTGTTGAGTGAAGCTGGGAACGTCTTTAAATGAAGGTAAAACACACACAGACTGACAGCTCTGAAATGAGAATAATAATTCACACTTAACTTGTGAAACACAACTGATTTTTTCCCAAAACATATAACAAGCACCACAATAATGTTTAGATTCTCAAAATGTTTGTTATCAGCACAAATGACTGTTTCCAATAAATAAAAGAAATACTAAAAGCACAGAACAATGAATGGTGAATGTCCTACAGTATATCTGTCACAGAGACGAACTCCGTGGTTCCCTCCTCTGACCATCGGAGGGAGCCCTCTCCCGAATACTGACACTCTGCGTCACTATCACACTACATTTCCCATAAGCCCGTGCCTTGGACTAAACACCTTACAGCTGATGCTCATTACAAGGACTATAAAAGACTGCCTACACTTCAGTTAATCGTGAAGTCTTGTTTTGCCGTGGTGAACATTACTGAGCGTTATCTACCTGTCTGACTGACTGTTACTTATCCTGTTGCTACCTGTTATTGACCCTTTGCTGCCTGCCTCTGATCTCTGCCTGTTATCTTGGTTCTGTGAGTGTTTTTCTGCCAGCCCTGACTTACTGCCTGTTGTTTGACTACGTCTCTGCCTATCCCTTACATTCCTGTTTGCTCCTGTTTGACCCTGCCTGTACGACCATGAGTATATTAAATAAAGCATGCAAATGGATCCCAGCCAGTGTGATGATTTGTTACAATATCATCATACACATGATCATTAAAGGACTTTCATTACCTTCAGAAACTGGATCTGATCATCAGAAATCAGAAGTTTCTCAATCTCTGCTTGTCTTTTTCTGAGTTCTGTCAGCTCTTGATCCAGATGTTTGTGAAGTTCCTCTGCTCGATCTATCTCAGTCTTCTCCTGAGCTCTGATCTGCTCTCTAATCTCAGAGCGTTTCTTCTCAAGAAAGCAGATGAGCTCAGTGAAGACCTTCTCAATGTCCTCCATGGTCTCTAGAGCTGAACTCTGTCGGAGACACAAAGATCTGATCATGCAGACAGGAACAACAGCTTAAATAATGTATCTATGTGACCAATTTCAATTAAAAGTGAACATCTTTGATGACATGGGGGTGAGTAAATTATCAGGAAATTTTAATTTGAAAGTGAACTAATCCTAAAGATTCTCTGTAGTATTCTGTAATAATACGTCACTTTTAGAAACACTGTAAACATCACTGGCATCTTCTGATACTCACTTTCAAAGACTTCACAGCTTCACTGAGTTCCCGCTGACCTCTCTCTCGCTCCTGGATCAGCTTCTGACACTCCTCCTTTATCTCCTTCAACTCTTTCTGAGGATGTTAACATAAAAGGAGGAAGTAGGTTAATATCTCAGTAATTTAAACATAAATAAATAACTTTGACTAATATTATCAACAACTACCTGAAATGATAAGCATTCATTACCTTTTTACTAGTCCATTCTGAATCCACAGACACAGTGTTGTGGTTTTTATGATCGTTAATACACAAACAACAAATGCATTGACGATCATCCTGGCAGTAAATCTCCAGAAGTCTCCCATGACTGAGGCAGATGTTCTCCTGAATGTTTCTGGAAGCTTGGACTAGTTTGTGCTTCATAAACGCAGGAGATTCATAGTGAAGCTGCAGGTGAGTTTGACAGAAGGAGGCCAAGCACTGCAGACAGGACTTTACAGCTCTGTTCTTCTCTGTAGTGCAAACATCACACTCCACAGCAGCCGTTTGTAGGGACGTCTTCTGCAGCGTCTCCATCATCTCAGCTATCAGAGTGTTCTTCTTCAGTAGAGGTCTCTGACTGAAGCTCTCTCTGCATTGGGGACAGCGGTACGGCGGCCCCTGCTCCTTCTGGCCCCAGCAGTCAGTAATACAGCTCATACAGTAACTGTGTCCACAGGGAATCGTCACCGGCTCCTTCAGAGGATCCAAACAGACTGGACAGCTGAACTGATCCACATACTGACTCACTGCAGACTCTGACATTTCTGAAGGAGTAGCCTGTAAATACACATGTAAATCATTAATGAAAGAGAGCATGTATAAAAATCTACAAAATGCTTAGTTTTGTATATTAATATGAAAGAATCATAAACCCTTCATCTGTAACCAGAAGAATAAACATAACACATCCAGATTAACATATAGTGCATCCGGAAAGTATTCACAGCACTTCACTTGTTCCACATTTTGTTATGTTACAGCCGTATTCCAAAATGGATTCAATTTATTACACTATTCTGACACTATTCTTTAAGAGCTGCTGTGCAGCTAAAATTATGTACCAGTTATCAATGTAAAGCACAATCTGCATTGTAAAAAGCGCTATATAAATAAAGGTGACTTGACTTGAGATGTTCAGTCGGGTTCAAGTCTGGGCTCTGGCTGGGCCACTCAAGGACATTCACAGAGTTGTCCCGTAGCCACTGCTTTGTTATCTTGGCTGTGTGATTAGGGTTGTTGTCATGTTGGAAGATGAACCTTCATCCCAGTCTGAGGTCCAGAGCACTCTGGAGCAGGTTTTCATCAAGGATGTCTCTGTACATTGCTGCATTCCTCTTTCCCTCGATTCTGACTAGTCTCCCAGTTCCTGCCACTGAAAAACATTCCCACAGCATGATGCTGCCACCACCATGCTTCACTGTAGGGATGGTATTGGCCAGGTGATAAGCAGTGTCTGGTTTCCTCCAGACATGATGCTTGCTATTCTGGCCAAAGAGTTCAATCTTTGTTTCATCAGACCAGAGAATTTTGTTTCTCATGGTCTGGGAGTCCTTCAGGTGCCTTTTGGCAAACTTCAGGTTGAGGAGTGGCTTCTGTCTGGCCACTCTACCATACAGAACTGATTGGTGGAGTGCTGCAGAGATGGTTGTTCTTCTGGAAGATTCTCCTCCCTCCACAGAGAAACGCTGGAGCTCTATCAGAGTGACCATTGGGTTCTTGGTCACCTCCCTGACTAAGGCCCTTTTCCCCCGATCGCTCAGTTTGGCTGGGCGGCCCGCTCTAGGAAGAGTCTTGGTGGTTCCAAACTTCTTCCATTTATGGATGATGGAGGCCACTGTACTCTTTGGGACCTTCAATGCTGCAGAAATTTTTCTGTACCCTTTCCCCAGATCTGTCCCTCAATACAATCCTGTCTCGGAGGTCTACAGACAATTCCTTGGCCTTCATGGCTTGGTTTGTGCTCTGACATGCACTGTTAACTGTGTGACCTTATATAGACAGGTGTGTGTCTTTCCAAATCATGTCCAATCAACTGAATTTACCACAGGTGGACTCCAATCAAGTTATAGGTTGCGTCCGAAAACTGGAAAATGCTGCCTTCTGAGGACACATTTCAAGGTAGGAAGACATCAAGGCACGTCCGAATCCAATGTTAGCTTCACTTACTGTTTCCTGAGATACCTTCATCTGATCGATTTTTCAAGGCAGCATAGATGTATCATTTGCTGCCTTTGATATCCCACAATCCTGTGCTTTCCATTCTGACAGTTGAGCTAGAAAAATAAAGATGGCGTCCGAAAGTTGCGTTTGCTGGCCAGTTTGTGAGTAAATGTACATTTTTGACCAACATTTTCCACTTTTGATGTCATTTATAGTGAGAAATAACTACTGTAGTAATTAAATATTTGTTTAGTTCTCACCAAAGCTCACGCTATATTGCGGTAGATCATTAAACTCTTATGCTGCCTCAGAAGTCTGTCCGAATTCAGTTTCATGAGGTGCCTTCATGCACAAATGCTGCCTTACAAGTCATTGCTTGATAAGGCAGCGAGGAAGCAAGTCAGCTACCTCAGTTTTCGGACGCAGCCATAGAAACATCTCAAGGATGATCAGTGGAAACAGGATACACCTGAGCTCAATTTTGAGTCATGGCAAAGGCTGTGAATACTTATGTACATGTGATTCTTTCATTTTTTATTTTTAATAAATTTGCAAAGATTTCAAACAAACTTCATTCACTTTGTCATTATGGGGTATTGTTTGTAGAATTTTGAGGGACATAATGAATTTAATCCATTTTGGAATACGGCTGTAACATAACAAAATGTGGAAAAAGTGAAGCGCTGTGAATACTTTCCGGATGCACTGTTCATGAAACACATACAGTAATAAGGAATAATTGATTGTTAATTTTTCAATACAAGCATAAACTAAGGACATTAAACCATTAAATGAGGATTATATGATATTCTTACCTGCTTTGACAGAATAACAAGTCAAATATTCCTTCCTTTTGCTTTAACCAAACTAACAGAGTAAATGGATCCTTAAGCAGAGGCTTGTGTTGCAAGGAAATAGGTTTCGTTTCTCCTGAATCCACAAACTTCCTGGTTTTCAGTGCGCAGATGAGAGAGAGAGAGAGAGAGAGAGTAAACATTGTTTATGTGAAACCATGACTTTGCAGTTTTGATGCTCTACTCTCTGTAAGGGGAGACCGGGGGGCAATTGTACCACATTTTGGTCATGTCGTCATTACTCAAAAACCTTTGAAATATATTTGGATACAATTTTTATGTCAGTAACTTCTGTGTTCTACTTGTTAAGAGTCACCAAATGTTTTTATAAGCAATCACAATATTGATTGAAACATTAGAAGTCAAATGTTACATCTAATTACTTTTATACCTCAAAAATTAGTCTTTACCAAGAAAAACTTTACCAAGTATGATTTAGAAGCCTGTCCTTTGACATGCAGAGAGGGATCTCCACAGAGCACATGCAAAGTGAGTTTCATGGTTCTGTCTCATTTCTGATTGGTGCAATTTGAGATGTTATAATTGCCCCTGTTACATTTGCCCCTGGTCTCCCCTATTTTTCTTAATATCACATCATATCTCTCGACACCTTTGTATGTGAACTGAACTGAGCTGGACGATGACTTCACTGTTTTCTCTAAAGCTGATCTATAGAGAAATGAACTAAATTAATAACTAATGATAAGTTGGACAGTGACACTATTTTCTTCTAGAACTGCTGTGCAGCCAAAATTATGTTCCCTTTATCGCTGCTTTGATCTACATTGTAAAAAGCACTATGTAAATAAAGGTGACTTGACACCAGTAATTAGTTGAGTGTGTAACATAGAAAATGTGTTTGTTTGTTTTAACAGCTTCTAACACACTTCCAGCGATCTGTGTAAAATGATTAAATCATTAAAGTAGATAAAGTTCATTCAGCTGCAGCGGAGAAAAACAACACTCACTTAGATCACAGATTCTTCAGACAAAATATTACATAAAATGGCCACAATTTTATCAAACGATCACTAGAATGTTATCAACACAAATGCATAATAAGATTTGATTATCTCTTTATTTTATCATAATCACACATTTACATTATTAATTATACATTAAACTGAAGAAAAACAAATATAAAGATTAATGTTTTAAAGAAACATTGCTATGTTCTGAAAATGTGAGTAAAAGGTGTTTTGCAGTTTCTCAGCTTTTTGTCAACAACAAAATCAAAAATCAATCAAAATCAGGCCTCAGTCTGAAGTCAACGCTGTTATCTGTTAAATTGTAAAGAAAATGTTGGTAAATAAAGGTGATCCTACAAGTAGGTAGCAACAAAACAAAATATAATCTGCATTTAATACATGTCATATAACAAAGTGTGATTATGTATAACAATTATTGTATGAAAACCGTGCTGTATAACAGTTTTTTCCACAGCCGATTATTTTCCAAACTAACCCTGATGCCTTGTGGCTCGATGATGAAATGCATCATGGATTTAGACATGGATTATCATGCGCTACAAACTTTGCTGAAGATGAAATCTTTTAGATGCCAAGATTACAGAATACACAAATCACTGTAATCTGATTTTGGAAAATCTGACTGTAAACTTATTTACTATATCCAACTTGAGTGTGTCTTATGGGTGTTTTATATTCATTGATGGTGTTTAAGAAATTTGATGTATTTTGTTCATTCAAACCTCAAATTATATTTCAATTAAAATATATTGGCCTACATGTTTCAGAAGTTTAGCAAATAAACCTGAAACTCTATCAATTCATTTTTTTCTGGACTGTCTGAACTCTCCTCTTTTCTATGATCCTGACAGATGAACCGTCTCCAAACCCAAAAGCAGGGTATAAGGGTTCAGTGAAAGTGGTCTGGACTCTGTGAAGGAGAGTCATTGTGTCAGAGACGCTGTAGAAGGACAGAGTTCCTGCTCTGTGATCCAGATACACTCCTATTCTAGAGGAGCAGACAGCAGGGATTAAGACATGCTCATTATCATGTTTGACATAGAAATTCTGTTGATAGTTGGTCAATCTCCAGGATTTGCTATTAAACCCCAGTCTGCAGTCTTTATTTTTTCCTTTACGACTAATTCCTATGTAGGAAACTGCTACAGACCAGTTGTTCCCACTGCACTCGACCTCCCAGTAACAGCGATCACACCTGTTTTTCTGGTAAAACACACACAGACTGACAGCTCTGAAATGAGAATAATAATTCAAACTTAATTTGTGAAGCACAACCTATTTTTTCCGAACATAAAACAACCATGACACAATTGTGTTTCATTTTATGGACGGTTTTCAACATTTTTGCATCATTACCTTCAGAATCTGGATCTGATCATCAGTAATCAGAAGTTTCTCAATCTCTGCTTGTCTTTTTCTGAGTTCTGTCAGCTCTTGATCCAGATGTTTGTGAAGTTCCTCTGCTCGATCTATCTCAGTCTTCTCCTGAGCTCTGATCTGCTCTTTAATCTCAGAGCGTTTCTTCTCAAGAGAGCAGATGAGCTCAGTGAAGACCTTCTCAATGTCCTCCATGGTCTCTAGAGCTGAACTCTGTCAGAGACACAAAGATCTGATCATGCAGACAGGAACAACAGCTTAAATAATACATTTATGTGACCATCTCCATTATCATAGATGTTCTTCAAATCCAAAAGTGATTATGCTTTCAATCAAATGAAACTGGCAAGATTTGAATTTTGCCTATTTAAAACTTTAAAACATATAGTATATCTGATGTATTTGTGATTTGACGAGTCATCTGGTCTTCATGCTGATACTCACTTTAAAAGACTTCACAGTTTCTCTGAGTTCCTGCTGACCTCTCTCTCGCTCCTGAATCAGCTTCTGCAAGTCAGAGACTAAAATCAGAGACCAATTCCTCAAAAATGCACACTTTTGTTTATGCAAAATAAAGTTTAATATCATCTGTATACTTGTACGAATAGTGGATGGGATAAAAAAAGTTAATCATATAAAACTATAAATCAGAGGTGAACATGAATAAGCATTTACCTTTTGATTTGTCCATTCAGATTCCAGTGAAACCAAACAGTGTCCATTATGATTGTCAATCATACACAAATAACAAATGCATTGATGATCATCTTGGCAGTAAATCTCCTGAAGTCTCCCATGACTGTGGCAGATGTTCTCCTGAATGTTTCTGGAAGCTTGGACTAGTTTGTGCTTCATAAACGCAGGAGATTCAGCTATCAGAGTGTTCTTCTTCAGTAGAGGTCTCCCTGTGAATCTCAGCCATTTCCAGCCCTATAGGCCATATATCAGAACTGTTTTATCAGACTTCACATCTAACCCACACAAAACATCATCCATGCTTCAATTTATTGTGGCAGTAATTTGACTGATGCCACCAAAATGAAAAGTTTTGTCATTGTGTGAGCAGCACCAGTCAAAATATTTAGATATTTTTGTCATTTTTACCATGCCAGTCAACCCTGGAAATGTTAGTTATATATACATTTTATATTTGTTTTACTTTTTATAGACTTGACCGATCACTAATACAAAAATGTCTCTTCTCGGTGAAAGCTGTGTTTCACTCTGAGCTTTGTATATATTTCAACGGTAGGTAAAAGGTTACTAAATTTCAATACAGTAGTACACAGAAAAAGAATATGAACAGAAAAATGAAATTGCATGTATGCAGTACTTTTATTTTCTAGGCAATATGTGTTACATGTATACAGAAAATTTACATTTACATGCCCATGTTTACACATTTCTTACATGTAAAGTATATAGTGAACAGAAAACTGCAAAAAAATGACATCCAGGCACGCTCCATATATATATGCTTCCAAATTTGATCGATAAGATTGTGATTTTTCTTCAATTACTATGGCAGGTTATTTGCCAACTTCCCATACCTGTCCATACATACCTGACAGATTTTAATAACGTAATGGATCAATTTGCATGTGATGGCTCACACAAAGAAAGAATGTTTAGAAGTAAAGAAGAGTATAACTAAAGTATGACAGAGAATTTCACTGAAAAAAAAAAAAACCTTTATAATTGAAAATATTTACCATCTTTAAACATTGAAGTTTTATATCACAGACACAAAGGTAAATGCACACACTGCTAAGACATGTAACGATGTAATGCCTCATTAGCTCCTCTACTAAATGCAAAATCTATATGATCTGATCTAAACTATTAAGATATTGACTGTCAGTAGCATGTGTACTGAAATTATTAACTGCTACAAATTCAGATCCAGCCAGCCACATATTAGAGAATCAGGCTATATGATTTAATCATCACTAAACAACAAAAACAAAACACTTAAGATTTTTAATTGAAAATATTTACCATTTCATCTTTTTCATATTTTCATCTTTTTCATCCAACATATATTTTATATATTTGTGAATTTAGTTTTTACTCCCCTTCTTTATGATCCTGACAGATGAACCAGAATCAATTCGAAAAGCAGGGTATAAGGGTTCAGTGAAAGTGGTCTGGACTCTGTGAAGGAGAGTCATTGTGTCAGAGACGCTGTAGAAGGACAGAGTTCCTGCTCTGTGATCCAGATACACTCCTATTCTAGAGGAGCAGACAGCAGGGATTGAGACTTGCTTGTTGTTATGCATGAAAAAGATATCCTGTTGATAGTAGCCGAATCTCCAAGATTTTTTGTTTAAGCCAAGTTTACAGTTATCATTGTGTCCTTTTCGTCCAATTCCTTTGTAACAAACTGCTACAGCCCATTCCTTCCCACTGCACTCGACCTCCCAGTAACAGCGACCGTACAAACCCTCTCGACACAAGATGTAAGGAAGCTCAAAACGCTCTGGGTGATCAGCATACTGCTGGTCTTTTTCTGAATATGATGCTTTTGTATTTCTATCTGACAGTTTGAGTTTTTTATCTGCAGTGTCTGGATCCAGGTTCAGCTGACAGAAGTCTGAGGAGGATGGATAGAAACAAAGATATATTAATTAATTAGACACTGAATGTGTTCTTACAGTGCGGATCGAAAGTTTGGGAACCCCTTTCAGAATCTGTGAAAATGTGAAAATTTTTAACAAAACAAGAAGAATCATACAAAATGCATGTTATTTTTTGTTTAGTACTGTCCTGAGTAAGATATTTTACATAAAAGATGTTTGCATTTAGTTCACAAGACAAAACAATAGCTGAATTTATTAATTTATTAATTTATTATTTTGTTCATGAGTCTCTTGTTTGTCCTGAGCAGTTAAACTGAGCTCTGTTCTTTAGAAAAATCCTCCAGCTCCTGCAGATTCATCAATTTTCCAGCATCTTTTGCATATTTGAACCCTTTTGCATATTTGCACATTTTTGCATATTTGAACCCTTTCTGGTTCATCGTTTCAAATCATCCCAGATGTGTTCATTGGGGTTCTGGGTTTTGTTCTTTCACAGAGTTAGAAAAACATTTCTTTATGCAACTCACTTTGTTCACAGAAGCTCTGTCTTGCTGGCCCTAAACTTCCATTGTCACATATGTTAAAAGCACAGAATTGTTATTATATGGCATAACATTAAGTTTTTACTAAAATTAAAGGGTTAGTTCAACCAAAAATGTAATTTATGTCATGAATTACTCACCCTCATGTTGTTCCACACCCATAACAACACAAATTAAGATATTTTTGATGAAATCCGAGGTTTTTTTTATCCTCCATTAAAAGCAACGAAATCACCACATTCAAGGTCCAGAAAAGTAGTAAAAACATTGTTGAAATAGTCAATGCGACTACAGTGGTTCAACCTTAATGTTATGAAGCGACGAGAATACTTTTTGTGCGGAAAAACAAAACAAAAATTGTGACTTTTTTCAACAAATTAATCTCTCTCAGTCTCTCTTCTGCTGCACTATTTATGTTGCAGCCCTTCCAGGTTCTACATCAGAACGCCGGCTCAGTATTAGCCAAAGCTGTTCACGTGAGCAGCACAACGCAAGCATGTGATGACACAGAATCCGGCCAATAATGAGCCAGCGTTTGGACGTAAACACAGAAGCGCTGAACTGCTCCAACTGCATAACAGACTGACAGGGAAGAGGAAAAATTGTTGAATAAAGTCATTATTTTTGTTTTGTCTTTGCACACAAAAAAGTATTCTCGTCACTTCATAACATTAAGGTTGAACCACTGTAGTCTGTTGTCTGTCTGTCTAAACCATTGACTGTTTTAACAATGTTTTTATTTTGACCTTGAATGTAATGTGGTCATTTCGTTGCTTTCAATGGAGCATAAAAAAAAAAAACTTTATTTGTGTTACGAAGATTAACGAAGGTCTTACAGGTGTGGAACAACATGAAGGTGAGTAATAAATGACAGAATTTTCATTTTTGGGTGAACTGATCTTTTAACTATCATTCAGCAACTGTGTGAGAGACCAATGTATAAAAATAAAACTCAACTTACATTGCAAAAGTTCATTTGGAGTTTTAGGTTCTGGAGTCTCTAAGACATGGACATTTGAAACTGAAGAAGGGGAAAGAAACACAATCGAATGCTTAATTTTTATACGCAATCTAAAATGTTGTAAATGAATCAACATCTTTTTTTTAAATAAAAAAGACCTTCTTGTGATATTCTAGCTGTTTGCAGTTGACAGACGTCCTCCAAAACCTCCTTAAACACTGAGATTGAAATGTCTTTAAAAGACAGATGAGTGTGTTGAGTGAAGCTGGGAACGTCTTCAAATGAAGGTAAAACACACACAGACTGACACCTCTGAAATGAAAATAATAATAACTCAGATTTAATTTTTGAACCAAAACAGATCTTTTCCAGAACATAAAAAAGCACAGCACAATAGTGTTTCATTTTATGGATAGTTCTCAACATTTTTGCATCATTACCTTCAGACACTGGATCTGATCATCAGTAATCAGAAGTTTCTCAATCTCTGCTTGTCTTTTTCTGAGTTCTGTCAGCTCTTGATCCAGATGTTTGTGAAGTTCCTCTGCTCGATCTATTTCAGTCTTCTCCTGAGCTCTGATCTGCTCTTTAATCTCAGAGCGTTTCTTCTCAAGAGAGCAGATGAGCTCAGTGAAGACCTTCTCAATGTCCTCCATGGTCTCTAGAGCTGAACTCTGTCAGAGACACAAAGATCTGATCATGCAGACAGAAACAACAGCCTCCATGATACTCCATTATCATAAATCTTGTCTTGAAATCAAAACAGTGAATTTTAATAGTCTACTATTAGTCAAATTAACTGGTAAAATAAAAATGTTGCTTGTTTACAGTGAATTAGTTTTCAAATTATTTTCAAACATACATTATATCACTACAAAGAACCGAAAGCAACAATTCGGTGGGTTTTGCAACAAAAACATTTTTGCACTGTCATTTTTTTTTTTTTTTGTGTGTGTTTATGTGTGTACAAGTATGTTTTTGGTCTTGTTTTTCCCCTGCAAATGTCACTTAAGAATCTTCATTGGATTCTTTAATAATACGTCACTTTTAGAAACACTGTAAACAGCACTGGCATCTTCTGATACTCACTTTAAAAGACTTCACAGCTTCTCTGAGTTCCTGCTGACCTCTCTCTCGCTCCTGGATCAGCTTCTGACACGCCAACTTTACCTCCTTCAACTCTTTCTGAAGATGTTAATATAAAAGGAGGAAGTAGGCTAGTACTTTGACTAACATTATCAACTGACAACTACCTGAGATGATAAGCACTGATTACCTTTTTACCAGTCCATTCTGAATCCACAGACACTGTGTTGTGGTTTTTATGATTGTTAATACACAAACAACAAATGCACTGATGATCATCCTGGCAGTAAATCTCCAGAGGTTTCCCATGACTGAGGCAGATGTTCTCCTGAATGTTTCTGGAAGCTTGGACTAGTTTGTGCTTCATAAACGCAGGAGATTCATAGTGAAGCTGCAGGTGAGTTTGACAGAAGGAGGCCAAGCACTGCAGACAGGACTTTACAGCTCTGTTCTTCTCTGTAGTGCAAACATCACACTCCACAGCAGCCGTTTGTAGGGACGTCTTCTGCAGCGTCTCCATCATCTCAGCTATCAGAGTGTTCTTCTTCAGTAGAGGTCTCTGACTGAAGCTCTCTCTGCATTGGGGACAGCGGTACGGCGGCCCCTGCTCCTTCTGGCCCCAGCAGTCAGTAATACAGCTCATACAGTAACTGTGTCCACAGGGAATCGTCACCGGCTCCTTCAGAGGATCCAAACAGACTGGACAGCTGAACTGATCCACATACTGACTCGCTGCAGACTCGGACATTTCTTTGTAGTGTTCAAAGATGAACAGATTCTCAGTCTCTGTCCTGTTAGAAGGGCTGTTTTGCCAAGAAAAGCAAAGTTATCTGACAAATACTTGAGTGAACGTATGAATACTGTCAAGATTTTACAAAGTCCAAGTATCTAAGCAACAACAACAAAAAAAGTTTGAGAGAAGCCTGATCACAATGTTAATCGCAATGTTTTGATTTTTTAACTGAGGAAAAGAAAAAATGTTCTCTGCTGAACAAATGCTGTTCATATGCTTTCAATAGAGCTTAACTTGTATTTAGATTTAATATTCTCTTTAGTCATAATCACCACAGAAATAGGTTTGTATTTTTTTTTAAATAATCGAAATTGCAAAGGGTAAAACAGTTTTGTAGTACATTTCAGTTCAGTAATCGAGTATTCCGTTTCAATAGTAGCTACTACGTACGTTTTCATTAGACAATAAAATCTAAAAGTAATCGTTTAGCGATGAAGTACAAAGCAAAATTCAGTTTCACCAGTTCTATTACATGTTACAGGAGTAGAAACACTCTTGTACACACACACACACACACACGATTTCTTTTAAAGCCGACAACATGATCAAATCATGATCTTTGGATGTTATGAAGTCCTTACCTCGACAGAAATACAGCTCAAATATGATTTCCTTTACAGTTTATCCCAAAGAACAGCGCTGTGGATCTATTAGAGACTGAATCACTTGTGTATACTAGTGGAAAGTGGAGACTTAAGTTTCGTTTCTCTTGAATTCAGATACTTCCTGATTCACAGCGCGTAAAAAAATGGACGTGTGTGTGTCCTGTTCTTTAAATAGAGATATAATGAGAGAAAGAGAAATTAAATGTTTATTTTCCCATATTATCGACTGGTGGAAATTACTGAAATGTTATTCAAGTTACATTTTTATTTATTTTTGTACTTCTATACTTCGACACACAACTGAAGGGGTTTATTTTGCCCTGGAGTAAAAACCTCTTGGGCTATACTTATCACAGCTGACATTTGATTTTTTGCAGAATATGTAAAATATGTCAATTAATTTTTATGATTTAATATAAAATACTAAATGAGATATTCTATGTAAATCTATGCATTTTGACAATTTAGTTAATTGAATAATGACAAATTAAATAAAATCTCAGTCAAATAAATACATCTGAATTACACTACATTTCTCCTAATTATAGGAATGTCGTAATAGTAATAGATTCACGGATTCTTAAGACAATTTTTCCTAAAACAGCAACATTTCTACTTTGAAATTAATCAAAATATCACTGTTATTAACACAAATGCACCATTTCATTTAATATTCTTTTTATTTTACCATAATTAAAGATTACATTATTAATTATATACATTAAACTAAATATAAAGATGAATAAAGAATAAGGAAACATTGCTATGTATTGACAGGAGGATATTTTTAAAATATGCATCTTTAAGAGATTTTCAAAAGCGCCGTTTCTCAGCTCACCATCAGATACTGTAGATATGAAACAGTAAAATCAATCAAAATCACACCTCATCCTGAAGTCAACAGTTATTCAAATTGTAAAGAAATTGTTTGTAAAGAAAAGGTGGTCCATTAGCAGGCGACATCACAACAGAACAAAATAGTGGCTGCATTTAATACATCATATAACACGTTACATGTGACGTACAATATAAAACATTTTATCAGCACCGTGCTGTAAACAGTTTGTTTCACGGCCAATTATTTTCCAAACTAACCCTGAAACCTTGTGGCTTATTAAACCGAAATGAATAAACACTGAACTGATTTCAGCTGAATAATGACTGTTTATTGTTGTCTTTTTAGAGCTATTTACAGCAGAATTGAACACTGTTTGCATCATTGAATTGGTATTTTCCTGTTTATTACTGTGAAGCTGCATTTAAACAATCTGTATTGTATAATAAAGCACCACATAAATAAAGCTGACTTGACGATGAACTGCACAATGGTTCAATTAGCCAAAATTACAGAATACACGAAATCAAAATCATTCCAACATCCAACATTATTTATATCCAACTTGAGAGTGTCTTAAATTGGTGTTGTATATTTATTGTTAATCAAATTACAAATAACATTTTTAATTAAATATATTGGCCAAAATGTTTCAGAAGTTTAGCAGTTGAATCTGAAACTTGAGCAATTATATTTATTTCTGCTCTGTCTGAATTCTCTTCTGCTCTATGATCCTGAGAGATGAACCAATATAAAAAGCAGGGTATAAGGGTTCAGTGAAAGTGGTCTGGACTCTGTGAAGTAGAGTCATTGTGTCAGAGACGCTGTAGAAGGACAGAGTTCCTGCTCTGTGATCCAGATACACTCCTATTCTAGAGGAGCAGACAGCAGGGATTGAGACTTCGGCTTTAGCATGTATGAAACTAAAATTCTGCTGAGAGCAGGACAATCTCCAGGATTTTTTGTTGAAGCCAAGTTTGGATTCATCACTTCTTCCTTTACGTCCAATTCCTTTGTAACAAACTGCTACAGCCCAAATGTTCCCACTGCACTCGACCTCCCAGTAACAGCGATCAGTCAAACCCTCTCTAGACAAGATGTAATAAAACACATCAAATCGCTCTGGGTGATCATGATACGGCTGAGCTTTATCTGAAGCTGATATTTTCCTGTTCTCTTCTGACAGTTTAAGGTTTTTGTGTGCTGTGTTTAGATCCAGGTGAAGTTCACAGAAATCTGAGGAAGAAAGAACAAAAAACAAATATTGAATAAACACACTGTCACATTGTAACAGATCATATCCACTGATACTTATCAGTTAATGAGTGTTTGACTCAAAGAAACCACAGTTCAACTTACACTGCAAAAAATCATTTTGGGTCATTGGTTCTGGAGGCTTTACAACAGAGACATTTGACACTGAAGAGAAAATACAGAACAAACATCATTCATTTGTTGGTTTAATCTTAGAGAGTACGAGTGACAATAAAACATCAAATATTCAGACCTTCTTGTGATATTCTGGCAGTTTGCTGTTGATAGACGTCCTCCAAAACCTCCTTAAATGCTGAGATTGAAATGTCTTTAAAAGACAGATGAGTGTGTTGAGTGAAGCTGGGAACGTCTTCAAATGAAGGTAAAACACACACAGACTGACACCTCTGAAATGAGAATGATTATTCAGACATAGTCTTTGAGACCTTTTAAACAAATAAACAAAAGCATCATTACCTTCAGACACTGGATCTGATCATCAGTAATCAGAAGTTTCTCAATCTCTGCTTGTCTTTTTCTGAGTTCTGTCAGCTCTTGATCCAGATGTTTGTGAAGTTCCTCTGCTCGATCTATCTCAGTCTTCTCCTGAGCTCTGATCTGCTCTTTAATCTCAGAGCGTTTCTTCTCAAGAGAGCAGATGAGCTCAGTGAAGACCTTCTCAATGTCCTCCATGGTCTCTAGAGCTGAACACTGTCGGAGACACAAAGATCTGATCATGTAGACAGAAACAACAGCCTCCATGATACTCCATTATCATAAATCTTGTCTTGAAATCAAAATAGTGATCTGTATAGCCTACTATCAGTCAAGTATAGCAAATTAGTTTTCCAATTATTTGCAAACATACATTACATAAGTACAAAGAAGCAAAAGTGACAATTCTGGAAAAAACAAAACAAAAAAAACTTTTGCAAAACTTTCACATATGCATCTTTTTTTTGGTAATCATTTTTTTCTTTTTTTAAGAATCATCATTGGATTATATAATAATACATCACTTTTACAGGCAATATAAACATCACTGGCATCTTCTGATACTCACTTTAAAAGACTTCACAGCTTCTCTGAGTTCCCGCTGACCTCTCTCTCGCTCCTGGATCAGCTTCTGACACGCCACCTTTATCTCCTTCAACTCTTTCTGAGGATGTTAACATAAAAGGAGGAAGTAGGTTAATATCTCAGTAATTTAAATTGGTAAATTAAATAAATAAATTTGACTAATATTATCAACTCAAGAAAAAATGACATCTACCTGAAATTATAAGCATTGATTACCTTCTTATTAGTCCATTCTGAATCCACAGAAACCAAACGGTGTCCATTATGATTGTCAATTAAACACAAGTTACAAATGCATTGATGATCATCCTGGCAGTAAATCTCCAGAAGTCTCCCATGACTGAGGCAGATGTTCTCCTGAATGTTTCTGGAAGCTTGGACTAGTTTGTGCTTCATAAACGCAGGAGATTCATAGTGAAGCTGCAGGTGAGTTTGACAGAAGGAGGCCAAGCACTGCAGACAGGACTTTACAGCTCTGTTCTTCTCTGTAGTGCAAACATCACACTCCACAGCAGCCGTTTGTAGGGACGTCTTCTGCAGCGTCTCCATCATCTCAGCTATCAGAGTGTTCTTCTTCAGTAGAGGTCTCTGACTGAAGCTCTCTCTGCATTGGGGACAGCGGTACGGCGGCCCCTGCTCCTTCTGGCCCCAGCAGTCAGTAATACAGCTCATACAGTAACTGTGTCCACAGGGAATCGTCACCGGCTCCTTCAGAGGATCCAAACAGACTGGACAGCTGAACTGATCCACATACTGACTCACTGCAGATTCAGACATTTCTTTGCAGACAGTCTATATACCCTTATGAAAAAGAAAAACTTTTATTAAGTTAATTTTATTAAGTAGCCCATGTTGATGTAGAAAGTATACTAATACCAATGTACTAGTAGTAAACTTGTAAGTGTACTATTTCAATACTGCTTAGGACTAAATTGGCACTTTTTTAGTATATAAAAGTATATGTTTTAGTGTATTCTAAGTGTAACAGTATACACTTTAAGTGCACTAGTTCACAACTTTCTCATTTGTATTGCATCTGTGAACTTAGTAGTAATTTTAATACTTGTACCACATTTTTTAGTTTAAGAAAGTAAAATTTGAAGTATACTCTCAGTAAACTACACACAGTTTCTGCCAATCTCATGTTAATCTTGAGTACCTATAGAGTAGTATAGCATCCTTCAAATAAAGAAATAGAGGGTATTCACGTGACGTCACCGTCGACAGTTACGACCGCGGTCACGCCCACTGAGTGGCACAAAGACAATCAGGCAGCATTGGTTTTCAGCGTGAATGCCGTGAAAAACTCATGTTTGGAAACTTTGGCCATGTTTAGCATGAGAATCCAACTCTTTAACAGTGTAAACAAGTAAGAATACATGAAATAGCATTACATCCCCTTTAATGAAAGAGCACATCTAAACTACAAAATGCTAACATTTTTTTTGTATTAATATAAAGGAATAATGCTAAACTCTTCATCTGTAACCAAAATAATAAACATACGACATCCAGATTAACAGTGAATTTTTAAACACATACAGTAAAATTTGAATGCTCATTTTTCAATGCAAGCAAGAAGACATTAAACCTTTAGTTAAGGATTATACGATGTTCTTACCTGCTTTGACAGAATAACAAGTCAAATATTTTCTTCTTTACAGCTTTAACCAAACTAGAAGAGTGTGGATCCTTAAGCAGAGGCTCGTGTAACAGGGAAATAGGTTTCGTTTCTGCTGAATCCACAAACTTCCTGGTTTTCAGTGCGCAGATGAGAGAGAGAGTAAACATTTTTTTTATGTGAAACCGTGACTTTGCATTTTTGATGATCTACTCTCTGTAGGTTCCCATATGGAAAAGTTTTGTTAAAAACATATGTGATTCTTATATGTTCTAACAGAATATTATAAGGGACATATATGCTGCAAAAAACGCATATACAAATTGCATAATATTTATGTATTTTCAATCCTATATGTCATATATGTCCAACATATAACTAAAGTCTTACAGATTTTCATGATGTAAAAACAGGTAAATAATACAAATTTAATAGGCCTATGAATGTCCACCATATCTCTTAAGATGTGTATAAAACATAGTGCATCAGTAAGGCTGTACTTTACTCATGTCCTCGCTCTTATCTTGTCCTAAGTGGAGTCCTACGCCTGTCAATCACAGTCATATAATGTATAATCATAGACTTTCAATCTCAGATGAAACACATATAAACTACACGCAAGCACATATATTAATTACTAAATTAACATTTTAATTACAAATCTAATTAATTAAATTAACCACTGTGCAGAAAAAGTGCACAGCAATGAAGGGGTCACGCTCTAAAATATCAAGAGTGCAAAACAGACACATTACACTAGTGTGACTATAAAACAGCAAGTTTTTACAAATGTGAAATATCAAGAAAATCAAGAATTCAGCCACTATGCAGGAAAAAACAGCAAGGAAGAAGTTTACAAGCACAAATGAACTACACTCTAAAAAATGCTGGGTTAAAAACAACCCAAGTTGGGTTGAAAATGGACAAACCCAGCAATTGGGTTGTTTTAACCCAGCGGTAGGGTTAAATGTTTGCCCAACCTGCTGGGTAGTTTTATTTAACTCAACTATGGTTTAAAAATTACTGTATGCTTAATTAAAATTAACCCAAAGTATGTTGGAAATGAACATTTATTAATGTTCAATGAATAATTATTAAACAATAAACATTTATTAAATTGCTTATTAATAAATTTATATTAATAAACTATTAAACTATTAAATTTATATTAATAAAATATTAAAGCTTATTAATAAACATTCACCTTTTGTCTATTATTGTTGCCTCTAATTGCATCTGGTTTTTAATTTCCCAACTATTTTGGGTTCATTTTAAGCTAGCCATATAGCAATTTTTAAATAACAGTTGGTTAATTGATGTATCCCGGGTAACCTATGCTACCAGCAAAGAGAAAAAAGTTAAGAAAAGGAAAAAAAATCTAGAAGAAAAAGAGATTCATCCAATCACTGATCGTGCTGCAGTGAGAGACACCCCTAAGAGCCAATAGTAGCGGCGCATTCATAAGTCCCGCCCACTGGTCGCGCCGGCGCTGCTTTCAGCGTGAGCAGATGAGAGAGAGAGTCAGAGCAGATCAGCACAGACGGACGGACCAGACAGTTTCTCCAGAACATCCACTGATCTAACTGGAAATGTGATTGAGTGCACTAAAAGTGGAGCTTTTGAAGTCGATGCGTCAGCCTGAAGTGTTGTCAGAAAAAGACTGTTCTGCTTTAGTGAGCGAAATTTCAGATATTAATCCGAATATAATGTAAATAACATGTCGAAGTTTCTAAAATGATTAATTCTGAGCCGTTTTGAGTAAGTTACGGTAGGCCGCGTGCACACCGCGCGAGCTGAACTGATTAGCACATGGGCTAAAGCTAACACGCGTAAACATGATAATTGTGTCATGAAATGAGATAAAGAGTGATATATGAGTGTCAGTGTGTTTAATAACTGCCTATTAATGTTTAATTTGATTGTGTCAATTTGAGATATTCATATGATTTATGGTAATGTCTGAATCAAAAATAATATATGGTTTGCTAAATAATGACTAAAGGGCGTTTACTGTACATCCAGTTAATCATTAATTACTAGCTTATTTTTGTTTGTTTTTGCATGAAGGTGGATCCTTCAAATGTTTAATAAATCTTAAATAATGGCTCATATGCCCTTACTAGCCTGTATGTTAAGTTAATCATTAATTACTAGTGTGTATGTGCATAACACATGCATAATTGTGGACACTTATTACGTTGTTAATAATACGTTGTTAATAAACGTATTAACATCTGCCTCCCTCCCCTTCAGGTACAGTCATTTTATATATTCATCTGTTTACATTTATTGAGGTAAGAAGACAAAATATCTAAGAAGATGAATGCGTATCATTTCCATCTCTTGTTTCTTGTTTCTTGACAGACCCAAAGGAAAAGGACATGAAGGACAAGACAAATGAATGTCTGTTGATGAGTATCAAGACACAACCTCAACAGAGACTCAGAAGAGGCTGAAATAATGGAGGAAAACGGAAAAATTGAGAAATGACAACAAAAAAGTAAGAAAAAATGCACGTATTAGTTATTTTACTGTTTGGTGAATCCGCAGCCAGCTATCAAACTGTTTGGTGGTTTATTTTAGTAGTTTTTTTTCTGTCTTTACACTTAAAACTTTTAAATTATTGTAGAACTGCTATTGTTTCAATATTATTATTCAACTTGCTATGTAAAGTTAAGACAAAGAACTTAATAATTATTGGTAATTAATTACATTATCAAGTATATGACAAGAAACCTGAAAGTTATCCAACCTCTAACATCTGGCATGATGCTTTGCAAAATGCGTCATTAACATTAAATTCATCAGCTTAGATGAACATATGTACACATAGGAGGCAGTCGAGTTGGTAAATAGGTTTAAGAGATTGCTTTATCATTTATTTTGCTTTATTTTTGTTGCTAGAGCTACCAGATCTGATAAATGAAGTGAAGATGGCCCTGAAGTCTGTGTTCGTCAGCATCAGTCACATGACTTGGAAGATGGGACAGGATTTGCCACAGAGTAATTACAGAGCCCTTCCAAAAGAACAGGTAGTGTACTAGTTTATCTAGTCAATGAAGTGCTGAAACCCTGTTGTTGTTGTTACTATATTCAAAGTGATCCAGTTGGAGTTAAGTGTAGGTTAAAGGATTAGTTCAGTTTGAAATGAAAATTAGCCCCAGCTTTATTCACCCTCAAGCTGTCCTAGGTGTATATGACTTTCTTCTTTCTGATGAACACAATCTGAGAAATATTAATAAATATTCTGACGCATCCAAGCTTTATAATGGCAGTCAATGGGATCAATGAGTATAAGCTGAAAAGAGTGCCTCCATACATCATAAACATACTCCACACGGCTCCGGTGGTTAATAAAGGCCTTCTGAAGCGAAGCGATGCATTTGTGTAAGAAAAATATATTTAACAAGTTATGAAGTAAAATATTTAGCTTCCGCCAGACCACAATCCATATTCAAGTTATGAAGAAAGTGTAAATTGTGATCATGTCAGTTATACTTTTTCCGTAAGTTTAATAGGGAAGGTGTAGGACGTAGCGTAAGCTTTGTGAGCTGCAAGAGTTTTACACTTTCTTTGTACGTTGAATACGGAAGGTGGAAGCTAGATGTTTTACTTCATAACTTGTTTAAATATGGATATTTTACACAAACATATCGCTTCGATTCAGAAGACCTTTATTAACCCCCTGGAGTCATGTGGAGTATGTTTATGATGAATGTGGATGGAGGCACTTTCTTCAGCCTTATACTCATTGATCAATATTACTGCCATTATAAAGCTCGGATGCATCAGGATATTTATTAATATTTCTCAGATTATGTTCATCAGAAAGAAGAAAGTCATATACACCTAGGATGGCTTGAGGGTGAGTAAAGCTTGGGCTAATTTTCATTTCAAAGTGAAATAATCTTTTAAGTGTCTTGCTCCGTGCCACAATAGTGGCAATTCCTGTCAAACTCACAACTTTCTGGTTCCATTTGGAAGTCCAGATCCCCAAACATGCTGCTGTTGATTTGTCTAACTTGATATGTAGTCATGGACTGTGGGCCACTTTGCTTCCTAACATCAGCAATGTTTTGCCTTTTATTTGTTTGTCTCACAGGAGCAACGGTGCAGAAAGTGTCCTCATGTGGTGCCTGCCAGCATTGGTACAGCAAATAATGCCAAACTTACTGAAATTAGAGGGAAGAATACACAAAAATATCTGAAAACCTTAAAGGTGATAAAGAGGATCTTTTCGTCGACTGAGAAACCAAAGACTGTTACTGAGTTTTTGAAATGAGCACATGCGTAAGAACAACCCCCCCCCTGTTTTAACAGCTTCTAACACACTTCCAGCAATCTCTGTGTGAAATGATTAAATCATTGATGATTATGTATTCATATTTGTTGTACAATGTCCTAGGCATCAAACCTTTCAGAAATCATTTCATGTTTTTTTAAAAAAAATCAAGGTGTGTGTCTTTAATTAGAAGTTCTCAAGTAAAGTTTATTTTGTTTAACTTTTACTAAAATTTTACTTACATTTTGTAAAAAAAAAAAAAGCAATGCTTATAAAAATACTTTTTTATGCTATGTATCTTATTTAAATTCCTGAGTAAAGTTTATTTAACATTACTACAATTCATTTTTAAAGCATTAATATGTGTTAAATAAAAATATCTGAACATAAGCCAATAACACTGACAGACAACACTGTAACACTGTAAATGTTAATTCAGTAAAAGACGAAACAAAAATATAAGGATAAACAAATAAACATTCTCATCTTCTGTCCACAATTTAAGGTAATATTGCCATCAAACATACATTACTGGAAAGTTAATAGTAGTTAGGATTTTTATAATGCACATTAGCTTCCCTTTCTCTTAAAACTGGATTAATCTTTAAATGTGTTTAGTAATTGTTGATTTTCAAAGCACTAAACTAAGAGGCCGGCATCCAAAACATTCTATTTTATCCCGAGGACAAATGTTTTTAAAATGTTTGTGTGACACGTTCAATTCTGCATGCACAACATATGCAGATTCTAACACAATGTATTAATTTGAACAAAATAATTATCTCCAAGCAGAGATCGCGTGTTTGTGCCACACACAATTTATAAATGTTGTTCATTGACATTTCATGTGCCCATCCTGATACTCAAGAAAACATTTTGAGGAAACAAGAAATGTGTTTAATGTTATTATGGATCATAGAAGATTTTAAATACATCTAAAAGTTCATCTGAAAGTTAAAAAAATAAATAAAAAAAAAATCTTCCCTGTGAATCTCAGCCATTTCCAGCCCTATAGGCCATATGTCAGAACTGTTTTATCAGACTTCACAATTAACCCACACAAAACATCATCCATGCTTCAAAACATATTTATTGTGCCAGTAATTTGACTGATGCCACCAAAATGAAAAGTTTTGTCATTTGGTGAGCCGCACCAGTCAAAATATTTTGATATTTTTGTTGGTCATTTTTACCATGCCAGTCAACCCTGGAAATGTTAGTTATATATACATTTTATTTTTGTTTTACTTTTTATAGACTTGACCGATCACTATATAATACAAAAATGTCTCTTCTCGGTGAAAGCTGTGTTTCACTCTGAGCTTTGTATATATATATATGGATTTAACGGTAGGTAAAAGATTACTAGGAAAATTCAATACAGTAGTACACAGAAAAAGAATATGAACAGAAAAATTAATTTGTATGTAATTTGGTACTTTTATTTAGGCAATGTGTTACATGTATACAAAAAATATACATTTACATGCCCATGTTTACACATTTCTTACATGTAAAGTATATAGTGAACAGAAAACTGCAACAAAATGACATCCAGGCACGCTCCATATATATATGCTTCTAAATTTGATCGATAAGATTGTGATTGTTCTTTAATTACTATGGCAGGTCATTTGCCCATTGAGTAGACATCACCAACTTCCCATACCTGTACATACATGCCTGACAGATTTTAATAATCAATTTGCATGTGATGGCTCACACGATGAAAGAATGTTTAGAAGTAGTGAAGAAGAGTATAACTAAAGTATGACAGAGAATTGCACTTTTCTAATTGAAAATATTTACCATCTTTAAACATTTAAGTTTTATATCACAGACACAAAGGTAAATGCACACACTGCTAAGACATGTAACGATGTAATGCCTCATTAGCTCCTCTACTAAATGCAAAATCTATATGATCTGATCTAAACTATTAAGATATTGACTGTCAGTAGCATGTGTACTGAAATTATTAACTGCTACAAATTCAGATCCAGCCAGCCACATATTAGAGAATCAGGCTATATGATTTAATCATCACTAAACAACAAAAACAAAACACTTAAGATTTTTAATTGAAAATATTTACCATTTCATCTTTTTCATCATTTCATCTTCTTCATCCAACATTGAAGTTTTATTTTACATATTTGTTTAGTATTAGGTTTAGTTTTTACTCCCCTTTTTTATGATCCTGACAGATGAACCATAATTAGCTAGAAAAGCAGGGTATAAGGGTTCAGTGAAAGTGGTCTGGACTCTGTGAAGGAGAGTCATTGTGTCAGAGACGCTGTAGAAGGACAGAGTTCCTGCTCTGTGATCCAGATACACTCCTATTCTAGAGGAGCGGACAGCAGGGATTGAGACTTGCTTGTTGTTATGCATGAAAATGATATCATTATTATAGTAGCCGAATCTCCAGGATTTTTTGTTGGAGCCAAGTCTGCAGTCATTACTGTCCCCTTTACGACTAATTCCTTTGTAACAAACTGCTACAGCCCATTGCTTCCCACTGCACTCCACCTCCCAGTAACAGCGACCGTACAAACCCTCTCTAGACAAGATGTACGGAAACACATTAAATCGCGCTGGGTGATCAGGATATTGTTGGTCTTTATCTGAATATGATGCTTTTGTATTTCTGTCTGACAGTTTGAGGTTTTTGTCTGCAGTATTTAGATCCAGGTTCAGCTGACAGAAGTCTGAGGAGGACGGATATAAACAAAGATATATTAATTAATTAGACACTGAATGTGTTCTTATTTAGTATTTCAAAACCATGGGCATTAATAGGGAGTTGGTCCTCCCACTTCTCTGGGACGGTCTGGAGCATGAATGCAGGGATTTTCTCCCATTCACAAGACACCCGAGCATCAGCGAGTTCAAGCACTGATGTTGGGTGATTGGGCCTGGTTCATCGTTTCAAATCATCCCAGATGTGTTCATTCGGGTTCTGGGTTTTGTTCTTTCACAGAGTTAGAAAAACATTTCTTTATGCAACTCACTTTGTACACAGAAGCTCTGTCATGCTGGCCCTAAACTTCCATTGTCACATATGTTAAAAGCACAGAATTGTTATTATATGGCGTAACATTAAGAACTGTTTTACTAAAATTAAAGGATTAGTTCAACCAAAAATGTAATTTCTGTCATTTTCCTCATGTTGTTCCACACCCGTAAGAACACAAATTAAAGGATTAGTTCACTTTTAAATAAACTTTTGCTGATAATTTACTCACCCCCATGTCATCCAAGATGTCCATGTCCTTCTTTCTTCAGTCGAAAAGAAATTAAGGTTTTTGATGAAAACATTCCAGGATTTTTCTCCTTATAATGGGCTTGAATGGGCACCAGACGGTTCAAGGTCCAAATGACAGTTTCAGTGCAGCTTCAAAGGGCTTTAAACGATACCAGACGATGAATAAGGGTCTTATCTAGCGAAACGATCGGTCATTAAAAAAAAATAAAATAAAATTTAAGTTTTATAAGCACAAATGCTCGCCTTGCTCTGTTCTGGGATGCGCATTCGTGACGTCACGTAATACACAAACGTTGAAAAGGTCACGCTTGACATAGGCGGAAGTACCAAGTCAGTGTTTACAACTTGAACGTGCAAATACTAAGTCAAATGCCGTTTACAAAAAAAGGTAAAACAACAATGTCGGACGAGGAGAAGATGAGTTTTTCACCCTGCCCTACCTTTTTGAACCGGAATACACAGAGGAAGAAATTAGGCAGATGGAAGAGACTGCTGCGGCGACACACACCTCTCCAGCATCGGGCAGACGTGGTGGTGCACATGTGGCAAATGCCAACCATTGCCAACAGAGGAAGAATCTCAATGCTGCCACGACTGGACCATTTCAATCCCGCCATTAGAATCAGTCGGTGAGTCCCTGTTTCCATCTCGCTGCATTACCGGACAAAATGGATTTCCACCGTTACTAAGCAACAGCGTCGCACACCGGACGCGAAGCTCAGCACCGCGCCATGTCTTTAAAATTCGAACGCATTGTTTTCTATGAGTGTACACACCGGCGGCGACATTCGGCGCCTGTCCGCGGTGCCCAGCTACGACTCAAAATCCTGCCGCGCCATGTACATTGTTTTACATTAAATGTATATTATATTTCTCTCAAATCGTCGTTAATGTACATACTGACTTCACCCTGTGCTGCAAGATACATTAGTTTTACACTTTAACAGCTTGAATAAAGTCTAAAAATGTATAATAAACGTAGCCTTTTCTTTCATTTTGCTTTGTTGTGCCATTTTCCATGTACACTAACCTCAGTGCGAAATATTAAAGCATATGTAACGTTTCCCTGTTGATGTAAAACACTCCCATTGTGCAGCTCTTCTATCAGGAGTCGAGTCAAAATTGAGCTTGCGCGTATATAATGTGCGCGTCCGGTGTGCGACCCCCTTTAGAGGTGTTTTTGTTCTGATGGAGAAGGGTATGACAGTCTGATGGCACTGACAACACAGGATGGAAGAACCATTAGTTGTTTTACCTTTTTTTGTAAAAGGCGTTTGACTTACCGTGTGTCTCAATCAGCTCCCTAGTTCAGTAACTTATTCACGGCACTGATCAGGGAATCAGCCACATTCACTTTCATGATATACTGATTCACGACCTAGGGAACTAGGGAGCTGATCGAGACGCAGGGTTAGTATTTGCACGTTCAAGTTGTAAACACTGATTCTGTACTTCCGCCTATGTCAAGCGTGACCTTTTTAACGTAATTGCGTATTACGTGACGTCACGAACGCACATCCCAGAACAGAGCAAGGCGAGCATTTGTGCTTATAAAACGTAAACTTTTTTTATTTTTTTTTAAATGACCGATCGTTTCGCTAGATAAGACCCTTATTCATCGTCTGGTATCGTTTAAAGCCCTTTGAAGCTGCACTGAAACTGTCATTTGGACCTTGAACCGTCTGGTGCCCATTGAAGCCCATTATAAGGAGAAAAATCCTGGAATGTTTTCATCAAAAACCTTAATTTCTTTTCGACTGAAGAAAGAAGGACATGGACATCTTGGATGACATGGGGGTGAGTAAATTATCAGGAAAAGTTTATTTAAAAGTGAACTAATCCTTTAAGATATTTCAATGAAATCCAAGAGGTTTTTTTTATCCTCCATTGAAAGCAACGAAATCACCACATTCAAGGTCCAGAAAAGTAGTAAAAACATTGTTGAAATAGTCAACGCGACTACAGTGGTTCAACCTTAATGTTATGAAGCGACGAGAATACTTTTTGTGTGGAAAAACAGAACAAAAATTACAACTTTTTTCAACAAATTAATCTCTCTCAGTCTCTCTTCTGCTGCACTATTTATGTTGCAGCCCTTCCAGGTTCTACATCAGAACGCCGGCTCAGTATTAGCCAAAGCTGTTCACGTGAGCAGCACAACGCAAGCATGTGATGATGACACAGAATCCGGCCAGTAATGAGCCAGCGTTTGGACGTAAACACAGAAGCGCTGAACTGCTCCAACTGCATAACAGACTGACAGGAAAGAGGAAAAATTGTTGAATAAAGTCATTATTTTTGTTTTGTTTTTGCACACGAAAAGTATTCTCGTCACTTCATAACATTAAGGTTGAGCCACTGCAGTCACGTTGACTGTTTTAACAATGTTTTTACTTTTTGACCTTGAATGTAATGTGGTCATTTCGTTGCTTTCAATGGAGGATAAAAAAAAAAACCTTTATTTGTGTTATGAAGATTAACGAAGGTCTTACAGGTGTGGAATGACATGAAGGTGAGTAATAAATGACTGAATTTTCATTTTTGGGTAAACAGATCTTTTAACTATCATTCAGCAAATGTGTGAGAAACCAATGTATAAAAATAAAATTCAACTTACATTGCAAAAATTCATTTGGAGTTTTAGGTTCTGGAGTCTCTAAGACATGGACATTTGACACTGAAGAAGGGGAAAGAAACACAATCGAATGCTTAATTTTTATATGAAATCTAAAATGTTGTAAATGAATCAACACCTTTTTTTAAATAAAAAACACCTTCTTGAGATATTCTGGCTGTTTGCAGTTGACAGACGTCCTCCAAAACCTCCTTAAACGCTGAGATTGAAATGTCTTTAAAAGACAGATGAGTGTGTTGAGTGAAGCTGGGAACGTCTTCAAATGAAGGTAAAACACACACAGACTGACAGCTCTGAAATGAGACAAATAATAACTCAGATTTAATTTTTGAACCAGAACAGATCTTTTCCAGAACATAAAATAAGCACAGCACAATAATGTTTCATTTTATGGACGGTTCTCAACACTTTTGTTTTGCATCATTACCTTCAGATACTGGATCTGATCATGAGTATTCAGAAGTTTGTCAATCTCTGCTTGTCTTTTTCTGAGTTCTGTCAGCTCTTGATCCAGATGTTTGTGAAGTTCCTCTGCTCGATCTATCTCAGTCTTCTCCTGAGCTCTGATCTGCTCTTTAATCTCAGAGTGTTTCTTCTCAAGAGAGCAGATGAGCTCAGTGAAGACCTTCTCAATGTCCTCCATGGTCTCTAGAGCTGAACTCTGTCAGAGACACAAAGATCTGATCATGCAGACAGGAACATCAGCCTCCATGATACTCCATTATCATAAATCTTGTCTTGAAATCAAAACAGTGATCATGTACAGCCTGTTATCAGTCAAATGAACTGGTAAAATAAAAATGTTGCTTGTTTATAGCGAATTAGTTTTCCAATGATTTGCAAATACATTATATCACTACAAAGAACCGAAAGCAACAATTCGGTGGGTTTTGCAACAAACTTTCATGTTTTTTTTTGTTTGTTTTTTGTGTTTATGTGTGTACAAGTATGTATTTGGTCTTGTTTTTCCCCTGCAAATGTCACTTAAGAATCTTCATTGGATTCTGTATTAATACGTCACTTTTAGAAACACTGTAAACAGCACTGACATCTTCTGATACTCACTTTAAAAGACTTCACAACTTCACTGAGTTCCCGCTGACCTCTCTCTCGCTCCTGGATCAGCTTCTGACATGCCACCTTTATCACCTTTAACTCTTTCTGAAGATGTTAACATAAAAGTAGGAAGTAGGTTAATACTTTGACTAACATTATCAACTCATGAAAAAATGACAACTACCTGAAATTATAAGCATCAATTACCTTTTTACTAGTCCATTCTGAATCCACAGACACCACACTGTGTCCTTTATGATTATCAGTACACATGTAACAAATGCATTGACGATCATCCTGACAGTAAATCTCCAGAAGTCTCCCATGACTGAGGCAGATGTTCTCCTGAATGTTTCTGGAAGCTTCGACTAGTTTGTGCTTCATAAACGCAGGAGATTCATAGTGAAGCTGCAGGTGAGTTTGACAGAAGGAGGCCAAGCACTGCAGACAGGACTTTACAGCTCTGTTCTTCTCGGTAGTGCAAACATCACACTCCACAGCAGCCGTTTGTAGGGACGTCTTCTGCAGCGTCTCCATCATCTCAGCTATCAGAGTGTTCTTCTTCAGTAGAGGTCTCTGACTGAAGCTCTCTCTGCATTGGGGACAGCGGTATGGCGGCCCCTGCTCCTTCTGGCCCCAGCAGTCAGTAATACAGCTCATACAGTAACTGTGTCCACAGGGAATCGTCACTGGCTCCTTCAACTGCTCCAAACAGACTGAACAGCTGAACTGATCTGCATACTGACTTGCCATTTTTCTTTTAGCAACTGAAATTATAAGAGAGCATCTATAAGGCCTTAAAAAAAAAAAGAGTCTGAGACTTTGAGAAATGTGGGGAAAATTCCTTTACTAAATAATTGTGGTTATAGTTGTGACAGTGACGGTGAATTATAATGTAGAGCTGCTGTACAGCTGAGTCACATCTTGCAACATCGACACTGTTATTGAACTGACCTGAATCAACATTGAACTGACTTAAGTTGAATAACGGATTACATTGCTGCCTTTTGTAGAGATGCTTATAGCTGAAATCAACTTGTTTCAAAACTGATGAAGTTCACACTGTTTATTCTGAGACAGTCTTTTTTTTGACAGTCTTTTAGAGCTGTTTTACAGGCAGAGCTGGGTAGATCATCAATTGTAATCAGTAATATAATCTCTTGGATTACATTACAAAAAATGTGTAATCTGACTACTTTTGGATTACATTTAGATTACTTTTGTGCTAATCCTTATTTGATGTCACATATATTGTAGGATAATCTTGTGCTATTTTGACAGACACAAAGAAAAAATATATTCCAAAAAATATATTCTATTCACCAACAAGAGCCTCAAGAGATTCTTTTTAAAATGCAATGTATGGACAGTTAATACTTCAAAATATTAACACTAATGTACCTGATAGTTTTTGCTGATAGTAACACTGAATAAAACAAAAATCACATCTTATGATTTTAAAACATATTTACATAGTAAAACAGCAACATTACAAAAACAAATATTCTTGTTGTTGCTGATTTCTGTGCACGATTCCACTGTAACAGACACGCCAGCCTCCAGCATCCACCAATCACAACGAGCACCTTCCCCTGAGTACTAATCACCGCCACCTGCACCTCATCAACACGATCATCACCAGCACTACAAGAGACACTCACACAAACACAGCCACATTGTCCGGTCTCGTTCGCATTACAGGAACTTACCTCTATGCTTACCTCAAGGACTCCAGTCGTTACCTACCTGTCTTCAGTGTCTCCGTGTTCCCTCCTGTGTTCCAAGTCCGTGTGTGAGTGTCATCCTCCAGCGTCATCTCCAGCCAGTGGAGATGTGTGATCATCCTGCAAACACAAAGGACGGTATTATCATCTACTCACTCTACTATCACTTCAACCATTGCAATTCACTTACCTGTCATCTGGTTTACCTCTGCTTGTGTCCAATAAACACCTTTAACTTGTACCTGCTGTCTCCGTCTGACGTATATTGTAACAGAAGACCGGACCTTAACAGCGGGACACAAGCATGAGCTCGACCGATCCATTCCAGGATTTAGTGGACGCCTTCCGTCGCACTTTCCAGTTACCACCTCCACAACCGACGCCAGCACCAGTACAGTCACCTGCTCCAGCACCAGCCATCACTTCCACATCCACCGCCACTTCTTCTTCACCGCCAGTTTACGCCAGTCCAATGGCCAAACCGGAGCCCTACTCTGTCAATCCGTTTCGCCACTCATATGCAGTCATGTCTCGAAGAGCACCAGGGTCAGTTGCAGCTCACCGACGTCCTCTGCCGGCCAGAATCCGTCAGCACCCCAGAACCAGCCAACGAACCCATGCAAGTGGATTTTACACGGCTCTCACCCGCTGAACGGCAGAGGAGGATGACCCAACACTTATGTTTATATTGCGGATCTCCTGGGCATGTACTCTCCTCATGCCCAACCCATCCACCACGTTCCTTGGTGAGTGTCTTCGACTCTAGCCACCCTACCTGTAAACCACTCACCACTAATGTAACACTTACTGCTGCTGATGTTTCCAGTCCAGCGTCCGCCCTCCTTGACTCTGGTTCAGCGGGAAACTTTATCTCCGGCACCCTCTGCTGTCAGCTCGGACTCAAAACCAAGACAATGCCGTCAACCTTCCAGATCCACTCAATAATCGGGAAACCTGTGAGTAGAAGACATGTCAGCCGTCAGACTGAATTACTGCAACTTCAAGTTGGACTACTGCATGTTGAAGACATCCAATTGCTGGTTCTGGAGGGTTCCACCGCTGACGTGATACTAGGGCGCCCGTGGTTAGAGCAGCATGATCCCATCCTCTCATGGAAGACTGGGGAAGTCCTGAAGTGGGGCGACGCCTGTTTTCCTCAATGTTTCTCTACGTTACCTGTTCCAAGATCCTCAAGTTCCAAGTTGGAGCGGTTCTGTCACAGCAGCAGGGGAATCCGAGCCGACTCCATCCATGTGCTTTTTCTCCCGCAAGCTCAACCCGGCAGAGGTGAACTACGACATCGGCAATCGTGAACTCCTCGCCGTCAAGCTGGCCCTAGAGGAGTGGAGGCATTGGCTAGAGGGAGCCAGACATCCATTTTTAGTACTCACTGACCATAAAAACCTCCGAGCAGCCAAGAGACTAAATCCCAGACAGGCCCGCTGGGCTCTCTTTTTCACGCGCTTTAACTTCACTATTTCCTATTGACCAGGCTCCAAAAACGTCAAGGCAGACGCTCTCTCAAGACTACATGCTCCCGAAGAAAATCTTGAAGAACCTGAAACTATTCTCCCTGAGTAGTTATTCATCAACCCGATCACCTGGTGTAACGAGACCCTTCCCTCTTCCAATGCCTCCACCGCCACTCCGCCGGGTTGTCCACCGGGCTTGCAATACATCAACAGGACACGGCGCACTCCACTCATTCACTCTGCTCACTCCTCACTCGGCACTGGCCACCCGGGGGTCAATGAAACCCTCTCATTGCTGAAAGCGCGCTACTGGTGGCCCAACATGGCTGCCGACGTCAGAAGGTACGTGCAGGGATGCAAGGAATGCGCCATCTCAAAGAGTCCTCGCCATCTACCATCAGGCAAACTCCTACCTCTGCCCGTTCCCAATCGACCATGGTCACACCTAGGATTGGACTTCGTCACGGATCTTCCAGCCTCCAATGGATGTACCTGCATACTTGTCGTAGTTGACAGATTCTCCAAAACCTGTCGTCTCATCCCTCTGAAAGGACTTCCCACAGCTATGGAAACAGCTGAAATAATGTTCAACAATGTGTTTCAATACTACGGTATCCCCGAGGACGTCGTATGTGACAGAGGTCCACAGTTCATCTCCCGTGTGTGGAAAGCCTTCTTCTCGCTCCTAGGTGTGACCGTCAGCTTATCGTCGGGATACCATCCGCAGTCGAACAGGCAGACGGAACGGAAGATCCAGGAGATCGGTTGCTTCCTCTGTACCTTCTGTCACGGCCACCAGGACTCTTGGAACCAGTACCTGGGTTGGGCTGAGTACGCGCAAATCTCCCTACGTCAACCGACCACTGGACTCACACCCTTCCAGTGCGTACTCTGCTACCAACCCCCACTGTTCCCCTGGACCGGGGAACCATCTGATGTACCATCGGTGGATTACTGGTTCCGAGAGAGCGAGAGGGTCTGGGACTCAGCCCACCATCAGCTACAACGTGCTCTGCGGAGGCGCAGGATTACTGCAGACTGTCGTCGCTCCGAAGCTCCCATCTACCAGCCAGGACAGAAGGTTTGGCTGTCCACCAGAGATATCCGCATGGACCTCCAATGCCGTAAGCTGAGTCCCAGGTTCATTGGCCCATTCACCATCCTCGAGCAGGTCAACCCGGTCACCTACAAACTCCAATTACCACCTGAGTACCGCATTCACCCCACATTCCATGTGTCACTGTTAAAACCTCACCACCCTTCTGTTTCCTTCACAGAGCCTGGTGTGACCGAGGATAAGCCCCCCTTCCACTCATACTGGAGGATGGAGCTGCCTACGAGGTGCGAGAGATCTTGGACTCCCGGCGCCATGGTGGTCAGCTCGAATATCTTGTGGACTGGGAGGGCTATGGTCCTGAGGAACGTTCCTGGGTTCCACGTAACGACATTCTCGATCCCAACCTGCTAGACACATTCCATGCTGCTCATCCCAACAGACCTGCCCCTCGTGGAAGAGGAAGACCACCACGACATCGGGGTCCTCGGTCCTCAGGAGCGGGCCGTGGAGGGGGGGGGGTACTGTAACAGACACGCCAGGCTCCAGCATCCACCAATCACAACGAGCACCTTCCCCTGAGTACTAATCACCGCCACCTGCACCTCATCAGCACGATCATCACCAGCACTACAAGAGACACTCACACAAACACAGCCACATTGTCCGGTCTCGTTCGCATTACAGGAACTTACCTCTATGCTTACCTCAAGGACTCCAGTCGTTACCTACCTGTCTTCAGTGTCTCCGTGTTACTTACTGCCATTGTGCAAATAATATGTAATCATGTAATCCATAAAAAGTAACTATAGTTTGATTACAAGTATTTTAAAAAGTAGTTAACTCTAATTACAAGTACTTGATTTTTGGAATCTGATTACGTAATCATGTAATCCATTACTGCCCAGTTCTGTTTACAGGCACAACCCAACCACTTCGCCAGAAATCTGCAGCTAATTTCATTGGTTAACCCTCTACCGCATAGTGTTGCCATATGGCAACATACTCTTTGTGTTCATTTCCTTACCACTGTCTCTTCAAGAGAACATTCTCGTTTTTTTTGTTGGTAAGAGAAGACCTTAGTTTAGCCAATGATGTGCTTTGGTTAAGTCACATAACATGCATTTTTTTTTTCTGTGGCGCGATTTCTGACAGACTGCCGTCTCTTGTCGGTAGTTCCTGAAAGCAAACTAAAACGTCAGTAACAAACAAGGACCCGCCCATGTCACATTCACAAAAAAATTGTTAACATCATCTCAGGTAAGTTATGATGACATATTCACCACTAAAAAAAGTTATGAAATAGTTTTTGGTAAATCGCTAAAATGTCTGTGTTGCCATATGGCAACACTGCGCAATAATGGAATGACATTATTATAATAGGTTAGCTTGCTAGCAAAGACCAGCTGCAGTCTGTTAAGATGTAATAATAACATTAATGCTACTGATATAATGTTGATTAGTCATATGTTAAGGACTGCCATGGCATTTGTATTATGGGTTAAATCAACATCAGAGACCTGCCTGCCCACTGCCACCAAAGCCAATACTACTGGCCCAGACCTACCACTGGCCTACCATGGTGTCTCAAAAAGGCAGGTGCAAGTGGATGTAAGTGTATTGTTAGGGTGAATTGCACCAAATGTGATGTGTATGTGTGCCTCACCTCTGAAAAAAAAAAAAAAAAAAAAAACTGCTTTTTGAAGTTTCGTACAGAAAAAAGGTGAAGTTTCAAGGATTTTGGGGGGTTCATGTTCATAACCTTCCTCTCATAAGATTGCGTAATTTTGAATTTTCATGAACTGCAATGTTTTAGGTTTTATGTCAATGTTTTATGATACATGATGATACGTATTATATTTGTTTTTAACTGTCTACATTTGCATTTTTAATAATATTCATGAAAAACGTAATTAAATTCAAAGAATATAAAGCATTATTGAGCAAAAGAGAATGGAATAAATAAAAGCCCAAGATGTTGGAAAATAAGTATAAGGTGTTGTTTATATTTACTGCTAAAGCTTATAATAGCACCAGTTGATTCAATACAAACAACATTTCTGAGGAAAAATATTAACTATATACACTTACACTTATTCTAAGTTATTTCCACTATTGCACGTTGTTGCCATATGGCAACATATCATAAAGTACCTTAAAATAATATTTTTTTCCAATTTTTTCAAGTTAAGCCATTCTAAGAAAAGAAACAGCATCAAATATTTTTTTCTATAGATTTATCATAATGTGTGCGGTAGAGGGTTAAGGTTACAATGACGGGTAGGTTTAGGGAGTTTGGTTTAGGCCGTCAGTCCTGTGATTGACATGACCAATAAAATCTTAAAATCTGCAGGGCAGAGTTTCTGCTGAACCGGTTTGGGGGGAAAATCATAGTTAAGATTCTATTACTGATGTTATTTTCCTGTTTATCACTCTAAAGTTGCTTTGACAAAGTCTGCAATGTACTGTATAAAGCACTACAAATAAATGTAGCAAAAAACTGGCATTTTCACAACTTCGAGGTATCAGGAATCATAGGGTGAACCCTTTTTTTCCCTTCTTTTTTTGCATTTAACCAGCAAGTAACAAATAAAACAGGTCCTGTAATATTTTTCTCATTTAGTGAATAAATATGTGAAAAATAAATAAAATGAATGTCAAAAAGACAGTGGTTTATATGTTTGGTGAAAAGGCATACAAGACAAGTTTTTACATGTCACAGAAAATTTTCAGTTACACGTCTCAAAATTATATAAATATATATTTATCCATTACTACAAAGAAATGGTAAACAGAGTATCTGTTATAGGAAGCAGAGAAATATAATTGAATGCTGTATAAAGTTCTTACCTGCCTTGACAGTCAACGAGTTAGATGTGATTGTGAATCAATAAGTAGAATTGAATAACTGGTGTAACAAGGAAGTTTTGTTTCTCTTAAATCCACACAAACACTTCCTGATTTTCAGTGTGGAAACAAAATGAAAGTATGAGAGTGGAAGTAAAGAATTAGAGTGTAAAGGAGATGATGTCTAAAAACAGAAACAATGATGTATACATAAAACAATGTTGTATCTTTCAAAATAAGTCAGATTTAGCACAATCACACACATCAACAACAGATGAAGAGAACACATAAGCAGTGTTTATGCGTGGAACAGGAAACAACACCACTTTACATTAAAGAGAATGGACAAAGGAATAGACTGAAACTCAGGGTATAAATACAAGAGTAAAATAAAGGGAACTAATCAGGACACAGCTGAACTGAATATCCAATCAATCAGTATCTAAGGAGACTAATGGGAACTCAAACAGGCAGGCCAATGGGAAAATAACCAACAGGAATGCAACATAGCACCATATTCATCACTAAACAACAAAAACAGATTTTTTATATATATTTTCAATTAATTGATTTTTAATTTTAAAAAAAAAATCTTTTTCATCCAACAAGTTTTATTTTACATACTTGTGAATTTAGTTTTTACTCCCCTTTTTTATGATCCTGACAGATGAACCATAATTAGCTAGAAAAGCAGGGTATAAGGGTTCAGTGAAAGTGGTCTGGACTCTGTGAAGGAGAGTCATTGTGTCAGAGACGCTGTAGAAGGACAGAGTTCCTGCTCTGTGATCCAGATACACTCCTATTCTAGAGGAGCGGACAGCAGGGATTGAGACTTGCTTGTTGTTATGCATGAAAATGATATCATTATTATAGTAGCCGAATCTCCAGGATTTTTTGTTGGAACCAAATCTACAGTCATTAATGTTTCCTTTACGTTTAATTCCTTTGTAACAAACTGCTACAGCCCATTGCTTCCCACTGCACTCCACCTCCCAGTAACAGCGACCGTACAAACCCTCTCGACACAAGATGTAGGGATACTCAAATTGCTCTGGGTGATCAGGATATTGTTGGTCTTTATCTGAATATAATGCTTTTGTGTTTCTGTCTGACAGTTTGAGGTTTTTGTCTGCAGTATTTAGATCCAGGTTCAGCTGACAGAAGTCTGAGGAGGACGGATATAAACAAAGATATATTAATTAATTAGACACTGAATGTGTTCTTATTGAGTATTTCAAAACCATGGGCATTAATAGGGAGTTGGTCCTCCCACTTCTCTGGGACGGTCTGGAGCATGAATGCAGGGATTTTCTCCCATTCACAAGACACCCGAGCATCAGCGAGTTCAAGCACTGATGTTGGGTGATTGGGCCTGGTTCATCATTTCAAATCATCCCAGATGTGTTCATTCGGGTTCTGGGTTTTGTTCTTGCACAGAGTTAGAAAAACATTTCTTTATGCAACTCACTTTGTACACAGAAGCTGTCATACAGTGGGTACGGAAAGTATTCGGACCCCCTTAAATTTTTCACTCTTTGTTATATTGCAGCCATTTGCTAAAATCATTTAAGTTCATTTTTTTCCTCATTAATGTACACACAGCACCCCATATTGACAGAAAAACACAGAATTGTTTATATTTTTGCAGATTTATTAAAAAAGAAAAACTGAAATATCACATGGTCCTAAGTATTCAGACCCTTTGCTCAGTATTTAGTAGAAGCACCCTTTTGATCTAATACAGCCATGAGTCTTTTTGGGAAAGATGCAACAAGTTTTTCACACCTGGATTTGGGGATCCTCTGCCATTCCTCCTTGCAGATCCTCTCCAGTTCTGTCAGGTTGGATGGTAAATGTTGGTGGACAGCCATTTTTAGGTCTCTCCAGAGATGCTCAATTGGGTTTAAGTCAGGGCTCTGGCTGGGCCATTCAAGAACAGTCACAGAGTTGTTGTGAAGCCACTCCTTCGTTATTTTAGCTGTGTGCTTAGGGTCATTGTCTTGTTGGAAGGTAAACCTTCGGCCCAGTCTGAGGTCCTGAGCACTCTGGAGAAGGTTTTCGTCCAGGATATCCCTGTACTTGGCCGCATTCATCTTTCCCTCGATTGCAACCAGTCGTCCTGTCCCTGCAGCTGAAAAACACCCCCACAGCATGATGCTGCCACCACCATGCTTCACTGTTGGGACTGTGTTGGACAGGTGATGAGCAGTGCCTGGTTTTCTCCACACATACCGCTTAGAATTAAGGCCAAAAAGTTCTATCTTGGTCTCATCAGACCAGAGAATCTTATTTCTCACCATCTTGGCAAACTCCATGCGGGCTTTCATGTGTCTTGCACTGAGGAGAGGCTTCCGTTGGGCCATTCTGCCATAAAGCCCCGACTGGTGGAGGGCTGCAGTGATGGTTGACTTTCTACAACTTTCTCCCATCTCCCGACTGCATCTCTGGAGCTCAGCCACAGTGATCTTTGGGTTCTTCTTTACCTCTCTCACAAGGCTCTTCTCCCCTGATAGCTCAGTTTGGCCGGACGGCCAGCTCTAGGAAGGGTTCTGGTCGTCCCAAACGTCTTCAATTTAAGAATTATGGAGGCCACTGTGCTCTTAGGAACCTTAAGTGCAGCAGAATTTTTTTGTAACCTTGGCCAGATCTGTGCCTTGCCACAATTCTGTCTCTGAGCTCTTCAGGCAGTTCCTTTGACCTCATGATTCTCATTTGCTCTGACATGCACTGTGAGCTGTAAGGTCTTATATAGACAGGTGTGTGGCTTTCCTAATCAAGTCCAATCAGTATAATCAAACACAGCTGGACTCAAATTAAGGTGTAGAACCATCTCAAGGATGATCAGAAGAAATGGACAGCACCTGAGTTAAATATATGAGTGTCACAGCAAAGGGTCTGAATACTTAGGACCATGTGATATTTCAGTTTCAGTTTCTTTTTTAATAAATCTGCAAAAAGTGTTTTTCTGTCAATATGGGGTGCTGTGTGTACATTAATGAGCTTAAATGAAAAAATGAACTTAAATGATTTTAGCAAATGGCTGCAATATAACAAAGAGTGAAAAATTTAAGGGGGTCTGAATACTTTCCATACCCACTGTATATATATTATATATCATCCTGGCCCTAAACTTCCATTGTCACATATGTTAAAAGCACAGAATTGTTATTATATGGCATAACATTAAGAACTGTTTTTACTAAAATTAAAGGATTAGTTCACTCAATTTCTGTAATTAATTACTCACCCTCATGTTGTTCCACACCCGTAAGAACACAAATTAAGATATTTTGATGAAATCCGAGAGGTTTTTTATCCTTCATTGAAAGCAACAAAATGACCACATTCAAGGTCCAGAAAAGTAGTAAAAACATTGTTGAAATAGTCAACGTGACTACAGTGGTTCAACCTTAATGTTATGAAGCGACGAGAATACTTTTTGTGCAGAAAAACAAAACAAAAATTACGACTTTTTTCAACAAATTAATCTCTCTCAGTCTCTCTTCTGCTGCACTATTTATGTTGCAGCCCTTCCAGGTTCTACATCAGAACGCCGGCTCAGTATTAGCCAAAGCTGTTCACGTGAGCAGCACAACGCAAGCATGTGATGACACAGAATCCGGCCAATAATGAGCCAGCGTTTGGACGTAAACACAGAAGCGCTGAACTGCTCCAACTGCATAACAGACTGACAGGAAAGAGGAAAAATTGTTGAATAAAGTCATTATTTTTGTTTGTTTTTTTGCACGCAAAAAGTATTCTCATCACTTCATAACATTAAGGTTGAGCCACTGTAGTCACATTGACTGTTTTAACAATGTTTTTACTTTTTGACCTTGAATGTGGTCATTTCGTTGCTTTCAATGGAGGATTAAAAAAAAAACAAAAAAACAAAATCAAACTTTATTTGTGTTACGAAGATTAACGAAGGTCTTACAGGTGTGGAATGACATGAGGGTGAGTAATAAATGACAGAATTTTCATTTTTGGGTAAACAGATCTTTTAACTATCATTCAGCAAATGTGTGAGAGACCAATGTATAAAAATAAAACTCAACTTACATTGCAAAAATTCATTTGGAGTTTTAGGTTCTGGAGTCTCTAAGACATGGACATTTGACACTGAAGAATGATTAATTTTTATATGAAATCTAAAATGTTGTAAATTAATCAACACCTTTTTTTAAATAAACACCTTCTCGAGATATTCTGGCTGTTTCCTGTTGACAGACGTCCTCCAAAACCTCCTTAAACGCTGAGATTGAAATGTCTTTAAAAGACAGATGAGTGTGTTGAGTGAAGCTGGGAACGTCTTCAAATGAAGGTAAAACACACACAGACTGACAGCTCTGAAATGAGAATTATTATTCAGACTTAATTTGTGAACCAGAACAGATCTTTTCAGAACATAAAATAAGCACAATACAATAGTGTTTCATTTTATGGACGGTTCTCAACATTTTTGCATCATTACCTTCAGACACTGGACATGATCATCAGTAATCAGAAGTTTCTCAATCTCTGCTTGTCTTTTTCTGAGTTCTGTCAGCTCTTGATCCAGATGTTTGTGAAGTTCCTCTGCTCGATCTATCTCAGTCTTCTCCTGAGCTCTGATCTGCTCTTTAATCTCAGAGCGTTTCTTCTCAAGAGAGCAGATGAGCTCAGTGAAGACCTTCTCAATGTCCTCCATGGTCTCTAGAGCTGAACTCGTTCAGAGACACAAAGATCTGATCATGCAGACAGAAACAACAGCTTAAATAATACATTTATGTGACCATTTCCATTATCATAGATGTTGTTCAAATCCAAAGTGATTATGCTTTCAGTCTAATGAAAATGTCAAGATTTGAATTTTGCCTATTTAAAACATTAAAACATATAGTATATCTGTTGTATTTGTGATTTGACGAGTCATCTGGTCTACATACTGATACTCACTTTAAAAGACTTCACAGCTTCTCTGAGTTCCTGCTGACCTCTCTCTCGCTCCTGGATCAGCTTCTGACAGGCCACCCTTATCTCCTTCAACTCTTTCTGAGGATGTTGTTAACGTACAAAGTTAATATGTAAAAGAAAAATTGGGTTGCAAGCCAGAGACTAAAATCAGAGATCAATTCCTCAAAAAAGCACACTTTTGTTTATGCAAAATAAAGTTTAATATCATCTGTATACTTGTACGAATAGTGGATGGGATAAAAAGTTAATCATATAAGACTATGAATCACAGATGAACATGAATAAGCATTTACCTTTTGATTTGTCCATTCAGATTCCAGAGAAACCAAACGGTGGCCGTTATGATTGTCAATCATACACAAATAACAAATGCACTGATGATCATCCTGAGAGTAAAACTCAATAAGTTTCCCATGACTGAGGCAGATGTTCTCCTGAATGTTTCTGGAAGCTTGGACTAGTTTGTGCTTCATAAACGCAGGAGATTCATAGTGAAGCTGCAGGTGAGTTTGACAGAAGGAGGCCAAGCACTGCAGACAGGACTTTACAGCTCTGTTCTTCTCTGTAGTGCAAACATCACACTCCACAGCAGCCGTTTGTAGGGATGTCTTCTGCAGCGTCTCCATCATCTCAGCTATCAGAGTGTTCTTCTTCAGTAGAGGTCTCTGACTGAAGCTCTCTCTGCATTGGGGACAGCGGTACAGCGGCCCCTGCTCCTTCTGGCCCCAGCAGTCAGTAATACAGCTCATACAGTAACTGTGTCCACAGGGAATCGTCACCGGCTCCTTCAGAGGATCCAAACAGACTGGACAGCTGAACTGATCCACACACTGACTCACTGCAGATTCAGACATTTCTGAAGGAGTAGCCTATAAATACACATGAAGACTTCAGATGCAAAAGCCTCTAAGTGCCATCTGAAATTTTCTTCCAAAATTAGCATTTTTATCAAGCTTGTATGTTCATATTTAAAGTTATTTCACTTTAATGGCAATGAAAATGACCTATTAATTGCCATTAAAGTGAAATTACTGAACCTAAACAAATGAGCGTGATAAAAATGCTTATTTTAGAAGAAAATTTCAGACGGCACTTAGTGTCTTCACATGTAAATCATTAATGAAAGAGAGCATGTATAAAAATCTACAAAATGCTTATAGTTTTGTGTATTAATATGAAAGAATCTTAAACTCTTCATCTGTAACCAGAGGAATAAACATAATACATCCGGATTAACATATAAATATTATCAAACACATATAATTGAATGTTGATTTTTCAATGCAAGCAAAAAGATATTAAAACCTTTTGTTAAGGATTATGACGTTCTTACCTGCTTTGACAAAATAACAAGTCAAATATTCACTCCTTTAGCTTTAACCAAACTAGAAGAGTGTGGATCCTTAAGCAGAGGCTCGTGTAGCAGGGAAATAGGTTTCATTTCTCCTGAATCCACAAACTTCCTGGTTTTCAGTGTGCAGATGAGAGAGCGAGAGCGAGAGCGAGAGCGAGAGAGAACAGCGTTTTTCCAGCAGGGACGTGGAGTGAGGCAGGGATGCAGTCTGAGTCCGACTCTATTCAACATCTACATTAATGATCTGGCATCAGTGCTAGAGCGTTCTACTGTCCCCGGCCTCACTCTACACCACACAGAGGTCAGAGGTCACTCTACCGTCCCCGGCCTCACTCTACACCACACAGAGGTCAGATGTCTGCTGTACGCAGATGATCTGGTCCTGCTGTCCCGCACACCTGAGGGTCTCCAGCAAAGCCTGTCCCTGCTGGAACAGTACTGTCATGAGTGGGCCCTGACAGTCAATCTGGACAAAACCAGAGTAATGGTGTTCCAGAAAAAGGCCAGATCTCAGGCAAACAAACACCAGTTCACTTATAAAGGCCAGGTCCTACAGCATAGCACCAGCTACAGTTATCTGGGCATCGACATCAGCACTTCGGGAAGCTTTGGTCTGGCTGTCAAAACACTGAGTGAAAAGGCTCGGAGGGCTTTTTATGCTATAAAGTCACGATACGGTCACTTAAAATTACCCATTAAAACTTGGATAAAATTATACAATTCAATAATTAAACCAATTCTTTTATATGGATGTGAAATTTGGGGACCAGTACAAAATTTTAGAAATTGGGATAAAACTTCAGTAGAAAAACTACAATTGGAAATTAGCAAAAACATTTTAGGGGTTCACAGAAGCACATCCAACGACGCCTGTAGGGCTGAATTAGGTTTGTACCCGCTGAACATTGAGATCCAGAAGAGATGTGTTCAGTTCTGGCATCACCTCCATCAGTCTGATCCTGATTCAGTCCAATATAAAGCCCTCCTCGCCAATGAAATCTCAGCAGTATCTCATCCTCTAAACACACTCGCTTTTCAACTTGTCCATGAAACTCAATTCCCAATTGACCACAGCTACAACCCTAATACTATTATTAAAGAAATTGACAAAAATCTAAAAGATACTCATGATGAATCACTAAAAGCACATTTTGAGATCCAAAATAAACTCCAATGTTACTCGACCCTAAATAGAACCACTAAATTGGCAAATTATTTATTAATCAAACAATTTAAAGAAAGACAAATCCTCTCCAAATACAGATTAAGTGACCATGATCTAGAAATAGAGAGAGGAAGACATAGACAAACATGGACAGCGAGAGAGCAGAGGATCTGTAGACACTGTGATCTACAGCAAATAGAGGATGAGAAACACTTCCTACTCATCTGTCCTAAATATCACAATGCAAGAGAAACATTTCTCTCCATACTTGGAACACTATTTCCATCATTCATTGAACTAAGTGATACTGAAAAAATGCCCTTCATGCTTGGTGAAGATGACAACACAGCTAGACTAGCTGCAAAATATGTGTTAGCCATTCACAAAATTAGAGATGGATAACTCTCTAGAGACCTGCTTTATTTATTAATTTACTAAGATGGATTTGTTTGCATTGCTGCATGTAACATGATGTATACATATGTTTTGTTTGTTTGTTTATTTTATTATTTATGTATAATATGTTAATGCTTTGGCAACACTGTGATTCACAGTCATGCTAATAAAGCTCATTTGAAATTGAAATTGAGAGAGAGAGAGAGAGAGAGAGAGAGAGAGAGAGAGAGAGAGAGAGAGAGAGAGAGAGAGAGAGAGAGAGAGAGAGAGAAAACATCTTGTTTACGTGAAACCATAACTTTGCAGTTTTGATGCTCTACTCTCTGTACTTTGCTGAAATCATACTGTATCTCTTGACACCAATTATCAGACTAGATGGTTTGTAATAATGTGACCAGAACAGTATCTTCTGATGGAATTCAGATAGTGACTACGCCACCCTGGGCTTTACACCCAAGGAAATAGTGAAAAAGGACACAAGGTTGGTGTTGCAATGAAAAGAGAGACGTGTTGTCCAATTTAACTCAACTTTTATTCATATAAATTCAAAAAAAAAAAAAAAAAAAAAAAAAAATGAATCACTTCAAAATCATCATAAAATAATACGTTTATTATAACAATCTTAAAATTCAGAGATAAAAGAACATTTCTCTGAACATATGCAGAGGGCCTACTCACAAACAATGAAAAAAAACAAAATTGGACCTTCCCCACCAAAATATATTCAACAAACAAATTAGTTACCAAAATAACTACAAGGCTGAAGCTTACCTTAGGGGTGGCAAACTAGCAAAAAGAAAGCGTGCTCTCAACCACACGTGCACAAAGCAAACAATAGGAAGAGGTGCTCACAACCTGGTGCTCCAAACTCACAAACGTGCGCTTCACCCAGGTGACTAGCCTCCCCTTCAGCACACTCAGCCTTGGCTCATCTAAAAAAGGAAGAAAAATTAGTGGGTCCAGTACAATGCCAATTAATCATTCAGCATAAGAGAAAAAAAAAAAAAAAAGAATATACAAGAAATACCGGGTTGACGATAGAATTCAGCGTCCTACCTCACTCCGGGAATACGCCGAGCTTACATAAACATCACAGAGGTAAAGGACGCGAAACCAACACAACATATAAGCGGCACAATGCCAACTAATCAAACCCGGGTCTCAACACAAATAACAAAAAAAAGCTCAGAAAAACAGCAGCACGACCCGCTATTCACCACATGACCTGCGGGAGGCTGCAAAACAAAACATACAGATGAAAAAGAACCTCATCCGATTAATAAAAAAAACAAACAAACAAAATAAATCATACATACTCAGATCCATGGATCAAGGATCATCAAAATGCCAGAAGGCCTTCAGAAATGTTCCACTAAAACATACAATCAATAAGAATTCATTCAAACAAAGAAAAAAACAATCCACAAACATAGTCATTGCGATAGTTGTCCTACCTACGAGCTTTCGTGGAATGCTCGACGCAACTCACAGGGGATTAAACAGGCACCGCTACAGCAACAACTTCAAAGAAAAAAACATAACTATACACACTAAATCAAGAGCTAAAAAGGCAGAACATCAGCCACCTACCTGAGCTACCGCGACGCTGAAAACCGGAAGGGGGTGGGCATGACAACAACTGTATAGTGCTTCCTCGCATATTTAAAGGCGCCTGCCCTCATTACTCCAATTAAGGGGAACAAAGGAAAACGCCCCATACTACTACAATCTACCCCCCTCATTTTTTTCGTCGCCCCGACGATAAGCTAAAAGAGAGAAAAGAAAAAAAACTAGAGTCAACTGCAACTCATTACCGCAATGCAGAGCTAATTCCAAGGCCTGAACAAAGCCGAAACAGCCTGAGACGCAGGCCTGGGAGAACAAACAGTCCCACTAGCAACCCCCTGGGGAAGGTGATATAAATTGGAATGCTGCCCTGCTGTTGAACGAGCAGTCCGTCGTAAAGATGGTTGAGTCACAGTATGCAGACTAGGGACTGGACGGCCAGGCTGAGCAGTAGGGGGAGAGAGCGAACTTGACTCCTGAACATCTGGAATAGCCAAAACTGGTTTATCTCCTGATGCTGAAAGATTAGAGTGAGATCGTGTAGGGGCAAAACGGGAACCATCTGAAGTCGTAGATACTAGAAGCCACAAATCCTCAGTGTCTTCCTGGGATGGCATGGCCGTCACTGCCGGACTATCCTGAGGAATGTCCTGGCGGTTCAGCTGCACTTGGGCCTTCAACATAGTCCGATGTACATGTCGAACCTTCCCAAGGTCATTCACAGGTGCAATTGTGTACACGACTCCTTTCTCTTTAGGTGCCTTCAGTACTTGATAAACAACAGAGCTCCAAAGATCTTGAATTTTATGACGGCCCTTTACTCCAACATTACGCAAGTATACTCGCTGACCCTCACGCAGCGGATCCTCCTTCACCCTCTTATCGTGATAGTCCTTGCGGCGCGAGGCAGTACTGGTCAATCTCTCTCTAGCCCCCTCGAACGCAACCTGAAGGCGAGCTTCATGCTCTCAAACCCAGTCATGTACCGTGCCAGCCTCAGACTCTCGCACTCTGCCCAACAAGAAGTCTACTGGTAACTGGGGATCTTGGCCAAACATAAGAAAGTGTGGGGACTCCCCAGTTGACTGATGTGGAGTAGTGTTGTAACAAAAAACTAACTGAGGAAGACAGGAGGCCCAGTCTCTCTTTCTTGAAACAGGCAGAGTGCGCAGCAAGTTATGCATAGTCCTGTTAAAGCGCTCACATTGTCCATTGCCAGCAGGATGATACGGTGTAGTGTGTGACCTTGTAACTCCATACATACGGCACAGTTGCTGAATAAGGCTGCTCTCAAAACTGCGACCTTGATCAGAATGGAGACGACTGGGCACCCCAAACTTGCAGAACCACTCCGCCACAAGGACCTGGGCCACAGTAGAGGCCCGCTGGCCCCGAGTAGGTATAGCTACCGTAAACTTGCTAAAAATGTCTGTCATGACCAGCACATTTTCCAGGCCATCATGCGAAGGCTCCAGAATTGTAAAGTCCATAGCCAAAATCTCATTAGGCCGTGAAGCCAAAAGGTGTCCCATGAAGCTAGGAACTGCAGAGTTAGTATTTTTGGCCATTTGACACCTCTCACACTCGACACCAGCGTTTCACCTCGGCGGCCATCCCTGGCCAGAAGCAACGTTGGCGGACCAATTCAGTAGTCCGTTCTACTCCCTGATGTCCATGATCTTGATGCAACTGGGTGAGCACATCTTGCTTCAGTGATGCTGGCAGAACTACTTGAAACACCTCCTCACCCCCATTAGGCCGAAGGGTGCGACGATGCAAAACGCCATCCCTCTCCACTAGACGATCTCGATGACGTAACAGGGCCAAAGCAGGTGTAGATAATGATTGACGCACCGACAAACCAGGGCGTATCTTCTGCCTTAAGAGAGTCCAAGCAGCTCGAATATCAGGGTCCGCCCACTGCAGAGAACACATATCAGAGGCAGGATGAGGCAAGGCCGAGATGGCAGTTTGAGTTACCTGAGATGTTGGTACTGCCACAGTCTGCTGCAAAAACTCTGGAACAGGAGTGGTAATAACTGGTGAGTACTGTCGAGACAGGGCATCGGCATTCCTATTAGTTCTGCCAGACCGGTATCGGATCTCATAATCAAAGCATGCCAATTGGGCCGCCCATCGCTGCTCAGTTGCTCCCAGCTTAGCTGAGGTAAGGTGACTCAGGGGATTATTGTCGGTATAGATTATGCACTTTTGCCCCAAAAGATACTCCCGGAACTTTTCAGTAACTGCCCATTTTAAAGCCAAGAACTCTAATTTCATTGAACTGTAATTGAGCATGTTCCGTTCAGGGGGCCGAAGGCCACGGCTTGCGTATGCTATAGGCCGGACTTTACCTTCCTGTTCCTGTGACAATACTGCCCCCAGACCACTATAACTGGCATCTATTTCCAAAATAAAGGGTAGTGCAAAATTGGCATAAGCCAACACTGGCGTGGAGGTAAGTTTGGTTCTCAGTCCTTCAAAGCTCTGCTCACAGGCCTCAGTCCAGGCCGCAGCAAAGTCCCGTCCAGTCCCTTTTCGAGACTTTGTGCCTGCTAACTCAGCCACTAGCTTATGTAGGGGTGCGGCCAGCTTTGCAAAGCCCTCTACGAACCGGCGATAATAGCTGGCAAAGCCAAGGAATGATCGCAACTCTGACACCTGGCTCGGGCGTCGCCACTTGGCCACTGCCTCAATCTTCGCTGGGTCGGTAGAGACACCAGAGCTAGAAATCACATGTCCCAAATAGCCAACCTCCTGCTTGAAAAAGGCACATTTCTCCAACTTGGCCTTGAGTCCTTCCTGTTTTAGTCGGCTCAACACCCCCTCTAGTCGCTCAAGGTGCTGTGAAATGGTAGATGAAAAAACCACAACATCGTCAAGGTAAAGCAAAAGGGACTGACAGTGCTGCTCCCCAAACAAACGTTGCATAAGGCGCTGAAATGTACTTGGGGCGTTACAGAGGCCAAAAGGCATACGGTTAAACTCAAATAATCCAAAAGGAGTACAAAAAGCAGTCTTGGCTTTATCTTTTTCAGCAACAGGGACTTGATTGTAGCCACTGGCTAGATCAAGAGTAGAAAACCAGTGAGCGCCAGAGAGTGCATCCAAGGACTCCTCTATACGTGGTAATGGAAAAGCATCCTTACGAGTTTTATGATTTAACTGCTGGTAGTCCACGCAGAGACGAAGACTACCATCCTTCTTCCGCACTAAAACAATGGGGGAAGCATAGGGACTGCAACTCTCCCTAATGACCTGCGCCTCAAGTAACTGATTAATATGGGCCTTAACGACCTCATATTCAGATGGCGGTAACCGCCTATAGCGTTGCCAAACAGGAACTTCATCTAACAGGGGAATTTCATGTGATATAAGATTAGTACAGCCCAGATCTCCCTCATGGGCAGAAAACACTGACTCATACTTACACAGTAGTGTTCTAACCTGTTGGACATCCTCACTGCTAAGATTTGATAAATCAAGAGCATCAATCTGACTCAACACTGAACTAGGAGATGAACCAGCAACTTTGATGGCCCTCAACTCAGCTATGCCCTTAGGCAAACTAACTACATCAACACTACGTAGGTAACCAAGCTGGGTGCGAGCATAAAGCAAAACATCAGTAGTACCGATATTTACAACCGGGATGTAAACGGTACTCCTGGACACCCGAACTAAAGCAGGGGAGGCTAACAACCCTCCAGGTAGGCCAGAGTCAAGAGGCTCAAATAAAGCAATACTACCAGAAAAATTATCTGAACAGGTTGCTACCACAAATTTAGTCACCCCACCTGGAATACGCTGAACCCTTCCTTGACGTAACTTTTTTTATTTTTTTTTTTTTTTATTGAAGGAGTAAAACAACATACATTAATACAATCCAAGATACAATTTACTTCCTTCTATTTTAAATATAACAACACCACCCCCTCCCCACCCACCCAAACCTATCCCTTCCCTAGACAGCTTAGCTACAACAAAACCGCATAATGTCTGACATCTTTTCAAGGCATGGACCCATGCATACCACTACATAGTGATGATAATATTATTATTACAATAATAGTATTGCAGTGTGAATAGATAAAAGAAGATATAATAATAATTATTATTTTTAGCCATTCTGTGAGACAAATTACACTGAGGACAAAACATCAAATACAGCATCACCAAAAAAAAAAAAGGTAAAGCGAAAGATACATATATGGAGAGTAAAAAAATTAACAACTGGGTAATTCTTTCAAATTTTTAAAATATGACAAAATGGGTTCCCATTTTGAGTAAAACATGTCCACCGATCCCCTTAATGTAAATTTTATCTTCTCTAATTTTAAAAAGGACATAACATCTTCTAGCCAATCTGTCACAGAAGGAGGGGTAGGGGATTTCCAACATAACAAAATTCTTCTGCGGGCCAATAAAGAGGTGTAAGCAATAATGTCCCTCTGGGATGCAGTTAAAGAAATTATCATAGTGTCACTGGGGGCTCCAAAAATACCTATTGAAGGACAAGGCTGCAATATCACCCCAAGGGCATCACTGATAGTTTTAAACACCAATGCCCAATAATTATTTAGAGAGGAGCAAGACCAAAACGAATGCGTCAGACTGGCTGGGGAAAAAGAGCACTTATCACAGGCTGCATCTACTCCAGGATATATTCCAGCTAACCATGCCTTGCTCAGGTGAACCCTGTGCAGCACTTTGAATTGTATGAGCCCTAACCTAACAGAAGATGATGATGAGTGGACCTTTTTAAGCGCCTCCCTCCAAAAAGTCTCAGATAGCTCAATGCCCAATTCATCTTCCCATCTGGATTTAATTTTATCCAGATTGTACTCTTTCAAAGACATGAGCTGGGAGTATAAAAGTGAAATCAATCCTTTATTATAAAAATTGAGAGTAAGATTATCTAAAGGTGAGGTAGGAGGAAGGTCAGGGAAGGATGGGAATTTGTTTTTAACAAAATTGCGAATCTGAAGATATCTAAAAAAGTGGTTTTGTGGGAGATCATACAATCTGCAGAGGTTCTCAAAACTGTTGAATAAACCTTCAGTATATAAATCTTTGATGCATTTCAACCCGGAAACTACCCATTGTCTAAATGATGAGTCCAGTGTAGATGGAGGGAATAAATGATTTTTGTAAATAGGACCCAAAACCGATGCAGATGTAAATTTATAGTGACAACGAAACTGATTAAAGATCTTGAGAGTAGAAAGTACAATAGGATTGGATGTGAATAGAGAAGCTTTCAAAGGCAAGGAAGAATACACTAAAGCAGGGAGAGAAGAAGAGTGACATGTATGTGCTTCAATTAAACACCAATTTGTTTCTGGGCAATGAAGCCAAAATAATATCTTCTGAATATTTGATGCCCAGTAATAATGAGTAAAACTTGGAAGACCTAAACCACCAACATCGCGTGTCCTTTGAAGAACATGTTTGTTAACCCTGGGGATCTTATTTTCCCAAATGAAAGAGGATATGGATTGGTTGATTAAATGGAAAAAAGATTTGGGCAAAAAAACTGGTAGGGACTGAAACAAATAAAGGAACTTGGGAAGAATTGTCATTTTCACTGAATGTATTCTTCCAGCTAAAGTAAGGGGAAGACTATGCCACCTTTCCAACTCTGCCTTTACTTCTTTTAACTGAGCTTTATAATTGGCTTCAAACAAAGAGGAAAAGGAGCGCGTCATATGAATTCCAAGGTATTTAAACCCATCAAGAGAAAAACGGAAGGGTAATGATTCTTGTTGAATTTGTAAGGCCAAATTATTAATGGGGAAACATTCACTTTTTTGGAAATTTAATTTATATCCAGAAAAGTTACCAAACCGACCTAATAATGATATAATTAGAGGACAACTAGATATGGGGTCACTGATGTAAAGCAAAAGGTCATCGGCGTATAAAGACACACGATGTTCAATACCCCCTCGCTTAATTCCTTTGAATGCTGTTGATGTTTTCAGAGCTATTGAAAGAGGCTCAATTACAATGGCAAAAAGGAGTGGGGACAGTGGGCATCCTTGACGAGTCCCACGTGTTAATGGAAAAAAGTCTGATCGGGAATAATTGGTCCGAATGGAAGCTGAAGGGGACTTATATATTAATTTAACCCAAGACATAAAAATATTACCAAAACCAAACTTTAAGACCGCAAACAAATATGGCCATTCAATTCGATCAAACGCCTTCTCCGCATCCAAGGAAATAACTACCTCTGGGTGCGGAGAAGGATCAGAAAGATACATTATGTTAGCAAGTCTACGAATATTAGAAAAGGATTGGCGACCTTTAATAAATCCCGTTTGATCGTCTGAAATTATTGAAGGAAGGACACGTTCTAAACGAAATGCTAACACTTTAGCTAATATTTTAATATCAGTATTTAAAAGAGATATGGGGCGATATGATTCACACTGGGTGGGATCTTTATCTTTTTTAAGGAGGAGTGAAATGGATGCTTGCGAAAAAGTTGGAGGCAAAGAGCCTGCCTCCAATGATTCCTTAAAAACATGCAGAAGAATTGGTGCAAGTTTCTCCCTAAATTTCTTATAAAAAATCTATAGGGTACCCATCAAGGCCCGGAGACTTCCCACTCTTCATTGCCATAATGGCCCTACTGATTTCCTCAATCTCAAGGTCATGCTCTAAATCTTCCATCTTATCTGATTGCAGGGTGGGAGTATCTAAATTATCTAAGAAATTTTCCATATCTGTTGGATCTGAAGGGAATTCAGAAGTATATAATGAGGAGTAAAAGGTTTTAAAAGTTTTGTTAATTTCTTCTAGGTTGCTAGTTAAAGTTTGATTAGAGTCCTTTATCTGGGAAATAAGACGGGAAGCAGCCTGACGTTTCAACTGGTGAGCCAAGAGCCGGCTTGATTTGTCTCCATACTCATAGTAAAGACCACGTGTCCTCATTATTAATTGCTCTGCATGAGTAGTGGATAAAAAAATTAAACTTTGTCTGCAATTCCACTCTTTTTTTACATAATTCAGCTGTAGGTGATTCAGAATATCGTCTGTCTAAATCTAATATGGATTGTGAGAGTGCTTGCAGTTCCTTCTTACGTTCTTTATTAGCATACGATGTATAAGATACTATTTGGCCCCTCAAGTAAGCTTTCAAAGTCTCCCAAAGTAAGGAGTAAGACACTGTATCCGTTTTATTGAATTCCAGAAACGTGTCTATATTAGTTGAGACAAAGTTACAGAATTTATCGTTAGATAGTAGTAATGAATTAAATGACCAGAGAGGGCGTTCCCTGATGTTTGAAGGGAAATGCAGGTCCAGCACAACAGGTGCATGATCGGAAACAACTATAGCCGAGTAGTCAACTTTCTTAACCATTGATATAAACAAGTTGTCTATAAAAAAAATAGTCTAATCTAGAAAAGGAGTGATGGACATGGGAATAAAAGGAGAATTGCCTTGTCATTGGGTTTAAGAATCTCCAAGGATCCACACAGCCGTTCTGTTGCATAAATAGAGAAAAAGCCTTTGCCATATCAGAAACATTGCTACTAGAGCTGGACCTGTCAAGCGGAGGATCGAAAACACAATTAAAATCTCCAGCAAATAACAAATGATGTGTATTAAGCTTGGGAATTAATGATAGGAGACTATTTGCAAACTGAACATCATCCCAATTGGGAGCATAAACGTTAACTAAAACCACTGGGACTTGAAAGAAAGATCCAGAGACAATAACGTAACGACCATTAGGGTCACAGATTGTGTCAGAAGGTATAAATTGTACTCTCTTATTAATTAAAATTGCCACACCTCTTGATCTACTGTTAAATTTGGAATGAAAAATTTGACTAACCCATATCTTGCGAATTCTATTGTGATCCTCTGGTCTTAAATGTGTTTCCTGTAAAAATAATATATCTGGTTTGAAAGATTTAAGATGGGAGAAAACTTTAGCTCTTTTAACAGGACCGTTTAATCCCCTGACATTCCATGTCATCAGCCTCACAGGATGACCTCCATTATCATCACCTATATTACCTGAGTGATGTAAAAATTAGAAGCATGCAAGGGTTCCAAACTGAAACAAATTTTAACCATAAATGACAAAAAAAGAGATACCAGACCTAGAAACCAGAGGTAAACAATGCTGCCAGCCGCCCTTCCCACCCCCCAAACGAAACAGGAAAAGAACATTATAATACCTAGATCTAATTCCCCAACTGAGGATGATCGCAGATAAACAAAGATTAATGAAAAGACTTCCAAAGTATGCAAACTAACAACAAATGGAGTCATATACAATGTGGATGTAGCCCCCTTCTAAAAGAAGTTCAGAAACAAAAATTGTCAACTTTTGAGTACATTATCCGGCTTTGAATAATAATAATAAAAATAAAAGCCAAAATGGAGTGTACAATTATTTCCATAAGTCCAGTTCAGCCTCGGGTTTTACACATACGATATAAAACCAACAGTTTTCTAATTCTTACCCGAGGAAACGAAAGCAACGTCTTTGCACATTATTCTTCACCCCAGTGAGTACGGTAGAACTCATTGGCTTCCTCTGGCGTGCCAAAGAGGTGTGTTTTCCCTTCATGAGTAATACGGAGCCTTGCAGGGTACAAGAGACCAAATCGGACTCCCTTCTCGTAGAGCCGAGACTTAACATCTTTAAACGCCGCTCGCTTTTTCCCTAGTTCAGCGCTGAAATCCTCATGGAAAAACACTCTGTGTCCACGAAAGAGCAGCTCCCGCTGTTGCCTGCTGAATCGGAGGATGCGATGCTTATCCTGGAAAAAGTGGAAAAGAACCAGAAACACTCTGGGTTTGGTCTGCTTGGCCCTTGTATCGTTAGTTGGATTGGGTCCGACTCGATGTGCACGAGAAAGAACAAGAGGACTCGTAAAAAAGTCCTTCCCCAGCACTTCCTCAAAAAAACTCAGTCATAAATTTAATCGGGTCTGACCCTTCCAGCCTTTCAGGGATGCCCACCACTCTCATGTTAGATCTCCGTGAGCGATTCTCGAGATCGTCCAGCTTTTCCTTCAGGAACAGGTTCTCTTTCCGTAGCGCAACCATTGAAACCTCGACATTCGCCAGCCTGTCACTGTAATCATTTAGCCCGTCTTCAACCTCGCGAAGTCGTTCGTCATGAGCTTCGTAATATGATTTAACTTGTTCCAATGTCGCGTTCACAGGTGACAGTGCGCCAGCCAGCTCTGTTTTTAAAAGTGAGTGAACTACTTGCGTCATGTCAGAAAGGAGCGCTGACCGGAGTTTTTCGAGATCTTCAGGTAAAGCCGTTAGGCCCTCAGGCGGTGGTGCCATTTCGTCGGTCTTACTCGAAGAAGCTTCGCCGTCTCTGTGGACAGTTTTATTCCGAATTTGCTTTCTACTCGCCATTTTTGTTCCTCCTAGATTTCACGTAATATCAGCTGCCAGATAATAGACTGTAATGGACTAATATCGAAAGAATAACGACCAAATGAACGAAAGAAGTCGGGAGCTACGCTCGTGTGCGCCTACTCACGCCATGCTTAACCCGGAAGTCCTCCTTGACGTAACTTAACAACACTCTTTAAGTCGGGGAAGGGTTCAACCCCTGCCTGATGATGTTGCTGCAAAGCCTGAAACACAGGACCCGGAGCCTGCGACACTGTTGGCAAATCGAATAAAGCTGGCCCATGCTGACAAAACAAAAGCTCATAACATTTACTAATAACATTCATTCCAAGTACTCCTGGAACACTGACGCCACTAGGGGGGTCCTTTACTACAAGTATGCCACAGCCAGGTATTGCTTTTCCACACAAGGAAACATCCAATTCTAAATAACCTAAATAAGGAATGGCTAATCCATTAGCCGCCCTAAGTTGAAGCCAACGGCAGGCCTGTAGGCTCCCCGTTTTAAAATGTTGTAAGAAAAAACTCTCAGTGACTGTAGACACCATTGAGCCTGTGTCCAACAAACAGGGTACCTTAATTCCCTCCATAAGAACATCTACATGAGGACAGGATGACATTAATTTTGCTGTATGGCTTACACTACTTACGATACTAGAGCCAATGGAATCCCCACCCAAACTGTGGCTCAGCAGTTCGGTGGGCATTAGTTTTCCGACTCCTGTTGTGGAGCTGGGGGCTGAGCAACAGATGGAAAAGCTAAGGGTGAAGCTACAGAATTGGACCGGGGGCGATAGGCAACCCTTTCACCATCACACTCTCTTGCGAAGTGCCCAGGACGCTGACACCTCCTGCAAATTACAGGACCATCACGAAACTGTCTAGTGCGCCTTTGATTATTCTGGAGTAAGGCAATACTTTGTGTCAACTGATTAAGCTGATCCTGCTGTTGCTTCAAGATATCTTTAAGATCCCCTAACTCAGACCCCAACGAACCGTTACGTGACATGGTCGAAGACCCCCCTTGAACCCCATACTGATGGCCATAGACTGATGGTACTGAATAACTGCGACTTCGAGCACCCCCGGGCATGCCCTCCCGTTCCCACCTTATGGCCTCCCCTCGTACATCTAACAGTGTAATTGCAGGTTGACGCCGCACCAATTGCTTTAGCTCTCGGCGGAGAGAAGTGTCAAAAACATGCTCAATGAATTGGTCACGTAATAGTACCTCAGAATTCAACATGCCCGCTGGTGCAACGCGTTTTACCCGGTCCATAAGACCCATCAGAGCCAAAGAGAACTCATGAAGACTCTCCCCCTCTTGCTGTTTCCTGGAAAAGAAAGCCTCTTGCAATGCAACATAAGATTTACAACAGCCATAAAGATCCTGTAAGATCATAATAATGGTTTTGGGATTTCCCCGCTCTGCATCAGTACGATATTTGATTTCATTTCTAGCTTCCCCCTCTAAATGATCAAATAAAAAGAAAGCTTGTTCAGTAGGGGCCAGATGACGGGCTCGCATACATGCCCGTGCCTCCTCAACCCACTCATCAATATTCATACCAGAAGTACCTCGAAACATAGGGCACTTTCTATCCCGTGGGATAAAAACCAGTCTCTCAGTAGCAGTTATAATACCTTCAGCAGCCGCACTGGTAGATGGCATTGCTGCAGTATTGTCACAGAGGGCCGGAACAGAATCGGTTGACACCGTTGCAACCCGCTCCTGACGCAGGCGCTCATTCTCGGCTCTCAGTTGCATCACCATGTCTCTAAGTTGTACCAATTCATCCTCCATAACTGTAAAACAACAACAAAAAAAAAAAAAAGAAAAAAAGAAAAGATACACAGAAGAAGCACAGGGAAGATGCCTCGAAGGAACCTCAATTAATCCAGGGCTGGGGCGTCGCCTCAGAATCAGGGTCGGCTGCTGTTTTTTCTACTCAAAAAAACAAAGAAACAAAAACAAAGACCAAAAAAAAAAAAAAAAAAAAACACAATTATACATACACCAAAAAAAGAAAAATTCACAAACATTAATCCACAAAAAAAAACCCAAAATCCACGTCTCTACTTTCACAATGCAACAACCCTGCCGACTACGCCAGATTGTGACCAGAACAGTATCTTCTGATGGAATTCAGATAGTGACTACGCCACCCTGGGCTTTACACCCAAGGAAATAGTGAAAAAGGACACAAGGTTGGTGTTGCAATGAAAAGAGAGACGTGTTGTCCAATTTAACTCAACTTTTATTCATATAAATTCAAAAAAAAAAAAAAATCACTTCAAAATCATCATAAAATAATACGTTTATTATAACAATCTTAAAATTCAGAGATAAAAGAACATTTCTCTGAACATATGCAGAGGGCCTACTCACAAACAATGAAAAAAAACAAAAAAACAAAATTGGACCTTCCCCACCAAAATATATTCAACAAACAAATTAGTTACCAAAATAACTACAAGGCTGAAGCTTACCTTAGGGGTGGCAAACTAGCAAAAAGAAAGCGTGCTCTCAACCACACGTGCACAAAGCAAACAATAGGAAGAGGTGCTCACAACCTGGTGCTCCAAACTCACAAACGTGCGCTTCACCCAGGTGACTAGCCTCCCCCTCAGCACACTCAGCCTTGGCTCATCTAAAAAAGTGAGAAAAATTAGTGGGTCCAGTACAATGCCAATTAATCATTCAGCATAAGAGAAAAAAAAAAAAAAAAAGAATATACAAGAAATACCGGGTTGACGATGGAATTCAGCGTCCTACCTCACTCCGGGAATACGCCGAGCTTACATAAACATCACAGAGGTAAAGGACGCGAAACCAACACAACATATAAGCGGCACAATGCCAACTAATCAAACCCGGGTCTCAACACAAATAACAAAAAAAAGCTCAGAAAAACAGCAGCACGACCCGCTATTCACCACATGACCTGCGGGAGGCTGCAAAACAAAACATACAGATGAAAAAGAACCTCATCCGATTAATAAAAAAAACAAACAAACAAAATAAATCATACATACTCAGATCCATGGATCAAGGATCATCAAAATGCCAGAAGGCCTTCAGAAATGTTCCACTAAAACATACAATCAATAAGAATTCATTCAAACAAAGAAAAAAAACAATCCACAAACATAGTCATTGCGATAGTTGTCCTACCTACGAGCTTTCGTGGAATGCTCGACGCAACTCACAGGGGATTAAACAGGCACCGCTACAGCAACAACTTCAAAGAAAAAACATAACTATACACACTAAATCAAGAGCTAAAAAGGCAGAACGTCAGCCACCTACCTGAGCTACCGCGACGCTGAAAACCGGAAGGGGGTGGGCATGACAACAACTGTATAGTGCTTCCTCGCATATTTAAAGGCGCCTGCCCTCATTACTCCAATTAAGGGGAACAAAGGAAAACGCCCCATACTACTACAATCACATACAGAAAATGTTTCTGTTTTAACAGCTTCTAACACTTCCAGCTATCTGTGAAATGATTAAATCATTAATGATTTCATGTTTGTTGTAGAATGTCATTGGCATCAAACATTGCAGAAATCATTACATGTTTTAATAAAAGTGTTGCTTCTTTTGCCTGGCAAGGCCAGACTGATATCTTCTACAAGATATATCAGTCTGGTCAGTCCGCCATCCGTCGCGATTCGAGTCAACTCCAAAACGCAAATAGCGTCACTCTAGTGCGGCGAAAGTCCCTCAATATCGAGCAGAGCAGACCATCGTGTCTCTTAAAGCTTTTAGCCTTTTTAAGTGAAAACATGTAGAATCTCAGTATTGATCGGGTGACTGTGTTTTAAACAGTTTATTGAACAGCTTGATGGCCTGATACTATGGCTGCGTCCGAAACCGCCCACTCACTGAGTAGGTACTTAATTTCAGTAAGTACTTACTTAACGAGCCTAAAAGAGTAGGTACTAATCTCGTTGAGTATGAATGTGATCCGGATATAATCCGCCATGTTGACGTTATCATGTGACTTACGACGTTATCAAAAGCACAACAACTTAAAAGATATGAGTGACTGGTTTAATTCATATCTGTAAATATCTTAAAATTGATTTTTTTTTTTGCCCTACTAATGTGACCCACAGTTTATCCTTAAAGATATATATTTTTTTATTATTGAATGAAAACCCAAAATCGTGATCTCTTGAATATGTTGTTAATTTCTTTATTTTATATGCATACAATTTTATCCACAAGCAAAAGTGGCTTAAATCTCCTGTTTTCCTTTTTCTTGTTGAATTTAACTGTCGTTTCATCCCTTAGGCTTATAATAAAAAAAATATTTTTTTGAAGCCTTACAATGAATTATTCAGATATTTAACCTTGTCATTGTGCTTTTTTTCTGTGTATATAATCTCTTTTTTGTCATTATGATTGTTCATTGTTAGTTCTGCAATAATATAATAAAACAAAAATGACAGGTGCACTAACACCTCACAGCACCAGTAACTTGACAACGCTACCTAGTACGGTTTTCCTCAGCATTTGCAATATCTGCACAAAGGAGATGTCGGACAGCTGCTTGAAGATCTCACCTTGGAGAAGACTGACATATTACTACTAAAGATAAGATTACCAGAATGAACAGCATTGCTAGACCACCCTAACACTTATAATAACACAATAATAATAAATGCTGACCAATAAAAAAGTCATTAGTAAAACAAGCAAAACATAATGTTTTGTCATATGACATAGCTGTGCATGAACACACACTAGACAAATACAGCTGATGTGAATACATCTCAATTTACAGTCAAGCAATGAATTAATGCATGAATTAATAAAATAAATGTATTTTATTTACGGACAATAGGAAACATAAATGAGTTATAGAATGAATAAAAGTAATCATCACAATAAATAAATAAATACATATACAAGTCAACAACACATGAAACAAAGTTTTATTCAAATTTATTGATCTAACAATCAGGTATTTACAGTCCTTCTGCCATCTCAACACAGCTGTGCCAATTCTGCAGCTTTATTCTGATGAAGCAGCTGACCGCACGAACACCTTCGCCTGTCTTTGCCATCTATAATGTCCCTCATTGCTGCTCCTCTCAGTGGGGACATCTTTGATCCAGAGGATGAGGAAGATGATGATGGACCCCTGAACCCCACAACCTTGAAGCAAGAGTGGGAGAAGATGTGCGGGACAATCTGGATGCTGCTGTGTCTGCTCCAAACATTCATGTGCTCTCCATGAACAAGACTACATGTAAAACATTTAAACTGATTTAAACGTTTAATAATTCATGTCAGAATTCTATTTCCTGCCATATTTCATTCAATATTTTTACAATTATGTACTATTTTTTTGTTTCAGCTTTATTATTTTAGTGGTGTAGTGGGCTAAAGGTAAGCAGAATGTTGCTGGTTGACACTGTATGTCACTTCTGATAAAAGCATCTACCAAAAGCAAACCTGTAAATAAATGTAAATTGGGGGCTTAAAGGGTTAGTTCACCCAAACATATAAATTCAGTCATTATTCAGGTTTCTTTTCCCCACAAATGCCCCGTCATCTTGTCTTGCAAGTCCTGCTCCACAAAAGCTCTGCAGCAAACATACTGACATCAAGAATCAGAAGTGCTGTAATAACTCTGTTTGAAATTACAGTTATTAAAATAAAGTACAAGTTAATATTTAAATAGATTTGTATTAATTTCTGTAGTATACTCACTCAAAGCCTTTGATGGCATCATTCCTTCATCAGCCTCTCTCCACTGGATAAACACACATGATCATCTGTCCCTGTAACATCAGACAAGATTCAAGTTTCCTCTGAGATTTATGTGCCAATACTACATTTACATGTTGATGATGTGTTAACTCACTTTTTATTCAATACAAATGTTCCTTAATTTACCAACAGTACTAACAGACAAATAAAATAAATAACTTATGTCTAGTCACTTGTACAGTTGTTTATTTACATTCATGTAAAGTGTTGGGAACAGACAGTGAATTCTACATAATACACACACACATCACTCATGATGTATATTTCATATTGTGATGTACTCATTATCTGCAATACTTATTGAATATTTTCCTGTCAGATGTTAAATAAACGTTTAGTAATCGACTTTATGATGTATATGGTTTGGAATTCATGTAAATCCACTTTGGAGACGAACGTGTGTTTATTGAAGCTCCCCTCTCAGCTAAAGCGTGTTTTTACAGCAAAATCACAACTATACTACACTGACTAGCGTCTTTACACCTCTACAGTAGTTCAACAATTGCGATTTTAACACAAGGAACCAAGTTTTTGGTTTTATACTCACATTTGAAAACATCCGCGCCGCTTTTCTCATCCGTGTTTGAGTGTGACGTATCCTCTCCCGTGGCCTCCTGATAGAAGAGTGTCCATCGGATGAACACTTCAGAATCTGGGTGGGAACAGTAGGCCATCCGGGAACTTCTCGACTACTCTTTTATGATTACTGAGGATTTCGGACTTACTGCTCCTTTCACATATCTATTTTCCCCTACTATATAGTAGGTAAGTAGGCATATTCGGACGCACTTTAAAGGTGCTAAAGAGGATCTTTTCATCGACTGAGAATCCAAAGACTGTTATGCTGTGTTCACACCAAACGCGAATAGAGCGTCTGGCGCGAATGATTTCAATGTTAAGTCAATGTACAGACGCGTTTACGCGCGTCTGGAGGTCTCGCGGCGCGAATGAGGCGTTTAGTGCGGCGCGGAAGACGCGAATTCGCCTCATTCGTGCGTCTAGTTCGCGCGAATTGAGCGTTTCGCGCGATACGCGCGTTACGCGCGAATGGTGCTTTTTGTGCATTTACGCGTTTGACGCGAATTCGCGTCTGCCGCCCGAGTTGAAAAATTTGAACTTTGGCGTAAATTCGCGCCGCGTTAACCAATCAGGAGCCTGCCTGCTGCTGTGGCGGCAGGCCCGCCCGGAGTCACTCATTCAAAATGGAGGAACGACTGATATTGTCGGTAAGCAGTCATCCAGAAATTTCTGACACAAGTTCATACTTCTATAGAGACAGGAATAAAAAGGACCTCGCTTGGAAGAGTGTCGGTGAGGAGATTGGGCAACCTGGTAAGTTGTAAATACACATTTCACTTTTGAGTCACGAATATGTTTATTGACCCGCGACCTTCCCGCCGTTTTTTACAACTATTCCCCCCTACAGCTACTTTTCGCTAACAAGATAATGTGTTTATTCAGAGGACGTGTGTAGGAAGAAATGGAAAAGCCTCAGGGACACGTACCTGAAGGAGAAGAGGAAGGAGATGGAGAAGAGGAGTGGGTCAGCAGCAGGGTCAGTGAAGAAGTGGAAGTACTCACAGATCCTGGGATTCCTCGAGCCCTTCGTCACCCCGCGGGAGACCACCAGTAACATGGTGGGGGTCGAGGCCCAGGCCATAGAGTACAACCACCCCAGGGACCAGGGAGAGGGAGAGGCAGAAGCAGGGGATACGGAAACAGGTGAGTTTTCCAATTAAGCCAATTTACAAGGCATATGCTGTCATTGTGTACAGATGAAGAGTATAATGTAATCTCTCTATGACTATTGTTACCAACGTGTTGTATTAACATATAGTATTGTCTTGACAGAGCCTACAGATAATGAGGAGCCTGATCCTAGATCCCCTGCTGCTTCTCCTGTCTCCCCAGTCCCTGGTCCTTCACCCCCTGCTGCTGCACCCAAAGGTGTGTGAAGGCAATAGTACAAACAATATCTGAACATGTTACGTGCAGAAAACACCAGTACAGTATCCACTCATAGCTTTAACATTCACATAAAGTCCAAACAATTTGTGAATTAGTCTCTTTACTAATAATCATTGTATTTGTAAATGCAGACTCAATTCTATTGCAATGTATGCCACCAATCATCTGCATACATACTTTTTAACTACTGTTCCTTTACACGTTTATCTGCATACATACTTTTTAACTACTGTTCCTTTACACGTTTATCTTCCTGTTTATATGTCTGAAGTATAACTTTAATTATGTAAAATATGTTAAAGCAAGTTCAAAACAATTTCACACTTGTATTTAAGCACTGGCTATGTATGTCACTCACTCCCAATATCTAGACAATTTTGTTATTTCAATTATCATCTTTCGGTCTTCTCATTGCAGTGTGTTGTATTTTTGATTTCACAGGCCAACAGAGGAGGAGAGGCACCCGGCGTCCCCGTGATGGTCCGTCGGAGGTGGAGCAGGCGCTGCTTGAGCTCCTGAGGCGTCCTCCACCACCACCACCACCACCACCACCACCACGGCCACCACAGTCTGCCGACGAACACTTCCTCCTCAGCCTTCTGCCTTTTCTGCAGAGCATGCCGCCTCACACTAAAGAAATTATAAAATTTCAAATGTACAAATTGGCGATGGAAAACAGCACCGTTGTGCTAAATTTGGAACAATTGGACCCCCACAGCCCACAGTAGGCTTTAAAAAAAAATGAGGCAGCAGGCTCTGCAGGAAATGCAGAACGCCCTCCTTCCTCTTCTCCTACATTTTGTTCCCTGAGGCTTTTCCACGTTCCAAGCGAGGTCCTTTTTATTTCTGTCTCTATATGTAAATAGTTTGTACATGTTTTATAAATAGTTTGTACATGTTTTTATTTAGTACATTAAGTTTATATTCAAATTATTTTATGTTTGGCCTGAATAAATTATTTTGAAATATGACTAAATGCCTGGTGTGGTTCTAATGCACAACAAAGCAAGTGTTTTATCACATAAAAACTTGATTTCAATATATGACACATATTCATTTTTTATATTGAATGCTATTTATTCCATATCTAAATCTTGATTATATGAAACATGTATTTTAATGTAAAGACAACCAACATACTTTAGTGTGTCTGGACAGTGTTGTGTGAGGAAAACAAAGAAATCACGGGACAGGTTAATTACTTTTGGAGGTTGGCTCCATTTATCATCAAAACAAAAATAAATGACAGATTATTTTACAGTAATAACCTGAACAAAGAAATGGCACATACCTATAGAATTATTATACATCAAATGAGGAATGACCTTGTTCAGCTATGGTATCTATTAATGTTTTTATCATTTTACCTGCTTTTATCATTTTACCTTATATACTAACGTGGAAAACCTACCATTTGAAAAAGTTAATGACTCAGGGTCTAAAATTATTAAATGTGCATTGTTGTGGTGGACCTGACAGCCTGGAACTGGGCCAGCAGGAGTGCAGCCATGACCTGCAAACAGAGAGGAGGCAGAACAAAACAACATACAAACCAATAACCTTACATAGAACATATTGCATTTAATCTAAAAATTTTTTATATTATATATATATATATATATATATATAGTGTGTGTGTGTGTATATATGTATTAGTAATAAGTGTAAAACTCTTTTAAGATAGTCATGCTCTTTATAGGTTTGTGGGTGGCTCTTAAAAGAGCCGTTGTGGGGAAGTCATGAGTAGGACTTCAAACACTACTCTGTCGGCTGCCATGCTACTGCTCCCTCTGCCGAGAAGTGTGCCATGAAGACATCCCTCACCCGGACTGCCTCTCTGGAGGAGTAGTTTGCTGCAAGCCGACCCAGACCTGGCAGCAGCTCCTCTCCAGCTTGTCCCGCGCCCCTCACAGCAGGTGCCTCTCTCCCCTCCGAACACCTCATGAAGTTGTGGAGAACACATGTCGCCTTCACATACTTCTCCGCAACTTCAGGGTGGACCTCGATGAGCCGCCGGTACATCCTCCTCTGTGAGGAGAGGATGCCAAAGGCGTTCTCCACCACCAGCCGGGCTCTGGAGAGACGGTAATTGAAGACACGCCTCTCTGGAGGAAGGGTGCGTCCAGGGAAGGGCCGCATGAGGTTCCTCCGCAGCGGGAACGCCTCATCAGCGACGAAGACATGGGGCTGGGGTCCTCTTTCTTCAGCACCAGGTAGAGGCTGGTCAGGAGGCAGATGAAGTGTGCCAGCCCGGAGAGCCTGTCCAAAGGCGGAGTTCGCCAGAATCCCACCGTCACTGGTCCTGCCGTACCCCCCAACATCGATCACCCGGAAGCGATACTTTGCATCCACAACTGCTAGAAGAACGATGGAGAAGGTTCCCTTGTAAATGTGGAACTGGGATCCTAAGTTGGGGGGTGCCTTCATCACCACATGCTTCCCATCCACTGCTCCACAGCACAGAGGGAAGTTCCACCGCTCCTGGAATCCCTCTGCGATGGACCTCCAGTCATCAGTGGTGGGCACAGCCATGTAGTCCTCCACAAGGCAGTCCCAGATGGCAGTCACAACCTGGGGGACGATCTTGCACACCGTGGAGACACCAACCCTGTAGCTGGACGCTATGGTCCTGAATGAGTCCCCAGTGGCAAGAAACCTAGAAAACATTGTTATAAATATTATTATAATGTTATTATAATAATATATTATTATTATAATATTAGAATATTATTATAAGTACACTGCAATAGTACCACTTTAATGAATTTAAAGGAAGCCTAAATCACAAATTAACAAGGATTAAACTGTGACTGAAAAACCAGGTCTAAACCAGGACAAAAGTAGGACTCAACCAGGTCTAAACCACGATTATACCAGAACAAAATCAGGTCTAAATAAAATTAAATCTTAAATTAAGACTTAAAATACAAAGACCTACTGAGTATATCCGTAGTTTGAGAAGCATTGATAGCATAGTGTGTTTTAGCATATTGTATTTAATATATATAATATACTGCATTTAAAATACATACACATTTACTAACCGAAGACAGATGGACAGGCGCTCCGCAGCTGGGATAGAGCGCCTGTAGTTAGTGTCCTGGAGGGTGATCCTCGCTCCGACGCGGGACAACAGGTCATCAAATTGGGCGCGAGACAGGCGGAAGTACCGCTGAAAGCGGCCGTCATCCAGGCGCAGCTCCTGGAGCAAATGATGATATTCGCCAAACTGGGAACGCCTCCGGAGGGTCTGGTGGACCCAAGTACGGCGACGCTGACCCCTACGCCGCTGTTCTGCTCTCCAGAGCAAATACAAAGCGGTAGCTCTCTCAATGAACGCACGATCAACATCAGCCATCTTGCAAACAGACAACCGCCTAGCACTTGCCCCTCCCACAAGAAGCGGATTTCGCCTCGGACGCGCGTCAATTTCGCTTCAAACGCTTGTTTTTACGCGCGTCTATTTCGCTCTAGACGCGCGAATGCATTCAAAATGTTCAAGCGGCAAACTAGATGCGGTAGACGCGAATTTGACGCTCTATTCGCGTTTGGTGTGAACACAGCATTAGTGAGTTTTTGAAATGAGCGCATGCGTAAGAACAGCCCCCCTCCTTCACAGCTCATTTTGAGGGAACGCCTCCCAAAACTCGTAAACACTCGTATTGGAACACGAGTGTTTACCACCGGCATTCGCTGTGTCGTGTTAGTGGATTCATTATGTCGGACTCACCACATGTAACTCATAATCTGCAGTTGTTACTCCTGTCTCCTGACAAAAACATTGCATGCGGCGCCTGTAGAGTGTGGAAAGTTACTGGAGCGCGCAGCCGCTTGTCTCGCACAAGGAACGTCACGGCAGTGATTGACAAGCCAGAGGGCCAATCGTTTACGTGATGATCGCGTAAACGATTGTCTGATGTTTTTAAGGCCCTACCTCGTGCACAGATGATGTATATTAATATTATTCCTTTCAGTGCACCTAATAAATAGTCTTTTATCAGTTAGTAAAGACAGTTTCAAGTAATATTGCAAAAATGTATAAAACAAAACATCCTCTTTAGCACCTTTAAGTAGACGCACGTCCGAATCTCGCGAGAATTAGACGTCACCCAAGTAATTCTCGCCTACTCTTTTATGAATACTTCAGATTCTGACATACTTTTTCGCTCGCCTACTGCTTTTCCCCTACTATATAGTAGAGAAGTAGGTGATTTCGGATGCAGCCATTGTTTATCACTCTGCTTTTAAGATACAAGTTTCAGCAGTAGTTAAACATTAACTGTGAAAAGTTAATACTGCAGTACACACACAACGATTTTGAACATTTGCATTTAGACCCTATACAGTTTTTATTTTTGTAGCAATGTTAAATGTAAACAGAAAATTCACATGTGCATGTCCATTTATACACATTTCTTTGATGTATAGTATATAGTGAACAGAAAATTGCCACAAAATGACATCCAGGCAAGCTCCATATTTGTGCTACTGAACATGGTTGATTGGTAAGATTGTGATTTAATTATATGGCAGATCATTTGCCAATTTAGCAGAATGAAAAAGATATTTTCACACACACACACACACACACACACACACAACCACAACATATTTTCTTTAAACATCTAATGAAGTACAAACATTTAGCTATACATATAGATTATATATTTTATTTGTCTCACTTGAACAAAAATGCAACACCCTTTAGAAATCACTCCAAAAAAAAAGTCAAATTAGGTACATTTATTAACGCTGTTAAACATGTTTAATCTAATGCAATAATGTGAGCACTTTAACAGCTCTGAAAGCCACTTTTTTTGACAAAAGTCCATAAATTGTATTGCTTTGACTTTGCTATTGTATCGAACATTTTCTGTGGCAGTATGTGGACTTATGTGTTTGGATTGTGTATGTGGGTGTGCAAATGTATTGTAACGTACAATGTAAAGTGACCTTGAGCTACAGAAAGGTGCTATATAGCCTAAATAAAACTTCTTTTCTCTAAACAGTTTAGGATATCTTGTGAGTCTTTCATTACTGATCTAAATTCTCCTCTTCTCTAAGATCCTGACAGATGAAAGACTAATCCCAAAAGCAGGGTATAAGGGTTCAGTAAAAGTGGTCTGGACTCTGTGAAGGAGAGTCATTGTTTCAGAGACGCTGTAGAAGGACAGAGTTCCTGCTCTGTGATCCAGATACACTCCTATTCTAGAGGAGCAGACAGCAGGGATTGAGACCTGTGATTTATCATGTCTGAAATAGAAATTCTGTTTGCAGTGTGTCAATCTCCAGGACTTGTTATTAAACCCTAGTCTACAGTCATTACTGTCTCCTTTACGCCCAATTCCTTTGTAACAAACTGCTACAGACCAGTTGTTCCCACTGCACTCGACCTCCCAGTAACAGCGACCGTACAAACCATCTCGACACAAGACATTACAATACCAATCAAATCGTTCTGGGTGATCAGGATACTGCTGATCTTTATTGGAATATGATACTTTTCTGTTCCCTTCCGACAGGATTATGTTTTTGTGTGCAGTGTTTGGATCCAGTTGCAGTTGACAGAAATCTGAGGAGGATAGAGGGACAATTCAAATATTTTTCAAATAAAGTACTCCCCCATCCTTCCTTTCCCCTAACAATGTCACATTTTATTAGTTGTTGATAACAATAAGCAGATAAATAATTTAATAGTTTTCAACAAATATAGAAATAGTTAATAAAAAGTATTATTAACTATCAATCAGCAATTGTGTGAGAGAACAACATATAAAAATAAAACAACTTACAGTGCAAAAATTCATTTGGAGCTTCAGGTTCTGGAGACTCTGAAACATGGACTTTTGACACTAAAGACAAGGTAAGAATTAATCAAATGCTTAAATGTAAACTAAAATGTATTGAATGAAACAACATCTTTAAAAACATGTATTTTTAATACTGATTTCAAAATGCAGACCTTCTTGAGATATTCTGGCTGTTTGTTGTTGACAGACGTCCTCCAAAACCTCCTTAAACGCTGAGATTGAAATGTCCTTAAAATACAGATGAGTGTGTTGAGTGAAGCTGGGAACGTCTTCAAATGAAGGTAAAACACACACAGACTGACAGCTCTGAAATGAAAATAATAATTCAGACTTAATTTTTGAGATCTTTTCCAAAAATCAAAATCAATCAATTCTCAACATTTTTGCATCATTACCTTCAGACACTGGATCTGATCTTCAGTAATCAGAAGTTTGTCAATCTCTGCTTGTCTTTTTCTGAGTTCTGTCAGCTCTTGATCCAGATGTTTGTGAAGTTCCTCTGCTCGATCTATCTCAGTCTTCTCCTGAGCTCTGATCTGCTCTTTAATCTCAGAGCGTTTCTTCTCAAGAGAGCAGATGAGCTCAGTGAAGACCTTCTCAATGTCCTCCATGGTCTCTAGAGCTGAACTCTGTCAGAGACACAAAGATCTGATCATGCAGACAGGAACAACAGCTTAAATAATACATTTATGTGATTTTCATTATCATAGATGTTGTTCAAATCCAAAGTGATTATGCTTTCAGTCTAATGAAAATGTAAAGATTTAAATTTTGCCACATTAAAACATATAGTATATCTGTTGTATTTGTGATTTGACCAGTCGTCTTCATACTGATACTCACTTTAAAAGACTTCACAGCTTCACTGAGTTCCCGCTGACCTCTCTCTCGCTCCTGGATCAGCTTCTGACACGCCATCTTTATCTCCTTTAACTCTTTCTGAGGATGTTGTTAACGTACAAAGTTAACATGTAAAAGAAAAATTGGGCTGCAAGCCAGAGACTAAAATCAGAGACCAATTCCTCAAAAATGCACACTTTTGTTTATGCAAAATAAAGTTTGATATCATCTGTAGACTTGTACGAATAGTGGATAGGATAAAAAGTTAACCATACAAAACTATAAATCACAGGTGAACATGAATATAAGCATTTACCTTTTGATTTTTCCATTCAGATTCCAGAGAAACCAAACGATGTCCGTTATGATTGTCAATCATACACAAATAACAAATGCATTGATGATCATCCTGACAGTAAATCTCCAGAGGTTTCCCATGACTGAGGCAGATGTTCTCCTGAATGTTTCTGGAAGCTTCGACTAGTTTGTGCTTCATAAACACAGGAGATTCATAGTGAAGCTGCAGGTGAGTTTGACAGAAGGAGGCCAAGCACTGCAGACAGGACTTTACAGCTCTGTTCTTCTCTGTAGTGCAAACATCACACTCCACAGCAGCCGTTTGTAGGGACGTCTTCTGCAGCGTCTCCATCATCTCAGCTATCAGAGTGTTCTTCTTCAGTAGAGGTCTCTGACTGAAGCTCTCTCTGCATTGGGGACAGCGGTACGGCGGCCCCTGCTCCTTCTGGCCCCAGCAGTCAGTAATACAGCTCATACAGTAACTGTGTCCACAGGGAATCGTCACCGGCTCCTTCAGAGGATCCAAACAGACTGGACAGCTGAACTGATCCACATACTGACTCACTGCAGACTCGGCCATTTCTTTGCAGTGTTCAAAGATGAACAGATTCTCAGTCTCTGTCCTGTAATAAGGGCTGTTTTGCCAAGAAAAGCAAAGTTATTGGACAAATGCTTGAGTGAAAGTATGAATACTGTCAAGATTTTACAAAGTCCAAGTATCTGAGCAAAAAAAAAAAAAAATAGTTTGAGAGAAGCCTGATCACAATGTTTTGATTTTTTAACTGAGGAAAAAAAATTGTTTTCTGCTGATCAAATGCTGTTCATATGCTGTCAATAGAGCTTAACTTGTATTGAGCCCAGAATAGTCTCTTTAGTCATGATCACCACAAAAAAAGGTTTGTATTTTTTAAAAAATAATCATAATTGCAAAGGGTAAAAGTATAGTTTTGTAGTACAGTATGTAATCGAGTATTCCGTTTGAATAGCAGGCTACGTACGTTTTCATTAGACAACAAAATCCAAAATTAATCGTTTAGCGATGAAGTACAAAGCAAAATTGTGTTTCTCCAGTTCTGTTACAAGTTACAGGAGTAGAAACACTCTTGTACACACACACGCGCGCGCGCGCGATTTCTTTTAAAGCCGACAACATGAAAAAGTCATGATCTTTGGATGATATGAAGTCCTTACCTCGACAGAAATACAGCTCAAATATGATTTCCTTTACATTTTATCCCAAAAGAACAGCGGTGTGGATCTATTAGAGGTTGAATCACTTGTGTACTAAAGGAGAAACAAGTTTCGTTTCTCTTGAATTCAAATACTTCCTGATTCACAGCGAGTAAACAAAACAAAAAAATGGACGTGTGTGTTCTGTCTCTCAAAATAGAGATATAATGAGAGAAAGAGAAATGAAATGGTTATTTTCCCATATGATCGACTGGTGAACATTATTGAACTTTTTATTTATTTTTACTTCTGGACTTTGACACACAACTGAAGATCATGAAGGGGTTTATTTTGCCCTCTACTGGAGTAAAAACCTCTTGGGCTAAACTTATCACAGTTGACATTTGATTTTGTCTGATTTCATTTTTTATGACTAAATATAAAATACTAAATTAAATATTCTATGTAAATCGATGTATTTTGACAATTTTGTTAATTGAATGACAGAAATTAAAATCTCAGTCAAAGAAATATCTCTGAATGACACTACAGTTCTCTAAATTATAGGAGTATATTTAGCTATATCATCATAATAGTAATAGAATAACAGATTATTAAGACAATGTATCCTAAAACAGAAACATTTGCACTTTGAAATTAATCAAAATATCACTGTTATTAACACAAATGCACCATTTAATTTAATTTTCTCTTTATCATAATTAGATTACATCTTTAATTATATACATTAAACCTAAGAACAACAAAAGATGAATCTTAAACATTGCTATGTTCTGACAGAAGAATATATTTTAAAAAATATGTCTTTAAAAGGCTTTCAAAAACAGTTCTCATGTTTTTTTTGCCAATAGCTACCATCAGATAATGTAGTTATGAAAATCAAAATCAGACCTAATCCTGAAGTCAACTCAGTTATTAAAAGTGCATAAACTGTAAAGAAAGGTGGTAAACACAACAGCATTTAATACATGTAATATAACATGATACATGATCCCAGACGAGGAATAAGGGTCTTATCTAGAGAAACCATCACTGATTTCCTAAAATACATTATATACGTTTTAACCATAAATGCTCATCTTGAACTAGCTCTCTTCTTCTTCTTCTTCTTCTTCTCTATTAGAATTCCAGCAGTTTAGACACTGCTAAGTGTATTACTGCCCTCCACAGGTCAAAGTTTGAACTAATTGTTATATACTTGCACTAGCATATTGAATATGACAATTTAGTTCAAACTTTGACCTGTGGAGGGCAGTAATGTCTATACTGCTGGAATTCAAATAGAGAAGAAGAAGAAGAGAGCTAGTTCAAGATGAGCATTTGTGGTTAAAACGTAAATAATTTTTAGAAAATGAGCGATGGTTTCTCTAGATAAGACCTCGTCTGGGATCGTGTAGAACTCTTTGAAGCTACAATGAAACTGTAATTTTGACCTTCAACCGTTTGGAGTCCATTGAAGTCCACTATATGGAGAAAAATCCTGGAATGTTTTCATCAAAAACCTTAAGTTCTTTTCGACTGAAGAAAGAAAGACATGAACATCTTGGATGACATGGGGGTGAGTAAATTATCAGGAAAAGTTTATTTGAAAGTGAACTAATCCTTTAATTTAATTTCATATGTTGAACAATTTAGTGTTTATAATGCTTATACTTCAACTTCAAATAATTTTAACCCAAACTGACTGGGTTTCTAGAGAGCAAAGGTTTTGTGAAAAAAGTGGAAGACGTAAACACAAAGTCTGTAAAATAAACTGTTTGTAACATCACTTACTGCGGTTTGCCTTGGATTTTGTAGTTACTGCAATTTTGATACTCTCGTTTCTCTAAAACTGGACAAAATTGAACCAGCAAACTTTGTCACAAGACAGAACAGATGTCACAAAGCCCATTTCAAGCCTTAACTCAGTGTTGACCAAATGTGTAGTTAATGCGCTTTGCCTTTGGACGGCAGTATAGTATAGAGTGAACAGAAAATTGCCACAAAATGACATCCAGGCAGGCTCCATATTTGTGCTACTGAACATGGTTGATTGGTAATATTGTGATTCCTTTTTCATTATATGTCAGGTCATTTGCCAATTTAGCAGAATGAAAAATATATTTTTACATGCACACACACACACACACACACAGAACCAAAACATATTTTCTTTAAACATCTAATGAAATACAAACACTTAAAGATATCATATAATCTATTGCAATCACATTGTGTTATATTATCCTGGCAGTAAAGAGGACAACTGAGTTTGGCATTTCACTTGGACTTTGCAGTGATACAAGTAAACATATTGGGCAGAGGTGCTCTTTAGTTGTCTCACATCCCCCAAAATTAATCAAAATTCATGAAAAATGCAACATCCTTTAGAAATCACTCTTTTTTTTTTCTTTGCCAAATTAGGTACATTTATTAAAGCTGTTAAACATGTTTAATCTAATGCAATAATGTAAGCACTTTAACAGCTCTAAAAGCCACTTTTTTGACAAAAGTCTGTAAATTGTATTGTATAGAACGTTTTCTAATATCTAATCTTGACTATTAGAATTGGTTAATTGTAAATGCCAGTAGGTTATACATTGCAAATTAATTTACACAAAATTACACAAAAAACTTTAACTGTAAACTGTGTTTATGTATTTTGGATAATGTGGCAGTATGTGGCCTTATGTGTTTGGATTGTGTATGTGGGTGTGCAAATGTATTGTAACGTACAATGTAAAGTGACCTTGAGCTACAGAAAGGTGCTATATAGCCTAAATAAAACTTCTTTTCTCTAAACAGTTTAGGACATCTTGTGAGTCTTTCATTACTGATCTAAATTCTCCTCTTCTCTAAGATCCTGACAGATGAACCTGTACCAACCCCAAAAGCAGGGTATAAGGGTTCAGTGAAAGTGGTCTGGACTCTGTGAAGGAGAGTCATTGTGTCAGAGACGCTGTAGAAGGACAGAGTTCCTGCTCTGTGATCCAGATACACTCCTATTCTAGAGGAGGGGAAAGCAGGGATTGGGACATGCTTATTACCGTGTCTGAAATAGAAATTCTGTTGACAGCGGGACAATCTCCACGACTTGTTATTAAACCCTAGTCTGCAGTCATTACTTTGTCCTTTACGCCCAATTCCTTTGTAGGAAACTGCTACAGACCAGTCATTCCCACTGCACTCGACCTCCCAGTAACAGCGACCGTACAAACCCTCTCGACACAAGACATTAAAATATCCATCAAATCGCTTTGGGTGATCATGATACTGCTGAACTTCAGCTGAATGTGTTGCTTTTCTGTTCCCTTCTGACAGGATGAGGTTTTCTTGTGCAGTGTTTGGGTCCAGTTGCAGCTGACAGGAATCTGATGAAGATATAGGGACGAAATGATATTCAAATAAAATACAGCCATCATTCCCCTCCGCTCAAAATGTCACATTTTAATAGTTAATGGTTATAATAAACATAAAATATTTAATATATTTCAAACAGATAAAACAGTAATATTATTCACTATCATTAAGAAATTGTGTGAGGAAACAATGTGTAAATATAAAACTCTTACATTGCAAAAATTCATTTGGAGTTTCAGGTTCTGGAGACTCTGAAACATGGACATTTGACACTAAAGATGAGGTAAGAAACACAATCAAATGCTTAACTTATAAAGGAGATATTTTTAATATTGATTTTCTTTTTTTTTTAATGGATACCTTCTGGAGATATTCTGGCTGTTTGTTGTTGACAGATGTCCTCCAAAACCTCCTTAAACGCTGAGATTGAAATGTCTTTAAAAGACAGATGAGTGTGTTGAGTGAAGCTGGGAACGTCTTCAAATGAAGGTAAAACACACACAGACTGACAGCTCTGAAATGAGAATAATAATTCAGACTTAGTTTGTGAAACATGAGACACTTTTTTCATTAACATTTGACATTTGTTTCATTAACATGTTGTCATGTGAAAGGTTCATCAATATGATAAAATAAAAATAACTGTCATTACCTCCAGACACTGGATCTGATCATCAGTAATCAGAAGTTTCTCAATCTCTGCTTGTCTTTTTCTGAGTTCTGTCAGCTCTTGATCCAGATGTTTGTGAAGTTCCTCTGCTCGATCTATCTCAGTCTTCTCCTGAGCTCTGATCTGCTCTTTAATCTCAGAGCATTTCTTCTCAAGAGAGCAGATGAGCTCAGTGAAGACCTTCTCAACGTCCTCCATGGTCTCTAGAGCTGAACTCTGTCAGAGACACAAAGATCTGATCACACACAGCAACAACAGCTTAAATAATACATTAATGTGACCATTTCCATTATCATAGATGTTGTTCAAATCCAAAGTGATTATGCATTCAGTCAAATGAAAATGGCAAGATTTAAATGTTGCTTATTTAAAACATTAAAACATATATCTGTTGTATTTGTGATTTAACCAGTCGTCTTCATACTGATACTCACTTTAAAAGACTTCACAGCTTCTCTGAGTTCCCGCTGACCTCTCTCTCGCTCCTGGATCAGCTTCTGACACGCCACCTTCATCTCCTTTAACTCTTTCTGAGGATGTTAACATAAAAAAGTAATTTAAGTAAGTAATTTAAAAATATTAAAGATTTTTACTAATATTATCAGCTCAAGAAACAAAGACAACTACCTGAAATGATATGCATTGATTACCTTCTTATTAGTCCATTCTGAATCCACAGAAACCAAACGGTGGCCGTTATGATTGTTAATCGTACACAAGTTACAAATGCACTGACGATCATCCTGACAGTAAATCTCCAGAAGTTTCCCATGACTGAGGCAGATGTTCTCCTGAATGTTTCTGGAAGCTTGGACTAGTTTGTGCTTCATAAACGCAGGAGATTCATAGTGAGGCTGCAGGTGAGTTTGACAGAAGGAGGCCAAGCACTGCAGACAGGACTTTACAGCTCTGTTCTTCTCTGTAGTGCAAACATCACACTCCACAGCAGCCGTTTGTAGGGACGTCTTCTGCAGCGTCTCCATCATCTCAGCTATCAGAGTGTTCTTCTTCAGTAGAGGTCTCTGACTGAAGCTCTCTCTGCATTGGGGACAGCGGTACGGCGGCCCCTGCTCCTTCTGGCCCCAGCAGTCAGTAATACAGCTCATACAGTAACTGTGTCCACAGGGAATCGTCACCGGCTCCTTCAGAGGATCCAAACAGACTGAACAGCTGAACTGATCCTCATACTGACTCGCTGCAGATTCAGACATTTCTGAAGGAGTAGCCTATAAATACACATGTAAATCATTAATGAAAGAATCTACAAAATGCTTAGTTTTGTGTATTAATATTAAAGAATCCTAAACTCTTCATCTGTAACCAGAAGAATAAACATAATACATCTAGATTAACATATAATTAATATAAAACACATACAGTAATATTTGAATGTTCATTTGTCAATACAAGCATAAAGACATTAAACCTTTAGTTAAGGATTATATGATGTTCTTACCTGCTTTGACAGAATAACAAGTCAAATATTCACTCCTTTACAGCTTTAACCAAACTAGAAGAGTGTGGATCCTTAAGCAGAGGCTCGTGTATCAGGGAAATAGGTTTCGTTTCTCCTGAATCCACAAACTTCCTGGTTTTCAGTGTGCAGATGAGAGAGAGAGAGAGAGAGAGAGAGAGAGAGAGAGAGAGAGAGAATATTGTTTAAGCCGTGACTTTGCAGTTTTGATGCTTTTTGTACTTGGCTTAAAATCATGCCATATCTATTAACATGAAATAATAAGATGAATGGTGTGTAACATACAGAAAATGTGTTTGTTTGTTTTAACAGCTTCTAACACACTTCAGTCTGTGTGTGAAATGATTGAATCATTGATGATTTCATGTTTGTTGTAGAATGCCATTGGCATCAAACCTTTCAGAAATCATTTCATGTTTTAATAAAAGTGATGCTTCCTTTTTATATTTAGCTCCTGTGGAGAAAAACAACAATCACAGACAATTTCACATTGATCATGAATTCTAGAGACAAAATATTTTCTAAAACACACAATTTTATCGAATGATCATTAGAATGTTATTAACACAAAATGCATAATTTGATTTGCTCTTTATTTTATCATAATTACACATTACACTATTAATTATACATTAAACCAAAGAAAAGCAAATATAAAGATGAATCTTTTAAAGAAACATTGCTATTTTCTGGCGGAAGATGAAGATCGCATTTTTAAAAAAAATGTGAGTCTTTAAAAGATTTTTGCCAATCAGTCAAAATCAGGCCTCATCCTGAAGTCAACTTAGTTGTAAAGAATTGTAAAGAAACTGTTTGTAAAGAAAGAATATCCTACCGGCAGGTAGAAACACAACAGAACAAAATATCATCTGCATTTAATACATGAAATATAACATAATAGGTGTGATGATGTAAAACAATTATTTCATCAACACCTCACTGTAAACAGTTTGTTCCACAGCCGATTATTTCCCAAACTAACCCTGACGCCCTGTGGCTTGATGATGAACTGCATCATGGATTCAAACATGAATTTTTATGTGCTAGAAACCTTGCTGGAGATGAACACTTTCAGAAGCCAAGATTGCAGAATACACAAAATCAAAATCATTGCAGCATCAGATTTTGTATCATCTGATAATTAACTGTATTTCTGTCATGACAACTCTCGGAGTGTTTGGTATGGTAATGGATATGACAATGTAGATATTTTTGGTCTTGGCGGAATAGATCTGCTACGCTGCTGCTGCTGCTTAATTGCTGCTGCTGCTGTTGATTATTGCTGCTGCTGCTGCTGTTGATTATTGCTGCTGCTGCTGCAGAGCAAGTACGGGACTTGCTACTGCCAATACATACACGACCCGCTGCTGTGAGCAAGTAAGACATGCTGCTGCTGTACGATATAGCGTACATGAATAACCGTAGCAGATCTATACAGGTGGAGCTGGGGAAGGTGGAGGGTTTCTGAAGCACGCTGCGCTACTAAGCAATGCTAACTCATGTATTTAAAGATTAAGCACGCAGCTCATTGGCTACTAAAACAGGAGGAACCAATCATCTGTGACCTATAGATAATGATGTGATGATTAGCAGGTGTGTTAAAGGACCTATTAGCCTGCGCCATCTAGAGTTTCATGCCAGAACTTTGTATTTCTGTCATGACAACTCTCGGAGTGTTTGGTATGGTAATGGATATGACAATGTAGATATTTTTGGTCTTGGCAGAATAGATCTGCTACGCTGCTGCTGCTGCTTAATTGCTGCTGCTGCTGTTGATTATTGCTGCTGCTGCTGCAGTTGCAGAGCAAGTACGGGACTTGCTACTGCCAATACATACACGACCCGCTGCTGTGAGCAAGTAAGACATGCTGCTGCTGTACGATATAGCGTACATGAATAACCCCCCAACAAAGCAGGTGACATGATATTGGACAATACAAGCCGGTGTATTGTATGTCAGAGATCCCCCATCAAAGCAGAAGGCAAGATGATGATTCACCCTAACCCCCCAGCAGATCTACCGCCAAAACATATGTACTGCTGCTGCTCCGAAGAGCCATAGGAACCGTGTGTATACTATCTATGTGTGCCCGGCCCATTTTTTGCCACGACAGTGGGCTGTAAGGCTTGGCTCTAGTGGTCTATTATACTATGTGTGCCTGGGCTACCACGCCGAATGGCTTAACTCTAGTGGTCTATTAGACTATGTGTGCCTGGGCTACCACGCCGAATGGCTTAGCTCTAGTGGCCTATGTCTATGTGTGTCTGAGCCAAAGCTCAAACATACCAATTAGAACGCGCATTATGTGTGGCTTTAACAAAACGTTGCAGGCTAATAGAGATGAGAAACCCTCCACGACCACCTGAGCAAATAATTGTATAATGACGTAGCATCGTTTGAAAATGTCATTGGACCCTGTATACTCCTAAAAGTAACTCATTTGGATGAACGGAAAATTAATGAGCATGACTCCAACATGCCTCAGCTGACCCAGCCCGAACACGTAGGTACACGAAACATCAGCCTTGAAGAGTTGTTGAGTTGAGCAATACTATGAAACATTTAGATTTACAGTCATAATATGAATGAGATTAATAAAACTAAATATTTTTAATTAATATTCTATTTTGTCTAAGTTGCATTCTAATGCATTTCTATTATATCTTTGTCCCATATAAAATGGTTATGTCGGTTGATGCAATTTGACAGTGAATCCTATAACATCATTTCTCAGCGTGCAACCGGCTGTCGGTCCTCACATATAAACACAAATGAAACGTATGGCCGCGAGCGTGTAAAACGTTCACTTATCTCAGTAGCGAACTCAAGTTCGGCTACGTCAATGGCTGACCACCACACTACAAAGTGTCTTTTATTTACGCTCCTGTTAATGAATACCTCGGCATTTTAAGCAAAGAGAGATTTCTGACAGTCATGCAGCCACCGCTCAGATCAACAAAGCGCGTCCAAAGTTTCGTTAGAATGTGATACAAGGCGAAACCTGTTTCCGTTTAAGTTCAGCAAGCTTGTCTCTGTATCATTATACACATGCATATGCGCTAGCTGCTAAAATGCTTTCTCTCAAAGCATTAACAGACTGTTGATATGACATAGAATTGGTAAAGCAGACTACGCAAAATGCAGTGATATAGTGTAAAACCCATGTACTTATCTTAGATGATTCTGAAATTCTGATTCTGATTATAGTAAATTATTTATTTACTATATCCATCTTAAGAGTGTCTTATGGGTGTTTTATATTGATTAATGGTGTTTAAGAAATGTGTCTTTTGTTCATCCAAACTACAAATTACATTTTAATTACAATATATTGGCCTACATGTTTCAGAAGTTTAGCAATTGAATCTGAAATTCGATCAATAAATTTTTTTCTGGTCTGTCTGAACTCTCCTCTGCTCTATAATTCTGACAGATGAACCATCTAAAACCCCAAAAGCAGGGTATAAGGGTTCAGTGAAAGTGGTCTGGACTCTGTGAAGGAGAGTCATTGTGTCAGAGACGCTGTAGAAGGACAGAGTTCCTGCTCTGTGATCCAGATACACTCCTATTCTAGAGGAGCAGACAGCAGGGATTGAGACGTGCTTATTATTATGTATGAAACTGACATTCTTATGATAGCGGGACAATCTCCAGGATTTTATGTTGAAGCCAAGTCTGCAGTCATTACTGTCTCCTTTACGTCCAATTCCTTTGTAACAAACTGATACAATCCAAACGTTCCCACTGCACTCGACCTCCCAGTAACAGCGATCACACAAACCCTCTCGACACAAGACATTCCAATATCCATCAAATCGCTCTGGGTGATCAGGATATTCCTGAACTTCAACTGAATGTGTTGCTTTTCTGTTTTCTTCTGACAGTTTGAGGTTTTTGTGTGCAGTGTTTGGATCCAGTTGCAGTTGACAGAAATCTGAGAAGGATGGATGCACACAAACAACATTATAAACTATATAATTATTATATTCTTTATATTTCACTTGACTGATTTTTATCAATTAACAAGTACAGTAGACCTATTTGTGTTTGTTGAAAAATAGCTCGACTTACATTGCCAAAATGTACTTGGAGTCTTTGGTTCTGGAGTCTGTGCAACATGAACATTTGACACTGAAAACAAGAAACACAAATGTAAAGTCAATATTTAGGTGTAATCCTATATAGCATTAGGCCCTATTTTCAAGTCAAGTCAAGTCAAATTTATTTATATAGCGCTTTTACAATTGGTAATTGTTTCTATTTTAATGATCTAAGCAGTGCAGGTGCACTTAGGGCGTGTCTGAATCCACTTTTGCTAGTTTAACAATGGAAAAAATGGTCTGCGCCAGGCGCATGGTCTAAAAGGGTTGTACCTAGTCACTTAATGAGTCATGGGTGTGTTTTGGGCAAAACATGGAATAAACCAATTAAAGTGTTATCTCCCATTCCCTTTAAAAGCATGGCGGATTGCTATTTACATGGTGGAATTTGCCAGCGGAAAGATTGAAACGCTTCTACAGAGAGGAATCCTTTTATTTTTAAAGGTGCCATCGAACGTTTTTTTACAAGATGTAATATAAGTCTAAGGTGTCCCCTGAATGTGTCTGTGAAGTTTCAGCTCAAAATACCCCATAGATTTTTTTTATTAATTTTTTTAACTGCCTATTTTGAAGCATAATTAGAAATGCGCAGATTCAGGGCTGCTGCCCCTTTAAATCGCGCACTCTCTGAATACAGTAAGAAACGATGGTAACTTTAACCACATTTAACAGTACATTAGCAACATGCTAACGAAACATTTAGAAAGACAATTTACAAATATCACTAAAAATATCATGTAATCATGGATTATGTCAGTTATTATCGCTCCATCTGCCATTTTTCGCTGTTGTCTTTGCTTGCTTACCTAGTCTGATGATTCAGCTGTGCACAGATTCAGACTTTTTGCCCTTGTCTAATGCCTTGATCATGGACTGGCATATGCAAATATTGGGGGCCTACATATTAATGATATGACTGTTACGTAACAGTCGGTGTTATGTTGAGATTCGCCTGTTCTTCGGAGGTCTTTTAAACAAATGAGATTTATATAAGAAGGAGGAAACAGTGGAGTTTGAGACTCACTGTATGTCATTTCCATGTACTGAACTCTTGTTATTCAAACTATGCCGAGGTAAATTCAATTTTCAATTCAATGGCACCTTTAATATTTGGCATGTTTGTGTGCTGCTGCATGTCCCTGTGTGTAATGTAAGATTGAAAATATCCAAAGATATTTTAAAATAAACTAAGACATTTGCTTTACTGTTTCAACACCCTCTCTCTTGCTACAAGCACCATTTGGAAGGCACAAATGTGTTGATAGTGTGTTACGGTACACAGGAGGCAGACACAGATGTAAAACAGGTAACTTGTGTTTATTGACACCAGTAGAGCATGGATCATGAAACAGGTAAGCAGAGTAGATTCAATGGATGATTAGATGGTAATAATGGAGATAGTTACTGTCCTTTTCCTTTTCAGATGTGGAGATGAATGAACACGCTGGAGCTTGGAGATTGCTGGAGGTGACTGGAGCTGACTGGAGCACACCCACACAGAGGACGAGACACACTGAGGGAAGGAGACACGCTGGAGACAGGTAAGTATGGAGCGAGGAGTCCTTGAGGTAAGCATCAACAGAAGTATATGCGAACAAGACCGGACATGGAGTGCTGTGTGTGTGTGCTCTTTATGGTGCTGCTGATGAGTGTGGTGATGAGGTGCAGGTGGCGGTGATTAGTACTCTGGAGATGGTGTGCGCTGGGATTGGTTGAGGTTGGAACCTGACATGTCTGTGACAGTACCCCCCCCTCCACAGCCCGCTCCTGAGGGCCGAGGACCCAGACGCCGTGGTGGTCGTCCTCTTCCCCGCGGTGCTGGTCTATCAGGGTGGCTGTTGTGGAAAGTTTGGAGTAAGTTGGGATCAAGGATGTTGTTTCTTGGGACCCAGGAGCGTTCCTCGGGGCCGTATCCTTCCCAGTCGACCAAGTACTCCAGCTGACCACCACGATGCCGGGAGTCCAAGATCTCATGAACCTCGTATGCCGCGCCGTCCTCCAGGATGAGTGGAAGGGGGGGTTCGGCGGGAGTCACGTCAGGTCCTGTGGAGAGAGCAGAAGAGTGGTAAGGTTTGAGGAGTGAGACGTGGAAAGTGGAGTGAATGCGGTACCCTTGTGGCAGCTGGAGTTGGTAAGTGACTGGGTTGACCTGCTTGATGATGGGAAATGGGCCAATGAACCTGGGACTCAGCTTTCTGCAGGGCAGACGCAGTCTGATGTCCCGGGTGGACAGCCAAACCTTCTGACCGGGCTGGAAGACAGGGGTGTTGGAACGTCGAAGGTCAGCTGTCATTCTGCGTCTGCGCAGGGCTCGTTGCAGCTGATGGTGCGCTGAGTCCCAGACCCTCTCGCTCTCTCGGAACCAGTAATCCACTGCCGGAACGTTAGAGGGTTCCCTGGTCCAGGGAAACAGTGGGGGTTGGTAGCCGAGTACGCACTGGAATGGTGTGAGTCCTGTAGTCGACTGCCGGAGAGAGTTCTGGGCGTACTCGGCCCAACCCAGGAACTGGTTCCAAGAGTCCTGGTGGTCATGACAGAAGGTACGGAGGAAGCGGCCGATCTCCTGGACCTTCCTTTCCGTCTGCCCGTTCAACTGCGGATGGTATCCCGAAGTTAGGCTGACGGCCACACCTAGGAGGGAATGGAATGCTTTCCACACTCTGGAGATGAACTGGGGTCCTCTGTCTGATACAATGTCCTCTGGTATCCCGAAATACCTGAAGAGCATTTCTGCGGTTTCCATGGCAGTGGGCAATCCTCGTAGTGGAATGAGACGACAGGATTTGGAGAAACAGTCTACGATGACTAGGATGCAGGTATTTCCATCTGAAACAGGGAGATCAGTGATGAAGTCCACTCCTAGGTGTGACCATGGTCGGTTGGGAACGGGCAGAGGAAGGAGTTTCCCAGCTGGCAGATGACGAGGACTTTTGGAGATGGCGCACTCCCGACAGCCCTGCACGTACCTTCTGACATCAGATGCCATCCCTGGCCACCAGAAGCGTTCTTTCAGCAACGAGAGGGTTTCATTGACCCCCGGGTGACCAGTGCCTAGTGACGTGTGAGCTGAGTGGATGGTTGGAGTGCGTCGTGTCCGGGTGATGTAGAGCAAACCAGGTGGACAGCCCGGCGGAGGGTTTCTGGAGGCATTGGAGGAGGGAATGGTCTCCTCTGACCAAGTGATTGAGCTTACAATGAGTGAGCTTGGGATGATAGGCTCGGGTTCTTCTGTCTTTTCTTCTGGAGCATGGAGACGGGAGAGAGCGTCGGCTTTGATGTTCTTTGAGCCTGGACGATAGGAGATGGTGTAGTTGAATCGGGAGAAGAACATGGCCCAACGGGCTTGTCTTGGATTTAATCTTTTAGCAGAACGAAGATACTCCAGGTTTTTGTGGTCTGTTAGCACCAGGAACGCATGTTTGGCTCCCTCCAGCCAATGCCTCCACTCTTCCAAGGCAAGCTTTACAGCTAAGAGTTCCCTGTCACCGATGGAGTAGTTGACTTCCGCCGGGCTGAGCTTGCAGGAGAAGAAGGCGCATGGATGGAGTCTACTTGGCGTCCCCTGCTGCTGCGATAACACCGCTCCCACTCCGGTGGTAGAGGCGTCTACCTCTACGATGAAGGGTTGTTCTGGATCGGGGTGAACGAGTAAGGGAGCGGTGGTGAAGGCTTCCTTGAGGCGGTTAAAGGCGTTGGTGGCTGCTGGGTTCCAGGACAGAGACTTGGGCTTGTTTCGGAGAAGGCTGGTGAGTGGATGGGTGATGGAGCTGTAGTCTTTGATGAAACAACGGTAGAAGTTTGAGAATCCAAGGAAGCGTTGCAACTCTTTGATGGTAGTGGGTTCTGGCCAGTTGGTGATGGATTCCACCTTCCTCTCGTCCATCCGGATGCCACTGTGATCAATGATGTATCTGAGGAATGAGACGGTGGGTTGATGGAATGAACACTTTTCTGCTTTGAGGAATAGATGGAACTGGCGTAGACGGGTGAGGACCTCCGCAACGTGTCGGCGATGTTCGGCCTGGCTCCGGGAGTAGATGAGTATATCGTCGATGTAGACTAGGATGAAGCAGTTGAGAAACTCCCGGAGCACCTCGTGTATGAAGTCCTGGAATACGGAGGGGGCGTTGACCAGGCCATACGGCATGACAAGGTACTCATAGTGACCAGTAGGGGTGATGAAGGCGGTCTTCCACTCATCCCCCTCACGTATCCGGATGAGGTTGTACGCGCTGCGGAGGTCCAGCTTCGTGAACACAGTGGCACCACGGAGATGTTCCAGGGCCGCTGGGACGAGAGGAAGGGGATATCTGAATTTGATGGTGATTTTATTGAGAGAGCGATAGTCAATGCATGGCCGCAAGCCTCCGTCCTTTTTAGCCACAAAGAAGAAACTGGAAGCAGCAGGGGAAGTAGACGGCCTGATGTATCCTTGGGCTAGGGCCTCCTTGATGTAATCCTCCATGGCCTTCTCCTTCGGGATGGAAAGTGGGTAGATCTTACCCTTCGGCACTGGTTCACCCGGAAGCAGGTCGATGGCACAGTCCCATGGCCGATGTGGAGGCAGCTTGGAAGCCCTTTGTGGGCAGAAGACATCGCTGAAGGGGGCGTAACACTTGGGGATGTCGATGGAGCGTTGTTCAACTGGACTCTTGATGGATGTATCACAGAGGGAGAGATCAGAAGATGGAGAAGGTGGCACAGGAAGTTCAGTTAGACAGCGAGAGAAACAGGTGTCGCCCCACTTCAGGATTTCGCCCGTCTTCCAGGAGATGGTCGGGTTGTGCTGCTCCAACCAGGGGCGCCCTAGAACCACGTCAGCGGTGGAATCCTCCAGAACCAGCAGATGTAATTCCTCTTGATGGAGTAGACCGACTTGAAGCTTGAGGGGTCCTGCCACTGTGCGGACATGCTTACGGCTGAGATGCTTGCCAGTTATGGAGTTGATCTGGTAGATCGTCGGAGACGGAGAGGTCTTGAGACGTAGCTGCCGGCAGAGGGCGTCGGAGACAAAGTTGCCGGCTGACCCTGAGTCGAGGAGCGCGACCACTGTAAGGGAGATTTCAGCGGCAGTAAGATTGACGACAGTGGTGAGTGGTTTCATCTTTTGAGTAGAAGGAATGATGGCACTCACCATGGGTCGAGGAGGTCGTGTGGGGCACGCCGCAATCGCATGCCCGGGAGCGCCACAGTACAAACATAGGTTCAGGGTCAGCCGACGGCGGCGCTCAGCAGGGGATAAGCGTGAGTTCTCAACTTCCATTGGTTCGTTGGCTGGTTCTGGGGAGCTGACGGGTTCGGATCGGCAAAGGAGCATGTTGGGAAGTGACTGGTCCTGGTGCTCTTGGAGGCACGCCTGCATACGAGTGGCACAGCGGATGGATAGCTGGATGAACTTCTCGAGGCCGATGGAGTCCTCGTATGGAGCGAGATGCAGCCGTACCCGAGGTTCCAATCCTTGACGATATGTGTGTAACAAAGTTCAATGTCAGGAAGGAAGAGGACAGGGTCAGCTTGACTACTGACTGCTTTATTTGTGTTTTCAAAAATAACAAAACAGGTGTGCAGACAGGCACAAAACGGTCAAATATAACATAAGCAACTCCAGCAGATAATTCCAGCATCCAGGAGGTAAGCAGTCAGTAGTCCTTCTCTCTCTCGGCCACTCCTGTTTCTCCTGGTGTTATATACTCACTCCACGCCAATTACTGAAACAAGAAACAGGTGTTCGTCATTTACATTTAACCCACTCACTCAACCGCTCGTCTCCTGCCTCTCTCTCCCGCTGCGGACTTCGCTGAACCACGCCCCCCTCGCCACATACCCCCACCGCCCGACTCAGGCCGGGGAGCCGTCCGGCCTGCAACCCCCCCCCCCCCCCCCCATTTCTGGAGAGGAAATCGGCCACAGCCATCTGAACACCCGGCCTGTGGACCACCTTGAACCTAAAAGGCTGTAAAGCTAGATACCAACGAGTGATCCGCGCGTTGGTATCCTTCATGCGGTGGAGCCACTGCAGGGGAGCGTGGTCCGAACAGAGGGTGAATTCCCGTCCCAGGAGATAATAGCGGAGGGTGAGGACGGCCTACCTGATGGCAAGACACTCCTTTTCTATGGTGCTGTACTTAGTCTCTCTCTTTGAGAGCTTCCGACTAATGTACAGCACCGGCCGGTCCTCCCCCTCTATCTCCTGGGACAGGACCGCACCCAGCCCCCTGTCCGACGCGTCTGTCTGCAACAGAAATGGGAGAGAAAAATCAGGAGAGTGTAATAGCGGCCCCCCACATAAAGCAGCCTTCACTTGGGTAAAGGCCTGCTGGCACGGCTCCGTCCACTGGACCGTATCTGGCGCCTCCTTTTTAGTGAGATCAGTCAAAGGGCTGGTGAGGTCCGAATAATTAGGAACAAATCTCCTATAATATCCCGCCAGCCCCAGGAACTGTCTCACCTCCTTTTTGGTCTTGGGGCGCAGACAGGTCGCAACTGCTGCAGTCTTATCAATTTGGGGACGCACATGTCCATGTCCCAAGTGGAAGCCCAGATATCTTACTTCCACACGCCCAATTGCACACTTCTTCGGGTTGGCCGTGAGCCCAGCCCCTCTCAGCGATCTCAGGACGGCCCTTAAATGCTGCATATGCCGCTGCCAGTCATGACTAAATATAATTATGTCATCTAAATAGGCTGCAGCATACGCAGCATGGGGCCGTAAAATCCTATCCATGAGACGCTGAAAGGTAGCCGGAGCCCCGAACAGCCCGAACGGAAGAGTGACAAATTGGTGTAATCCGAACGGCGTTGTGAAAGCTGTTTTTTCTTTAGATAACGGCGACAAGGGGATCTGCCAATATCCCTTTGTTAAGTCCAGTGTCGAATAAAAACGAGCCGTACCGAGCCGATCAAGCAGTTCGTCCACCCGTGGCATTGGATATGCGTCGAATTTCGACACAGCATTCACCCTGCGATAATCCACACAGAACCGAACCGAGCCGTCCGTCTTAGGAACTAAAACTATCGGGCTCACCCAGTTACTGCTAGATTCTTCTATTACCCCCATGTCAAGCATTGCCTCTAATTCTGTCTGAACCACTTTTTTCTTGTGCTCAGGCAAGCGATACGGCCGGCTGCGAACTACCACGCCCGGCTCTGTCTCGATATGGTGCTGAATCAGATTAGTACGGCCCGGTAGGGGGGAGAACACGTCCGCAAATTCTGCTTGTAATTTAGTGAGATCAGTGAGCTGGGAGGGCGAGAGATGATCTCCTCCCGGGGCCAGCGCAAGAGATTGAGGTTTGGAAATCGCCTCTGGCCCAAGATCATCCACTCCACCAATCACCATCGCCAGCATCACTGCCTCTGCCTCATTCCATTTTTTGAGGAGATTGAGGTGATATATCTGATGTGCCCCCCTCCTATCAGACCGTATTACCTCATAATCGAGATCTCCAATTTGCCGTGTGACCTCAAACGGTCCTTGCCACTTTGCCAATAATTTAGAGCTTGACGTAGGGAGCAATACAAGCACTTTCTCTCCCGGTGTAAATTTTCGTAAATTAGTCCCCCTGTTATACAGCCGGCTCTGTTTGTCCTGGGCTTGTAACAAATTCTCCGTTGACAGCCGCCCCAAAGTGTGAAGTTTTGTTCTCAAGTCCATGACATACTGAATTTCGTTCTTACTTTGAGATGGTCCGTCCTCCCAAGTTTCTCTTAGAACATCCAAAACCCCGCGGGGCTGGCGTCCATAGAGAAGCTCGAAGGGGGAAAACCCCGTGGAGGCTTGCGGGACCTCTCACACAGCGAACAACAGGGGTTCCAACCATTTATCCCAATTTTTGGCGTCCTCCTGAACGAATTTATGAATCATGGTTTTAAGCGTGCGATTAAAACGTTCGACCAGCCCGTCCGTTTGTGGGTGAAAGACGCTGGTACGGATCGTTTTAATGCCCAATAATTCGTAAAGTTCGCGTAACATACGTGACATAAACGCCGTGCCTTGATCGGTGAGGATTTCTTTTGAAATCCCCACCCGGGAGATTAAACTGAACAGTGCGTCCGCAACACTCTTAGCAGAAATGCTGCGGAGAGCCACTGCTTCAGGATATCGTGTTGCATAATCCACAATGACTAATGCAAAACGATGTCCTCTAGCTGATCGCTCTAATGGCCCGATGAGGTCCATACCAATTCTCTCGAAGGGGACCTGCATTAATGGAAGTGGGCGCAAAGGCGCTTTTGGGGTGGCCGGTGGGTTCACCAGCTGACATTCACGACAAGACGCGCACCACCTGCGCACATTCTCATGAATGCCCGGCCAAAAAAATCGGGTCATGAGGCGATTTAGTGTTGTTGCCTGTCCTAAGTGTCCAGCCATAGGATTAGAATGAACCGCCTGAAAAAGCATTTCCCGGCGGCTCTTTGGAACTAACAACTGGGTTGTATCTTCTTTTGTCTGGGTATCTTGGGTCACCCGATACAACCTATTTTTCATAACTGCAAAATATGGATAGGTAAGCGCGCGTCCAGGCTGGAGAGGCTGACCGTCGATGACTTGGACCTGTTTAAACGCACGTTTCAACGTCTCATCCTGAGACTGCTCCAGGGGAAAATCATCGCGCTCCGAGAGAATTATTCTCTCGATTTCACTCTGTTCCCCTGAAGCAGCACTCAGTGGTCCCCGATCAGTCTCTCCCGCCTGCACCCGCGCCTCCACATCCACCGCATTTTTTCCCCAAGAGGCATCCGTGCATAAATAACCCAGTAATTCAGAAAATGCTGGCCAATTTGTTCCCAGAATTAACGGATGCCGGAGGTGCGAATTAACTGCCACCTCAACACTATGTTTTTGTCCCCGAAATTGGATAATGACCGACACTACAGGATATTCCATTACATCCCCATGCACACACCGCACCTTAACCACGCGGCTTGTATCCAATGCCCCTGATGAAATCAGGCTTTGATGGATCGAGGTTTGGTTACATCCTGAATCCACCAAAGCCTGATAGGTACCCCCCTTGATACTCACAGGTATTTGGTACCAGCCAGCTTGACCGGGGGCAGCCTGCGGGGCGTCCGGGACCCGAACCATTGTCCCAACCTCCATCACCGGACATTTATCTATGAAATGCTCCGGGTCCCCGCAACGCCAACAGGCCAGCCAAGACCTCCCCGCCGCCCCAGTGGCACGGGGTGGGTTAAATGATTGGCGTGGAGAAAGCGGAGAAACAGGAGTGGGATCCTGTCCCGTGGAAACCAGTCCCGCCCTCCTGGGCGGGGCACGGGGCAACCCGGACTGGCTCTGGTCAAACCCGCCCCGTCCCCGGGGCGGGACACGCGGATATCCAGGCGGCCGTGACCTGGGTAAAGGGACAGGACGAGAGAGAGGGACAGAAGATGGAGAGGGAGAGAGAGAAGCAGATGGGAGGGGTTCGCCGACCCCGGGGCACGCCACCATATGGTCCTCCGCGAGATGGATGGCCGAGTCCAGCGATGTGGGGCGGTGGCACTGGACCCACTCGGCTGTCTTCTTCGGTAGCCGAGTGATAAACTGCTCCAGCACCACTCGATCGACGATCTTCTCCACGTCGCTTCCCTCAGCCAACAGCCATTTGCGGCAGGAGTCCCGGAGCTGTTGGGCCATCACGAAGGGCCGGCCGGACTCAGCCAGCTCGAGCGAGCGGAAACGCTGCCGGTGTTCCTCAGGGCTCCGGCCGACCCGCTGGAGGATGGCCCTCTTCAGGTCGTCGAAGACCAGGAGATTCTGGACCGGAAGCTGCTGTGCCGCTATCTGGGACTCCCCGGAGAGCAGCGGGACCAGGCGCATCGGCCACTGGTCGCGCGGCCAGCCTGACAGCTCGGCCGTCTTTTCAAAAAGGTCCAGGAATGCCTCCGGGTCGTCCGCAGATCCCATTTTGTTGAATGGCAGGTGGGCGGGCACAGCGCGATGTTCCGTGGCTTCCGGTCGAACCTCCCGGTCAATCCAGCTCCGGAACCTCTCGCGGTCCTCCTGCTGGGCTTGGACGATAACTTGAAAAGATCTTTCCTGATCTCTCCGCAAGTCCAGCAGGGCCTGATGTTGTTCCTGTTGTAGGCCCGCGAGGCTGCTGATAATCTCCGCAAATGGCACTCCGGAGGACGATTGCATGGCGGCGGCTTTCCTCTCCCTTCCCGGGTTTCGGCACCAGTGTAACAAAGTTCAATGTCAGGAAGGAAGAGGACAGGGTCAGCTTGACTACTGACTACTTTATTTGTGTTTTCAAAAATAACAAAACAGGTGTGCAGACAGGCACAAAACGGTCAAATATAACATAAGCAACTCCAGCAGATAATTCCAGCATCCAGGAGGTAAGCAGTCAGTAGTCCTTCTCTCTCTCGGCCACTCCTGTTTCTCCTGGCGTTATATACTCTCTCCACGCCAATTACTGAAACAAGAAACAGGTGTTCGTCATTTACATTTAACCCACTCACTCAACCGCTCGTCTCCTGCCTCTCTCTCCCGCTGCGGACTTCGCTGAACCACGCCCCCCTCGCCACAATGTGGTAATCAGAGCTTGTTCGTTTCATCCGCTGACTGCAGCAAGCGTTCTGAATTGCAAAGCATAGTCGTAAATGGACATTGATCCTTGTTTTAAATTATAGTTTCTCATGAGCAGATGAATCTGTAATGGGTTTCCCGAACACCTCCCAGAAGTGGGAAATAAACGCAGGATAGGATTGCGTCACTGCACCACGTTGTGACCAGATGGAATCGGCCCACTTCAATGCTTTGCCGCTTAACTGAGAGATGAGAAAGGCTATTTTTGATGTATCGCTTGGGTATAGGTGCGGCTGCATCTCCAGGACCAGTTCGCATTGCAGCAGAAATCCGCTGCAATCCTCCGCCGATCCTGAGTAGGGCGCCGGTTTGGCCATGGGACTGGTGTACGGCGGCGGTGAAGAAGATCCTGTGGTGCTGGCTGTGGTGTTCGCTGGTGCAGGTGAGGGAGAAGTGACTGGAGATGGTGGCGGTGGATTGGTGGTGAGGGTTCGCCGAAGTGCATCCACCAGGGCCTGAAATGGATCCGGTTGGCTCATACTGGGTCTGCGGTGTTGGTCCGGTCTTCTGTTACGGTACACAGGAGGCAGACACAGATGTAAAACAGGTAACTTGTGTTTATTGACACCAGTAGAGCATGGATCATGAAACAGGTAAGCAGAGTAGATTCAATGGATGATTAGATGGTAATAATGGAGATAGTTACTGTCCTTTTCCTTTTCAGATGTGGAGATGAATGAACACGCTGGAGCTTGGAGATTGCTGGAGGTGACTGGAGCTGACTGGAGCACACCCACACAGAGGACGAGACACACTGAGGGAAGGAGACACGCTGGAGACAGGTAAGTATGGAGCGAGGAGTCCTTGAGGTAAGCATCAACAGAAGTATATGCGAACGAGACCGGACATGGAGTGCTGTGTGTGTGTGTGCTCTTTATGGTGCTGCTGATGAGTGTGGTGATGAGGTGCAGGTGGCGGTGATTAGTACTCTGGAGATGGTGTGTGCTGGGATTGGTTGAGGTTGGAACCTGACGTGTCTGTGACATAGTGATGAAGGCCTGTAGGCCATGTGTACATTGGGGGTCTACAAATGGTCACACCTTTAGTACAGTGGGGGAAGATTCAATCTTCTGATTGGTCAGTTTGAATGTCTCACATTTGGGTTTCAGTCACATGGCCAAGGAAGGGATAAAAGAAGATTGTAACTGTTGCTCTGTCTCTTTGATTCTTGGCTTTTCTTGGGCACTCTCTGGCCCTCTCTCCCTCTCTATGCCTTTCTCTTTCTCTCTCTCTATCTCTCAGGTAAGTTTTTCATACATGCTGGGTACGATTAATAGTATATCATCTTATCATCTCATACATCTATTTTGTAATTATTTTAAGTGTAACCATAATCAGATATTGTCATTAAACCCTTTCAATTACAAATGATGTGCTAACTTGTTTTGATATTTAGTATTAATATTAATGTGCTCCCTATTGCAATATAATATTGTCACACTATAGCAATGCTCTCCCACATATTTTGCTATTATAACTGTGCTTATTTACGTTGTTGGTATAAGTTGCAGTGGGTGGTAATAGACAAGAAATGTACAGTTTTCTACCATCTTGCTGATAACGTTTTTTTAGTCATTCGGCGACTCTATAGCCTTAACCCTGTAGGAGGTCCACCCTTACAGTAACAAGCAGAGGGTACGCATGTTGTGCACCCGCCTATTGGTGCATATTACTAACACGCCCCTTAAATAACAAAAAGAATACTGCACCATTGACTTTAGACCAGGTTTCAGTTGGTCAATGACATGGTAATTTTCAGTTGGCTCAAAATAGCAAAACAGCAACAATGTGCCTGAACACACCTGGTTTTCAGACCAGCACGCCCATGGGCGAACAGATGGGCTCGAGTGCATTTTCTATTTAAACAACGTGGGCACTGGACGTGAAAATGATAACTGCATTGGGCTGAAACTAGCAAAAAACACTCGCATCGCGCCTGATGCATTATGCCGGGTGTATGATAGGGCCCTATATATTCAGAGAAAAGCATTCAGACCTTCTTTGGATATTCTGGCTGTTTGTTGTTGACAGGCGTCCTCTAAAACCTCCTTAAATGCTGAGATTGAAATGTCTTTAAAAGACAGATGAGTGTGTTGAGTGAAGCTGGGAACGTCTTCAAATGAAGGTAAAACACACACAGACTGACACCTCTGAAATGAGAATAATAATTCAGACATAGTTTGTAAGATCTTTTCCAAAAAAAAAAAAAAAAAAAAACCAATCATAGCACATTAGTTTAATTTTTTTAGATTCTCAACATTTTTGCATCATTACCTTCAGACACTGGATCTGATCATCAGTATTCAGAAGTTTCTCAATCTCTGCTTGTCTTTTTCTGAGTTCTGTCAGCTCTTGATCCAGATGTTTGTGAAGTTCTTCTGCTCGATCTATCTCAGTCTTCTCCTGAGCTCTGATCTGCTCTTTAATCTCAGAGCGTTTCTTCTCAAGAGAGCAGATGAGCTCAGTGAAGACCTTCTCAATGTCCTCCATGGTCTCTAGAGCTGAACACTGTTGGAGACACAAAGATCTGATCAAGAAGATCATTGTGACTCAAAATAAGACAGGAAATAAGTAGCTGTCAAGCTCCAAAATGTACAGAATTCTCAATAAGAACACTGTGAATTGTATATCATGATTCTTAAATCATTTTTTTTGGAGCTCAAAACCCATTGGTCATCATTCACTTTTATTCATTTTAAAAGATCTACTTTATTTACATGTCAAAAAAAAAAAAAAAAAGCTTTAAAACTAAAGAACAAGGGGAAAAAAACATACTTTAAGCAGCTTCACAGCTTCTCTGAGTTCCTGCTGACCTCTCTCTCGCTCCTGGATCAGCTTCTGACACGCCAACTTTACCTTCTTTATCTCTTTCTGAAGATGTTAACATAAAATAAATAAATAAAACAATAGGCAAGAATAGACACTGGTAAAGGGGTGTAACAAGGTGAACCAAAATTACAGCCTATAAATACAGTATATGCAATATAATAATAATAATATTAAAACAGTTTATGCATGTTTTTATTATTGTTGATATTACCTTTTTACTAGTCCATTCTGAATCCACAGACACTGTGTTGTGGTCATTATGATTATTAATACACAAACAACAAATGCATTGATGATCATCCCGGCAGTAAATCTCCTGAAGTTTCCCATGACTGAGGCAGATGTTCTCCTGAATGTTTCTGGAAGCTTGGACTAGTTTGTGCTTCATAAACGCAGGAGATTCATAGTGAGGCTGCAGGTGAGTTTGACAGAAGGAGGCCAAGCACTGCAGACAGGACTTTACAGCTCTGTTCTTCTCTGTAGTGCAAACATCACACTCCACAGCAGCCGTTTGTAGGGACGTCTTCTGCAGCGTCTCCATCATCTCAGCTATCAGAGTGTTCTTCTTCAGTAGAGGTCTCTGACTGAAGCTCTCTCTGCATTGGGGACAGCGGTACGGCGGCCCCTGCTCCTTCTGGCCCCAGCAGTCAGTAATACAGCTCATACAGTAACTGTGTCCACAGGGAATCGTCACCGGCTCCTTCAGAGGATCCAAACAGACTGGACAGCTGAACTGATCCTCATACTGACTCACTGCAGACTCGGCCATTTCTTTGCAGACAGTCTATATTCCCTTATGAAAAGAAGTACTTCAAGTTAATTTTATTAAGTATGTTTGAGTATATTTTAAGTATACTTGATGTAGCAAGTATACTAATACCAATGTAGTAAACTTGTAAGTGTACTATTTCAATACTGCTTGGGACTAAATTGGCACTTTTTTTCGTATATAAAAGTATATGTTTTAGTGTACTATAAGTGTAACAGTGGTAAACTTTAAGTGCACAACTAGGTTTCTCGTTTGTATTGCATCTGTGAACTTAAAAGCATACTAGTACTACTTCCTATTTTAATACTTGTGCCACATTGTTTTGTTTATTAAAGTACACTTTGAAGTATACTAAATATAAAGTACTAGTTTAGTAGTTTTATAATGCAAGTATAATTTTCTTAAGTCAAGCAAGTTTTCTTAAAGTGAACATAACTTCATACTTATAGTTTACTATTTATATTTTGTATTTGCACTTTAAATATACTACTATGTTCCTATTTAGGTATTACATTTTTATACTTGATATACACTGAACAAAATTATAAATGCAACACTTTTGTTTTTGCCCCCATTTTTCATGAGCTGAACTCAAAGATCTAAGACTTTTTCTATGTACACAAAAGGCCTATTTCTCTCAAATATTGTTCACAAATCTATCTAAATCTGTGTTAGTGAGCACTTCTCCTTGGCCGAGATAATCCATCCACCTCACAGGTGTGGCATATCAAGATGCTGATTAGACAGCATGATTATTGCACAGGTGTGCCTTAGGCTGGCCACAATAAAAGGCCTAAAACCAGTCAGTATCTGGTGTGACCACCATTTGCCTCACGCAGTGCAACACACCTCCTTCGCATAGAGTTGATCAGGTTGTTGATTGAGGCCTGTGGAATGTTGGTCCACTCCTCTTCAATGGCTGGATATTGGCAGGAACTGGAACACGCTGTCGTATACGCTGATCCAGAGCATCCCAAACATGCTCAATGGGTGACATGTCCGGTGAGTATGCTGGCCATGCAAGAACTGGGATGTTTTCAGCTTCCAGGAATTACAGATCCTTGCAACATGGGGCCGTGCATTATCATGCTGCAACATGAGGTGATGGTCGTGGATGAATGGCACAACAATAGGCCTCAGGATCTCGTCACGGTATCTCTGTGCATTCAAAATGCCATCACTAAAATGCATCTGTGTTCGTTGTCCATAACATACGCCTGCCCATACCCCACCGCCACCATGTACCACTCGATCCACAACATTGACATCAGCAAACCGCTCACCCACACGACGCCATACACTGCCATCTGCCCTGTACAGTGAAAACCGGGATTCATCCGTGAAGAGAACACCTCTCCAAAGTGCCAGACGCCATTGAATGTGAGCATTTGCCCACTCAAGTCGGTTACGACGACGAACTGCAGTCAGGTCGAGACCCAGATGAGGACGACGAGCATGCAGACGGTTTCTGACAGTTTGTGCAGAAATTCTTTGGGTATGCAAACCGATTGTTGCAGCAGCTGTCCGGGTGGCTGGTCTCAGACGATTTTGGAGGTGAAGATGCTGGATGTGGAGGTCCTGGGCTGGTGTGGTTACATGTAGTCTGCAGTTGTGAGGCTGGTTGGATGTATTGCCAAATTCTGTGAGATGGCGTCTCGGCTTACGGTAGAGAAATGAACATTCAATTCACGGGCAACAGCTCTGGTGGACATTCCGGTAGTCAACATGCCAATTGCACACTCCCTCAAAACTTCAAAACGACATCTGTGGCATTGTGCTGTGTGATAAAACTGCACATTTTAGAGTGGCCTTTTATTGTGGCCAGCCTAAGGCACACCTGTGCAATAATCATGCTGTCTAATCAGCATCTTGATATGCCACACCTGTGATGTGAGGTGGATGGATTATCTCGGCAAAGGAGAAGTCACTAACACAGATTCAGACAGATTTGTGAACAATATTTGAGAGAAATAGGCCTTTTGTGTACATAGAAAAAGTCTTAGATCTTTGAGTTCAGATCATGAAAAATGGGGGCAAAAACAAAAGTGTTGCATTTATAATTTTGTTCAGTGTACCTCTAACTGCACTTCATGCATCATTTTTTATCAACATTTGAATGTGGGTAAGTTTCATAAAAAAGCTAAATTTCCAAAACAAAAAAAGCTGAGAAAATAGCATTTTTGTCAAAGACTACGTCCAGATGGGATTCAGAACAATGATCAAAACACAAATGGAGTAGATCGAGTCCATCAACACCCCCAAAGCATCACACATAGTTGTTTACTCTTTATTGGTAACATTTCTTCAGTGACGCTAGGAAATTTTGATTTACTGTATATGCTGTTTAATGTTTGATGAACGCATTGTTTTACATTGAGTAAGCAATCTTCTATCAATTGTTTCTGCTTCTTCTTCACCTGTGCTATGATCCGGAGATCATGTACTAGAAGATGTGTAAAAGCACCCCCTACCGTATAACAGTGAAAACATGGATAGCCGGAAAATTCAGTCAGTTATGGAGAAGGAGTAAATTTGATCTGTAGTAAATTCCTATGTGAACTAGCCCAGATACTTAGAATTAGGAATTTTCTTTATAAATCAATATTTTCAAATAATGTAAGTTTATAAATGTATGTAAAACTATGTAAAAAAAAAAAAAAAAAAAAAAGTATTTAGGCTACTTAGAATACTTAATTATACTTTTAAGTATATCTGAATCAAAAGATTGAGACAAGTATAGGCCTAATTCTCAGACGTTTCTGTCAGTTTAAGTGCAATTTTAAGTATATTTCTGAGAAGTACATACAAAGTAGAATGAAAGTATACTTTCTTATTAATATATAATTTAAATGTAATATATAATTTAATTTCTTATTAATGATAGCACACATTCTGCCTGAAGTAAATCATTAAAGAAGGTACATAAATGTAAATCATTAATGAAAGAGCACATCTAAACTCTACAAAATGCTTACAGTTTTCTGTATTAATATAAAAGAATAATGTTAAACTCTTCACCTGTAACCAGAAGAATAAACATACAACATCCAGAATAACAGTGAATTATTATCAAACACAAAAAAAATGTAAATGCTCATTTTTCAAGCAAGAAGACAGTAAAACCTTTAGTTAAGGATTATATGATGTTCTTACCTGCTTTGACAGAATAGCAAGTCAAATATACACTACTTTACAGCTTTAACCAAACTAGAAGAGTGTGGATCCTTAAGCAGAGGCTCGTGTAGCAGGGAAATAGGTTTAGTTTCTCCTGAATCCACAAACTTCCTGGTTTTCAGTGTGCAGATGAGAGAGAGAGAGAGAGAGAGAGAGAGAGAGAGAGAGAGGCAGTTTGTGAAATGGTGACTTTGCAGTTTTGATGCTCTAATCTCTGTACTTTGATTAAAATCATACTGTATCTCTTGACAACAATAATCAGACTAGTCGAATTGTTTGTAATAACATATATAGTTTCTTTGTTTTAACAGCTTCTAACACACTTCCAGCAATCTGTGTGTGAAATGATTTAATCATTGATGATTTCATTTTTGTTGTATAATGTCATTGGCATCAAACCTTTCAGAAATCATTTCATATTTTAATAAAAGTGATGCTTCCTGAGTATAAGAAGACAAAGTTTTCATTCAGCTTCTGTGGAGAAAAACAACCACAGACAATCTTAAATAGATCATGAATTCTGGAGACAAATTAGCCTATTTCCTAAAACAGCCACATTTTCATCAAAAGATCACTACAATGTTAACACAAAATGCACCATTTCATTTGATTTTCTCTTTATTTGATAAAAATTACAACATTAGTTACATACTAAACTGAAGAAAAGCAGAAATATAAAGATGAATCTGAAACAAACATTTCTACAATGTAATGACAGAAAGTCTTTGTTAAAACCGCGTCTTTGAAAAGGATTCAGTTTTGTCAACATCGTCCGATACTGTCAGTTATGAAACAATTAAAATCAAGCAAAATAAAAGTCACTCCACATCCTGAAGTCAACTCAGTTATACAAATTGAATTACACATTGCAATGTGTTGTGTTGTATAGGGTTAAAGGAAATTTCCATAAAATTAACAGATAATGCCCTGGGAGAAAAATTAATTGCAAAAACTAATGACCAAACTAACTGATGTTGATGAACTGCATCAATTATTATGAGCTGCATTAATAACCTTGCTGAACCTTGCACTTTCAGATGCCAAGATGATGAAATACACACAAAAATTCACTGTAACTAATGATTCTGAAAAATCAGATAATGAACTGCAGATTAATTTACTGACATCCAATTTGAGTGTCTTTGTGATCATTAAGAAAGCATGATTTAAATCAACCAAACTAGAAAATACACTTTGATTTACATTAAATTCTACTGAACATTCATTTAAACTGAATTTAAATGAATGTTTGATGTGTAAATTTAACTTCTTTTCTGTAACACTTCACTTAAAGCCTTTATGTATAATGCATTATAGAAGTATTTCTAATGCAGTAATTATGCCTGGTAATGAACCTTATAATGCATTGTATGATCTCATGAATAATTGTAATTACAATTATAATACATTATAAATCTTAACTATTGATTGAACACACCTTTAAAAAGTATTATATATTAAAACACACAACAAACAACCAATTTCAGTATCTGCAAATATTATAATGCATTTTAACTTACTATTATTTAAGAAAAGATATAATGCACTATAACATACATTATGATTACATAAGGGCTTCAAGTAAAGTGTTTTTTTTTTATCAAATACAATCATGCAAATTTTAATGTATTATTTTATGAAAATTGTATTTTTAAATTCTCCCCTTGTATGATTCTAACAGATGAACCTTGTCCAATATAAAAAGCAGGGTATAAGGGTTCAGTGAAAGTGGTCTGGACTCTGTGAAGGAGAGTCATTGTGTCAGAGACGCTGTAGAAGGACAGAGTTCCTGCTCTGTGATCCAGATACACTCCTATTCTAGAGGAGCGGACAGCAGGGATACGGACCTGTGCTTTATCATGAATGAAACTGAACTTATGCTGGTAATAGTCCAGTCTCCAGGATATTTTGTTGAATCCAAGTTTACAGTCTTCACTGTTTCCTTTACGTCCAATTCCTTTGTAACAAACTGCTACAGACCAGTCGTCCCCACTGCACTCGACCTCCCAGTAACAGCAGTCACACAAACCTTCTCTAGACAAGATATATTTTAACTCATCAAATCGCTCTGGGTGATCAGGATACGGCTGAGCTTTATCTGAAGCTGATATTTTCCTGCCGTTTTCTGACAGTTTGAGGTTTTTGTGTGCAGTGTTTAGATCCAGGCGAAGTTCACAGAAATCTGAGGAGGATGAAAGAAAAAACTAATTTATCAAAATAGACTTTGTTTCCAAAATGATCACATTGTAACAGATCATATCCACTGATACTTATCAATTAATTATTATATAATTATATCAATTAATTATCAATTAATGATTTGCCTTGAAGAAACCACAGTTCAACTTACACTGCAAAAAATCATTCTGGGTCTTTGGTTCTGGAGGCTTTACAACAGAGACATTTGACACTGAAGAGACAAAACAAATATTTTGTTGGTTTAATCCTACAGAGCTGGAATCGGCAACCTATGGAACATGCAGAGGGATAATCATTGATGTGCGACAATAGCTAAAGAGGTGTGCGTATTTCATTTGAATAAAGTCCCTCAAAAATAAAGGTGTACATTTTGAGGTAATAATTCCTGGTTATAATTCCAGCCTGTTTTATTAAGTTAGTTAAGTACTATAAATACTATTAAAAGGGTCATGAATTGAGAAATCAACTTTTCCTTGAGCTTTTGATATATAAGAAGTCATCGTACTATAAGAATATCCTGTAAGTTTCAGAACTGAAAACTTCCTTGTTAGTCCAATAAAAGCTTTTATTAACACCAGGCCCAGTGAACGACTGATCCTGGAATATGCCTATCTATAGAGAGGTGAAACCCCGCCTCCACAGAAGAAATCAATGCCTACATCACTGCAACGTTAGCCCCACCCACTGGCATGTTAAGCCTGGGTATACTTCACTTTCCGCACTTTCGTGTGCGCAGTCGTGTCCACACATCATGATTGGAGAAGAAACATAGTGCATCCATCATTGCAACACAGTTTGGAAGATACACTAAACAAGAATCTAAAACGATGGAGAAGGATATGCTTCTAAGTTTACTCGTCTTGGAAAAAATTTCTGTTTGTTTCAAGCGTGTTGTTTTTAAAAAGCTCTTTCCACACTCTTCTTCTGTCCTGCTTGCGCATGCACTGTTGCACGCGCACCGTCAGCACGGTTTCTAAATTTGGGCTGCACGCAGAAAAGGTGTGCGGCCGGGCGCAAGCCCTCCGCATGACGAAAATTACGCTATGCGGGCGGTGCACGAACGCAGACTGCCGAAGTGTACCCCAGGCTTTAGGAAGATGACAAGGAGAGAAGATCAATACAGGACAAAAATAACATACCTTTCAAAGGATCCTAATGCCAGGAATATGGTGATTTATTTTAACAATGTGAATGTCTCAGCTGAGCATTATTTATTTGTATTTGCACTATTAGTTACAATGAAAGCGTTCGTTAGTGTGCAGAAATTGAGTTGCAATCTCTGCTTTCATGTGCTTAACAACATGTCTGTGATCGGCTACAATGAATGTTCTAATGCCATAGATAGAAATGTAATGCAACACTTTTCACGATTAGCTAACTTGGAGAGCTGTAATAGTAAAAAAGTGCTAAAAGTTTTCGAGAGAGCAATACTTGGATATTTCAAATGGAATTTGTTAGCCAATCACAGTAGTGGGCATTTACACTGAAGTCTCACAGCAGACATGCCTCTTAAAACAGAGCGCTCAAGTAAGAGGGCTAAAATCAGGGCAGGAAAATTGCCTTTTATTTATAAATTATGATGATTTTTTGATGTAAAACGCATACTAACATTAAAACAACACAGTTCATGACCCCTTTAAAGTGAGATTTTAACCTGTATTAGCATGCAGATCCGACAAACCATTTGTGCTTCTGTAATTATCACTCCAGGTGCCATAAGGTTGCCTACCCCCTGCTACAGAGAATGACAATTAATAGAACATGTCAAAATATTCAGACCTTCTCTGGATATTCTGGCTGTTTGTTGTTGACAGGCATCCTCCAAAACCTCCTTAAACACTGAGATTGAAATGTCTTTAAAAGACAGATGAGTTTGTTGAGTGAAGCTGGGAACGTCTTCAAATGAAGGTAAAACACACACAGACTGACAGCTCTGAAATGAGAATAATAATTCAAACTTAATTTGGGAGATCTTTTCCAAAAAACACAACAAAGAAACAATCATTGCACAATAGTGTTTCATTTCTCAACATTTTTGCATCATGACCTTCAGACACTGGATCTGATCATCAGAAATCAGAAGTTTCTCAATCTCTGCTTGTCTTTTTCTGAGTTCTGTCAGCTCTTGATCCAGATGTTTGTGAAGTTCCTCTGCTCGATCTATCTCAGTCTTCTCCTGAGCTCTGATCTGCTCTTTAATCTCAGAGCGTTTCTTCTCAAGAGAGCAGATGAGCTCAGTGAAGACCTTCTCAATGTCCTCCATGGTCTCTAGAGCTGAACTCTGTCGGAAACACAAAGATCTGATCATGCAGACAGGAACAACAGCCTCCATGATACTCCATTATCATAAATCTTGTCTTGAAATCAAAACTGTGATCTTGTATAGCCTCAGTCAAATGAACTGGTAAAATAAAATAAAAATGTTGCTTGTTTATAGCGGATTAGTTTTCCAATGATTTGCAAACAACATTATCTACAAAGAAGCGAAAGTGACAATTCTGGAAAAAAAAAAAAGTTTGCAAAACTTTTTTTAATGTTTGCATCATTTTTTGATGTATACAAGTGTGTTTTTGGTCTTGTTTTTCCCCTGCAAATGTCACTTAAAGGTACAATTTGTGATATTTTTTTCCGCTAGAGGTCGCTAGAAGCCTATTCAAAACAAAGGCGTAGTTTGATGACGCCAAGTTTTAGAGCGGAAACTTGGGACATGTGGTCTCCATCTCAACGGACGGTGCAAAAGAATAGGGATTGGAGTCTGGAAGAACTCATGTTCGTGGATGCGATTATTAACGTTACTGTAGTATGAAGCAGAGCAGGAGCGAGTGTTGTGGAGCTGAACGAGGAGCTGGAGCGATTGATCAACACACGCCTCACGAGCAGCGGGACTTTTATTATGACACAGTCGCCGGCGCCGCTTCCGCTTTTCCGGTCATGAGTTTACGGGAGCTGTCCTTGTCGACAGAACCAGCGGCAGATGGTAAACAGTAATTATGTTCCATAAATAAGTAACACAATCCACCATAAAACGTGCAAGAAGTAAATAAGGAACTGCTTGAAGCAAGCTAGTGGTTTGCTGGACGCTAGACACTGCTTCCGCATTTGTCCACGACACTGTTGTCATGTGGTTTCTACGTCAGTAAAGGCGGTAACAAAGGTAACTGACGTCATTGACAGGCGACTGCACTGCCCCGTGTCACTGTTTAGAATGGGAATTTTCTCATTATTTACAAGTAGTTGAAAACATTAGAGATATTGTTAGTAATCAGCTGGACAAAATATATAACACTAGCCTAGTGGTTTTTGGATATTTTACTGCAAAAATTTTACATATTGTACCTTTAAGAATCTTCATTGGATTCTGTAATAATAATACGTCACTTTTAAAAAAACATCACTGGCATCTTCTGATACTCACTTTAAAAGACTTCACAGCTTCTCTGAGTTCCTGCTGACCTCTCTCTCGCTCCTGGATCAGCTTCTGACATGCCAATTTTATCTCCTTCAATTCTTTCTGAGGATGGTAACATAAAAGGAGGAAGTAGGTTAGTGTCTCAGTAATTTAAATTTTTAAATTAAATAAATAACATTGACTAATATTATCAACTCAAGAAAAAATGACAACTACATGAAATTATAATAAGCATTCATTACCTTTTTACTAGTACATTCTGAATCCACAGAAACCACATTGTGTCCTTTGTGATTATCTGTACACAAACAACAAATGCATTGATGATCATCCTGGCAGTAAATTTCCAGAAGTTTCCCATGACTGAGGCAGATGTTCTCCTGAATGTTTCTGGAAGCTTGGACTAGTTTGTGCTTCATAAACGCAGGAGATTCATAGTGAAGCTGCAGGTGAGTTTGACAGAAGGAGGCCAAGCACTGCAGACAGGACTTTACAGCTCTGTTCTTCTCTGTAGTGCAAACATCACACTCCACAGCAGCCGTTTGTAGGGACGTCTTCTGCAGCGTCTCCATCATCTCAGCTATCAGAGTGTTCTTCTTCAGTAGAGGTCTCTGACTGAAGCTCTCTCTGCATTGGGGACAGCGGTACGGCGGCCCCTGCTCCTGGCCCCAGCAGTCAGAAATACAGCTCATACAGTAACTGTGTCCACAGGGAATCGTCACCGGCTCCTTCAGAGGATCCAAACAGACTGGACAGCTGAACTGATCCACATACTGACTCACTGCAGATTCAGACATTTCTTTGTAGTGTTCAAAGATGATAAGATTCTCAGTCTCTGAGATAAGAGCTGTTTCGCCAAGAAAAGCAAAGTTACCTGATGAAAGGTACTATTTTTCACTTAGGTGTAAGTATGAATACTGTCAACATTTGAAAGTCCAAGTATTAAGAAACAAAAAAAAATATTTTGAGAGAAGCCTGATCACAATGTTAATAACAATGTTTCGATTTTTTAACTGAGGAAAAATCAATGTTCTCTGCTAATCAAATGCTGTTCATATGCTTTCAATAGAAGTTTAACTTGTATTTAACCCAGAATAGTCTCTCTATGCTCTTTAGTCATGATCACCACAGAAATAGGTTTGTCTGAAGCTCTCTCTGCATTGGGGACAGCGGTACGGCGGCCCCTGCTCCTTCTGGCCCCAGCAGTCAGTAATACAGCTCATACAGTAACTGTGTCCACAGGGAATCGTCACCGGCTCCTTCAGAGGATCCAAACAGACTGGACAGGTGAACTGATCCACATACTGACTCACTGCAGACTCTGACATTTCTTTGCAGTGTTCAAAGATGAACAGATTCTCAGTCTCTGTTCTGTTGTAAGAGCTGTTTTGCCAAGAAAAGCAGCATTATTTGACAAATACTTGAGTGAATGAATGTCAAGATTTTACAAAGTCCAAGTATCTAACCAAAAAAATTGTTTGAGAGAAGCCTGATCACAATGTTTAATTTTTTTCCTCAAGAAATAAACTTTGTTCTCTGCTGATCAACTGCAGGCTGTATGCTGTTCACATATGCTGTCAATAGAGCTTAACTTGTATTTAGCCCAGAATAGTCCCTTTAGACTTGGGTAAAGTTGGTTTTATATTCGCACATTCGGACATCCGTATTCAATAGCCTTGTTAATCACACTACATTGGACATTCACAAGTAAATATGCCATTAAAACAATAGGCTACTTGCCTATTTTGATCGACTGTGGAAAATGTTGTAAGTTGACAATCGTTGGTTGTCAATATCATGTCGCTGCTTAAAATCATGCTTAAAATTCGCAAACATTAATTTATTGCACATTTATTGGAAAGTCTGAATTTATCAGAAGTCCGAATGTGCGAATATAAAACCAACTTTACCCAAGTACCCTTTAGTCATGATCACCACAGAAATAGTTTTGTATTTTTTATTGTAAATAGTAGAAAGTAGTTTTGTTGTACACTTCAGTATGTAATCGAGTAGGCCTATTCCGTTACAATAGTACTTTCACGTTTTCATTAGACAACAAAAAAATCCCAAAAATAATCATTTAGCAATTTAAGTACAAAGCAGACAACATGATAAAGTAATGATCTTTGAATCTTGTCCTTACCTCGACAGAAATACAGCTCAAATATGATTTACAGTTTATCCTAAAGAACATAAGTTTTATTTCTCCTGAATTCAAGCACTTCCTGGTTTTCAGCAAGTAAAAAAAAATGGGCGTGTGTTCAGTTGGTGAGTTCAAGTCCCCCAGGGAAGTTCATGTTTATGACTTTAGGTGCATTCAAGTCATTTTCGTCAGAGTAAAACGGTGGTGTACCTTCTCTTAATAAACTACACAAAAATACAGCAAAGTTTTACCTCTATACTTCTAGAAAATGATAAACAAAGAATGTGAATCAGGTGTGTTTTGCTTTTTATCACATTTACAATTTCTTACTTTCATATTTATCTTGCCCACTAACCCTCTACTTGGAGTAAAAAGCTCTTGCTAAACAACTTATCACAGTTGACATTAAATTTCTGCAGAATATGTAAAATATGTCTGATATCATTTTTGATTATTTAATGTAAAATACTAAATTAGATATTCTAGGTAAATCTATGTATTTTGACAATTTAATTAATTGAATAATGACAGACAAATTAAATCAAAGAAATATATCTGAATGACACTACAGTTCTCTAAATTATAAAGTAATGTCATAATAGTATTAGAATCACAGATTCTTAAGACAATGTTTCCTAAAATTAATTTTTCCACTGAAATGAATCAGAAGATCACTGTAATGTTATTAACACAAAATACCCCAATTTCATTAAATTGTCTTTATTTTGTCAAATTAACAACAGCAACACAAAAGAACAAAATAGCGGCTGCATTTAATACATAACATGCTACATGATGTGACACATAAAACATTTGATCAACGGTGCTGTAAACAGTTTGTTCCACAGCTGATTATATTCCAAACTACCCAAATTACCCTTGATGATAAACTGCATCATGGATTCAAACATGAATTATTATGAGCTAAACCTTAGAATACTGATCCTTCATTAATGAAGGATCAGTATTCTAAAGTGTTACCGAAACCTTTTGTCAGATGCAAAGATTGCAGAATACACAAAATCAAAAAAATCTGATTTTGCAACATCTGATAATGAACTGTAAATTTATTTACTATATCCAACTTGAGAATGACTTGGTGTTTTATATTAGGAAATGTAATTCCTTTTGATAATCCAAACTACAAATTACATTTTAATTTAAATATATAAACATTTAAGGAGTTCAGCAACTGAATCTGATACTTGATCAATTATATTTCATTCTGGTCTGTCTGAACTTTCTTTTGCTCCATGATCCTGACAGATGAACCTTGTCCAGTAAAAAAAGCAGGGTATAAGGGTTCAGTGAAAGTGGTCTGGACTCTGTGAAGGAGAGTCATTGTGTCAGAGACGCTGTAGAAGGACAGAGTTCCTGCTCTGTGATCCAGATACACTCCTATTCTAGAGGAGCAGACAGCAGGGACTGAGACTTGGGATTTATCATGTGTGAAACTAAAATTTTGAAGAAAATTTTCAAATATCCAGGATAATTTATTGAATCCAAGTGCAGAGTCATCATTTCTTTCTTTACGTCCAATTCCTTTGTAACAAACTGCTATAACCCAATCGTCCCCACTGCACTCGACCTCCCAGTAACAGCGACCGTACAAACCCTCTTTACACAAGATGTAGGGAAACTCATCAAATCTCTCTGGGTGATCAGGATATTGCTGAACTTTATTAGAATATGATACTTTTCTGTTGTCTTCAGTCAGTTTGAGTTTATGGTTTGCAGTGTTTGGATCCAGGTGAAGTTCACAGAAATCTGAGGAGGAGGAAAGAACAAAAAACTAAATTATTGAACAAAGTAAATTATGGTTTCAAAATGATCACATTGTAACAGATCATATCCACTGATACTTATCAGTTAATGAGTGTTTGCCTTGAAGAAACCACAGTTCAACTTACACTGCAAAAAATCATTTTGGGTCTTTGGTTCTGAAGATTTTGTAACAGAGACATTTGACACTGAAGAGAAAATACAAAACAAGTGTATGGTTAATTTGTTGGTTTAATCCAACAGAGTATGAATGGCAATACAACAACATATTAAAAGATTCAGACCTTCTGGAGATATTCTGGCTGTTTGCTGTTGACAGGCGTCCTCCAAAACCTCCTTAAACGCTGAGATTGAAATGTCTTTAAAAGACAGATGAGTGTGTTGAGTGAAGCTGGGAACGTCTTCAAATGAAGGTAAAACACACACAGACTGACACCTCTGAAATGAGAATAATAATTCAGACATAGTTTTTGAAGCATGAGACACTTCTTCCATTCAATAAGAGCCTGTATCTTTAGTAGGGCTGGGTATCGTTCAAAAATTTTCGATACCGAGACGATACCGATACCTTGACTTCGATACCGATACCTAAACGATACCTTTTTCGATACCAGTTTTATAAAATCTGTTTAAACAAGATTACATAACCTCAAAAAAAATGGTTTTATATTTTAACTTTGTTGACTTTTTTTCAGACTCAAAGACTCATCTCCAGAGCCACTGCGGGGAATAAAAAAAACACAAATTAACAAAATTTACCCAACACAATAAATCAGTGCAAATAGTTTTAATAAAGTTTAGTTTTCAATGCAAAAATTAAGTATGTGAGGCTCTTTTTAAATCACTCAGCAATTGTTCTTCTTCAAAAAATTAATTATTATTAACAAGATCAAAGCGGAAGTAAGAGTGACGCAAGTTCGTTGCGTCTTACCGTGAAATAAGAGTTATGCGTCTTTATTAAAATCAACAGATTAATGATTCATCTCTCATCCACCTGCAATTAATTTGAATGTTATTTTTTTATTACTTGGCCCGACCCGCAAATTATCCGCAGTATCAGGAGGACGCTGATACCTCTTTTTCAGCAGAATTGTTCGCGTTCTGGAGCCAGAGGCAGAGCCTGTGCTCGTGCAGGCGAACGAGCCTGTCACGAACCCGTCGCGTGTTTCCATAGACTTGAGGAACGAACGCTGATGTAAAGCTGCTGTGTGTTGTACCTGTCCATAACTAGACTATAAAAAACATTGCGCGTTCCGCTGTTTCTGCAGGCAGTGCGACACTTTTGTTTTCTGTTAACAGTATCTGTAGTGAACCGGCTGCTGACATAAACAGCCGTTTCTCACCCGTCCATTCGGAGATAAACTGAAAACGAAACCGTTGATTCACTCGCCCTCTCGCACATAGGGTCTCTCTCGCGCGTATAGTTTTATATATTTAGATATAAATAACAATGTAGCGCAACGTTTCTTGCTCCTCAACGAGACAGCGAAAGCATTTCTCCGCCCCTCTCCTCGGCTCCATTCTGAGGTACCGAAATTTGGTACCGAATGACAAGACACTTTTCGATACTCGGTAGTATCGAGGCAGTTCGATCGGTACCTAAAAAGTATCGAGTTCGGTACCCAGCCCTAATCTTTAGTGATATTTTGTCATGTGAAAGGTTCACACACACATATTACCTTCAGACACTGGATCTGATCATCAGTAATCAGAAGTTTGTCAATCTCTGCTTGTCTTTTTCTGAGTTCTGTCAGCTCTTGATCCAGATGTTTGTGAAGTTCCTCTGCTCGATCTATCTCAGTCTTCTCCTGAGCTCTGATCTGCTCTTTAATCTCAGAGCGTTTCTTCTCAAGAGAGCAGATGAGCTCAGTGAAGACCTTCTCAATGTCCTCCATGGTCTCTAGAGCTGAACTCTGTCAGAGACACAAAGATCTGATCATGCAGACAGGAACAACAGTTCAAATAATACATTAATGTGACCATTTCCATTATCATAGATGTTGTTCAAACCCAAAGTGATTATGCTTTCAGTCTAATGAAAATGGCGAGATTTAAATGTTGTCTATTTAAAACATTAAGACATATATCTGTTGTATTTGTGATTTAACCAGTCGTCTTCATACTGATACTCACTTTAAAAGACTTCACAGCTTCTCTGAGTTCCCGCTGACCTCTCTCTCGCTCCTGGATCAGCTTCTGACACGCCACCTTCATCTCCTTTAACTCTTTCTGAGGATGTTAACATAAAAAAGTAATTTAAGTAAGTAATTTAAAAATTTTAAAGATTTTTTACTAATATTATCAGCTCAAGAAACAAAGACAACTACCTGAAATGATAAGCATTGATTACCTTCTTGCTAGTCCATTCTGAATCCACAGAAACCAAACGGTGGCCGTTATGATTGTTAATCAAACACAAGTTACAAATGCACTGATGATCATCCTGACAGTAAATCTCCAGAAGTCTTCCATGACTGAGGCAGATGTTCTCCTGAATGTTTCTGGAAGCTTCGACTAGTTTGTGCTTCATAAACGCAGGAGATTCATAGTGAAGCTGCAGGTGAGTTTGACAGAAGGAGGCCAAGCACTGCAGACAGGACTTTACAGCTCTGTTCTTCTCTGTAGTGCAAACATCACACTCCACAGCAGCCGTTTGTAGGGACGTCTTCTGCAGCGTCTCCATCATCTCAGCTATCAGAGTGTTCTTCTTCAGTAGAGGTCTCTGACTGAAGCTCTCTCTGCATTGGGGACAGCGGTACGGCGGCCCCTGCTCCTTCTGGCCCCAGCAGTCAGTAATACAGCTCATACAGTAACTGTGTCCACAGGGAATCGTCACCGGCTCCTTCAGAGGATCCAAACAGACTGGACAGCTGAACTGATCCACATACTGACTCACTGCAGACTCGGCCATTTCTTTGCAGATAGTCTGTCCTAAAATAGGAACTACTCTGCCAGAAGTAAATCATTAAAGAAAGTACATAAACCCACATGTAAATCATTAAAGAAAGACCACATCTAAAAATCTACAAAATGCTTACAGTTTTATGTTTTAGTATAAAAAGAATAATGCTAAATGCTTCACCTGTAACCAAAAGGCTAAACATAATACATCCAGATTAACATATAATTATTATCAAACACATACAGTAATAATCGAATGTTATTTTTTCAATGCAAGCAAGAAAAAAAAATAAAACCTTTAATTAGATTATATGACTTTTACCTGCTTTGACAGAATAACAAGTCAAATATTCACTCCTTTACAGCTTTATCCAAACTAGAAGAGTGTGGATCCTTAAGCAGAGGCTCGTGTAGCAGGGAAATAGGTTTCATTTCTCCTGAATCCACAAACTTCCTGGTTTTCATCGAGCAGATGAGAGAGAGAGAGAGAGAACGTATCTCTCGACACCAATAATAAGATGAATGGTGTGTAACATAGAAAATGTGTTTGTTTTTACTGCTTCTAACACACTTCCAGCAATCTGTGCGTGAAATGATTGAATCATTGATGATTTCATTTTTGTTGTACAGTGTCTTTAGCATCAAAACTTTCAGAAATCATTTCTTGTTTTAACATGTGATGCTTCTTGATTATAATCTTTTAAAGAAACATTGCTATGTTCTGGCAGAAAATGAAGATCATTTTAAAAAATGTGAGTCTTTAAAAGTTTTTTGCCATTTGTCAGCTTTTTGTCAACAACAAAATCAAGTCAACACAGTTATCCAAATTGTAAAGAAACTGTTTGTAAAGAAAGAAAGTCCTAGCCTACTGGCAGGTAGCAACACAACAACAACAAAAAAAAAAATCATCTGCATTTAATCAAAGTCCCTTTCTATGTCTATAGTCTTTGATTTAATACATGTAACATAACACATATAATACATGTGTAATGATGTAAAACAATTATTTCATCAACACCGCACTGTAAACAGCTGATTATTTTCCAAACTAGCCCTGACACTTTGTGGCTTGATGATGAAGTGCATCTTGGATTCAGAAGTATTACAGTTTTTCTCAATCGATTTGACACATTTCTCCAAAGTGATGTAACTGCTTTCAAAACAGTTAACACCGTGATCTAAACACGCTCTAACAGTTCGACTTTACTACAAAATAAAGCACTGCATTTTTTTCTAGTAATGCATTTATTCAAAGTAAATACTTAACATCAAAACTACAGCTGCATTGTCTATTGATTTTAGAATATTTTCAGCTGTGGATACACAAATACACTAACAAAAATACACGTTTATTGTAATGTTTTTCCAACAGGTTTTGTTATATGGGTCATTGACAAATAAAGCTTCAAAACTGATGAAATACATATTTTTGAGTCAAGAACAATGTGTTTAAACAAGTTTTAGTTCACAGACAGCAACATAGTGTGGCCCAGATCTGGTACAAACTTTCATTTTAAACGATTTTGTTACCACGCACCATTTGGATTGTTTATTTATAACGGAGACTTGGTTAAGGGTGGATGATCTCAGCCCTTTTACAGAGATGGTGCCACCTGACTGTCACTTTTTTAGTTCTCCTCATACCTCTGGCCGCGGTGGGGGCTTGGCCTCTGTTTTTACAAGGAACTTTGCCTGCAAACATTTGAAATCTAATACATTTACTAGCTTTGAGGTACTGCTGATGCAAATTCAGGTACATACTCCTGTGCTGTGTGTTGTGGTGTATCGGCCACCAAAAACCAACAAGAACTTTATTGCAGAGTTTACTGAATTCCTTGGTGGACTAATGTTGAAGTACGATAGAATTTTGATAGTGGGGGATTTTAATATTCATGTCTGTTGCCCAGCCGAGACATTGTCAAGAGACTTTTTTAATCTTATCGGTTCTTATGATCTTGTGCAATATGTGAATAGTCCAACACACATACATGGTCACACTTTGGATCTTGTTCTTTCGTATGGTCTGATTGTTTCTGATCTCAAAATTGTCGACAATGGGTTTTCTGATCATAAGGCTGTTGTTTTTAATATTTCCCTTCTTTACACTAAAGAAATTCCATGTGTGTTACCATCCAAATGTCGAAAATTGAATTCTAATATGGCTGATGACTTTTGTTCTTGTAGTGGCAGGTTATGGCCACTTGGTGGGGCTAGAGATTAAGGTTGTTAAGCAGTAACTGAGAGGTAGAATAAAAGGTTGTCTGATTTCATCCAGTGAGTTGTGTCCTTGAATACGGAGTATAGAGGAACAATACATGGTGTCAGAACCGGTTAACCCACGACAGACAGAGTCTAGTGGCACAAATAAGAAGTTGGAGAAGTTTAATGGTGTGTAGAGTGATAACGGGGGACCTGTGGAGCAAGAGAGAGCAAGTCAGTGAGAGCTAACAACAGGCTAGCGGCAAGCTAAAAGCACACAGTATGGACCACATATTTACTATCACACCGCCGGGACCATTCGATTTCGAGCCAAGCTCGTGGCCCACATGGATTAAAAGGTTTGAACGCTTCAGAATTGCATCTGGATTGAAAGAAAAAGACGGCGCATACCAGGTGAATTCTCTTATCTATACGATGGGTGAGAAGGCTGACGATATTCTGAGCTCACTGCAGTTGACAGAAGAGAAAGAAAAAGACTTTGAGGAGGTAAAAAAGGCCTTTGATGGACATTTTGTAGGCGTGCATAATGTAATTTATGAACGAGCCAAGTTTAATAAAAGATGTCAAGAAGTCGGCGAATCTGCAGAAAACTTTATCACCACAGTGCACAAGCTAGCTGAACATTGCAAATATGGCGCCTTGCGTGAGGAAATGATCCGAGATAGGATTGTGGTCGGCATACGTGATGCTAAATTGTCTGAGAAACTGCAGCTCAACCCAAATTTGGATTTAGCTACAGCTATAGTTCAAGTGAGGCAACACGAGGAAGTAAAAAAGCAGCAAGCTGTTCTGCGGTCAGCTGATTCGCCAGGACAAATAGATGCACTGTCTCACAACAGTAAGAGACAAGCTCAAAGAAAAAAATCTTTTCAACGCAGAAGCCATTATCAGCCTCAGTCTACCTCAACCAAGTCAAAACAGTGCGGGAAATGTGGTAAATCCCCAAAACATTCATGGACTGAATGCCCAGCAAAAGATGTTGAGTGTAGAAAATGTCAAAAGAAGGGACACTTTGCAGCCGTGTGCAGATCAGTTCAAAAGCTGGATTCAATTGAAGAGGATGGGGCGGCTTATCTTGGGGCTGTTGACTATCCACAGTCATCCACATGGACTGAAATACTCACCATAAACGGCAGCCCATTGCGTTTTAAAGTGGACACGGGTGCGTCTGTGACTGCTATCCCAGAATCAGAATTCACATTGGATAGATATGGCAGACACTCAGCGCCGCGCAGACCGCTACTGGGTCCCGCTGACCAACCTCTGGATGTTAAAGGGCAAGTGCATGCAGTTATTCAGAGAGGGGACAGAAAGATTGAGGAGGAGGTGTTCATTGTGAAAGACCTGACAACACCCTTATTGGGTCTTCCTGCTATCCGCAGACTACAGATGATCCCTCAGCTCAATAGCATTGACGATGCAGAGACTTACTTCCGCTCAACTTACCCAGATGTATTTAAAGGGCTGGGTAACCTTAAGGGGGAGTATAAAATTAAGCTGAGAGACAATGCAACACCCTATGCCCTCTCTGCACCGCGACGTGTAGCCATTCCTCTCCGGGCCAAAGTTAAAGAGGAACTAGACCGGATGGAGAAGATGGGAGTCATAGCCCGTGTTGAAGAACCAACTGAATGGTGCGCAGGCATGGTCCCTATAGTGAAATCGTCAGGGAAAATTCGCATTTGTGTGGACTTAACCCGGCTGAACGAGAGTGTCATCAGAGAGAGACATATCCTACCGGCAGTGGATGAAACACTGGCAAAGCTGGAAGGAGCCAGAGTCTTTACAAAGCTCGATGCAACATCAGGCTTTTGGCAGGTACCACTCCACAAAGACTCAATGCTGTTGACCACGTTCATTACTCCAGAGGGGCGCTACTACTTCAAAAGACTACCTTTTGGAATATCATCGGCACCCGAACATTTCCAAAAGAGGATTTCTCAGCTGATTGATGGTGTTGACGGAGTACTATGTCATGCTGATGATGTCCTTGTTATAGGAAGAGACCGGGCAGAGCACGATGACAGGCTGCACAGGGTGCTACAGAAATTCAGAGAGGCTGGGCTCACACTGAATGAGAAATGCCAGTTTGCCCTGACAGAAATCCGCTTCCTGGGTCATGTCATAAATTATCAAGGCATCAGAGCAGACCCGGGTAAAGTAAAGGCAATCCTTGACATGCCTGAGCCAAAGGATGTGGCAGATGTTCGCCGTTTCATGGGCATGGTGAACTTTGTAGGCAAATTTTCACCACGCCTGCCTGATCTGACAAAGCCCATTCGTGACCTGTTAAAGACGGAGAATAGCTGGACATGGGGAGTGCCTCAACAGCAAGCGTTTCTGGAGACAAAAAAAGAATTGGGGTCAGAGACGGTGTTAGCCCAGTACAGCCCAAATCACGAAACCATGGTATCAGCTGATGCCTCTTCATACGGACTAGGAGGTGTCTTGACACAAAAACAGACAGACGGTGAGTGGAGACCTGTTGTTTTCATTTCTAGAAGTCTGACTAAAACCGAGTCAAGATATGCCCAAATAGAAAAGGAGGCTTTAGCTGTGACCTGGGCATGTGAGCGCTTGCGAGGATACTTGAGTGGACTGGATTTTACCATAAGAACTGACCATAAGCCACTCATAACACTCCTGAAGTCCAGAGCATTGGATGACCTCCCGCCAAGGATTATCAGATTCAGACTCAGGCTGCTCAGATTTAATTTCGACATCATCCATGTCCCAGGTAAAAATTTGATAACAGCTGATGCCCTGTCCAGAGCCCCTCTTCCAGCCACAGCTACAGAGGCGGAGCAAGACCTGGAAAGAGAATGCAAAGCTTATCTGGACAGTGTAGTAGAAAGTTTACCAGCCACACCGACAAAACTGGAACAGATTAAGAGTGCACAAACTTCAGATAAACGTCTCAGCCGATACATTGCAAATGGCTGGCCGGGACACAGACGAGATGTGCATGAGCAGCTGCTACCCTACTGGCCCAATAGGTCAGTCTTGCATGAAGGAAGAGGACTGCTTATGAAAGGAGAGAGACTTATAATCCCTGAGTGCATGAGACCTGACATCCTGCAGAGACTGCACCAGGGACATCAAGGTATCAACAAATGTCTAGCTAGGGCCAGAGAATCAGTCTGGTGGCCAGGTATCACATCTGCAGTAAAGCAAATGGTCGAGAGATGTGAGATTTGTGCATGTGAAGCTCAAATACCAGTCGAGCCTCTACTCACCACTGAACTCCCAAGCAGACCATGGCAGAGAGTCGCGGCTGATCTTTTCCAATGGCAGAATGGGAATTATCTAGTCATGATAGACTATTTCTCTCGCTATATTGAAGTTTGCTCCCTGCAGGGTAGCACATCAGCAAAACAGACAATTGCCAGATTTAAAGCTGTGTTTGCCAGATACGGATGTCCAGAAGTGTTGGTCACGGACAATGGTCCTCAATTCTCCTGTCATGAATTTGCTCAATTTGCACGGGACTATGACTTTACCCATGTGACAAGCAGTCCCTGTTACCCCCGCAGCAATGGGGAGGCGGAACGGGCCGTCAGAACTGTGAAGTCCCTTCTAGCGAAAGAGGGAGATTTCCACAAAGCTCTGCTGGCCTACAGGGCCACTCCATTGGCGCATGGGAGCTCCCCAGCACAACTACTGATGGGGAGGAGAATCAGAACACCAGTTCCAGTGTCACCAGAACAGTTACAACCACAGTGGCCTGATCTTGACAGATTCAGAGAAAAGGATTCAGTGTTGAAACTGCAACAGCAACAAACGTTCAACAGGAGACACCGTACTCAAACCCTACCACCTCTCCAGCCAGGACAGCATGTATGGATCAAACCTACAAGCACAAAAGGGACAGTTGTTAGTACTGCACCTACACCACGTTCCTACGAGGTGGAGACCCCGGATGGAAGACGGCTGCGACGCAACCGTTCACACCTCAGAAAAGTCCCGGTGCCTCCTGTACCAGGTGAAACGACAATGACTAGGTCAGGGAGACTGTCTAAGGCTCCTGAGAGACTAGACCTTTGAACACGAAACACATACATACACACCACAGAAAAAAAAAAAGAGTCATAATTTTCTGTTTGAAAAGTTAAATGTTTATTAGAAAAGACATGCTTGATTTATTGAAGTTTGCAGTTACTTTAAGATTAAGTCTACAAAAGGGCTACTGTGAAGTAATATGTCTTCTGTTAGTTTCTCTGGTTACACTTTTAAGTTGAAGAAAGGATTTGAAGAAATTCGTAAAGTTATAAAAATAAGTGAGTGAAATAATGGAGTAGCCATACTGTTGAATGTATCCCATTATTTTAAAGTTCTGTCAAAACAAGTATACTTTCATCTAAAAGGGGGAGATGTAGTGGCAGGTTATGGCCACTTGGTGGGGCTAGAGATTAAGGTTGTTAAGCAGTAACTGAGAGGTAGAATAAAAGGTTGTCTGATTTCATCCAGTGAGTTGTGTCCTTGAATACGGAGTATAGAGGAACAATACAGTTCTATGTTTAATGAAATGGTGGCATTGAATTTGGACAATTTGAGCTTGCATATGAATATGGGTGGGGATGAATTACTCTCTTCCTTTACTTTGTCATGCACTCATATTTTAGATCAGATTGCTCCTCTTCAGGCTAGATGTTTTAAAAGGAAATCCGAACCTTGGCTGAATGAGTCGACGCGGGCTTTACGCCGTCTAGGTAGACAGGCAGAGCGGAAATGGAAGCGAGATAAACTTCAAGTGTCATTTGAAACTTTTAAAGGGCTGTTATTTGACTATCAGAAATTAGTTAAGGCCGAAAGGACTAAGTACTTTTCTGATTTTATCAAGAAAAATCATGGTAATCCAAGAGTTTTATTTAATACGCTAAATACAGCAATAAATCCACCGATGCCAGCTGGGCTTGAAGTCTCTGCACAATTATGTGATAAGTTCCGAAAGTTTTTTATAGATAAGGTTGCCGGTATTAGATCGTCCATTCAGCTGTTAGATTATGCTCAACCAGATCTAATGTCTTCATGCTCAACTGTTTTCCATCAGTTTGAGCCAGTTTCTATGTCCGATTTGACAGGGATTGTCAAACATATGAAACCTTCTTCCTGTCCCCAAGACTGTATCCCGGCGTGGTTCCTGAAAATAGTTTTTAATGCAGTGGGTCCCAGTATTTTAAATTTAATAAATAATTGCTTGATGACAGGAGTGGTGCCAGCTAACTTTAAACATGCCATTGTGCAGCCAGTATTAAAGAGAATTGGTTTGGACCCCACAGACCTGGGCAATTTCAGACCTATTTCAAAACTGCCTTTTCTTTCTAAGGTCTTGGAGAAAATAGTCTTTACTCAACTACAATCATTTTTAGAAAAAAATTCTGTTTTTGAAGTCTTTCAATCAGGTTTTAGGGTAAAACACAGTACGGAATCAGCCCTTTTGAGGGTTCAAAATGATATACTACTAAGCACTGATACTGGAGCCTCATCTATCTTAATGTTACTGGACCTGAGCGCAGCATTCGATACGGTCGATCACAATATTATGGTTTCCCGGTTAGAAAACCATGTTGGAATATGTGGGATAGCTCTTAAATGGTTTAAGTCATATTTAGCTGACAGGAGCTTTGCTGTGAAGTTGGGTGAATGTATGTCAACTTCGGCTCCACTAAAGTGCGGGGTCCCACAAGGGTCCATTCTTGCCCCCCTTTTGTTTTCTTTGTACTTGCTCCCTTTGGGAGCTATATTTAGGAAGCACGGTATCTCGTTTCATTTGTATGCTGATGACACGCAGATTTATCTGCCACTTAAAAAAGACGGTGGTTCTGATATTTCCCCTCTCTTGAATTGTTTAACGGACATCAGGGACTGGAATTTTCTGAAATTTAATGAAAATTAAACTGAGATCATGTTCTTTGGCTCAGATGGAAAACAGAGTACCTCAAATTCTATTCTTGGACCGTTGGCTAAATATAGTAAACCAGTGGTAAAAAATTTAGGAGTACTATTTGACCCAGAATTTAAATTTGATAAACAAATTAACTCTGTGGTCAAATCTTGTTTTTTCAACTTGAGACTTGTTGTGAAGATGAAGCCTTTTCTTTCTTTTAGAGATTTAGAATTAGTTATTCATGCTCTTGTGTTCTCACGTTTAGACTATTGTAATTCTCTTTACATAGGAGTTAGCCAGAAGGACCTGTCGCGCCTATGGTTCAAAATTCAGCAGCGAGATTGCTAACAGGCACCCGAAAGCATGACCATATTACTCCTATTTTATTTTCTCTTAAATGGTTGCCGGTACACTTTCGAATTGAATATAAACTTTTATTATTTGTTTTTAAATCTTTGAATGGGCTGGCACCAAAGTATTTGGAGACCGTAGTGAGCCGCTATTCTTCTGTCAGGCCCCTGAGATCTTCTGACCAGCTTCTTTTAGCGGTCCCCAGATCTAAACTAAAACTGAGAGGAGATCGGGCTTTCTCAGTAGCTGCTCCGAAGTTATGGAACTCACTGCCTCTTTCTATTAGATCTGCTCTGACAATTTCTAAATTTAAATCTTTGTTAAAAGCTCATCTATTTAATATGGCTTTTAACTTATCGGGTGATTGATCCCTAGGTGTGTATGTGTTTTATGTTTTGTATGTTTATATTAATTGTGTCTTGTATTTTCCCAATTTCTAATGTACAGCACTTTGGACAACTTTGGTTGTATTGAAATGTGCTTTATAAATAATAAATACAAATACAAATACAAATGTGGATTACATGCAGACCATATGTGGGCCGGTTTTGGGCCAACACTATATTGCAGTCAGACATAACATTTCAAAATGTTAATTCATTTTTTACTTTTTTTTTTGTCAGGTGGTACAACCAAATATTTGTAAATATATATCATTGTACCACCTGACATGGAAAGTGTACCAACCTACCTATACTTGAAATTAGCAGTTTTTATCAGTATTTGAGATCTGCAAACCTTTTCACTCTGCCACAATGATCTACTGATTTCCTCTGGATGTTGCATTATCAGTCTTAATGTTATTTCCTTGTCAATACATATAAAACAGCCATATTTGCAGTTGTGCCAGCCTGACAATTGTGAATGTACTATACAAATTGCTATGCAAATGTTTTCATTTATCTCAACTGCTTTAAAACAACTGATATTTATAAAAATTGTTTATAAGTACACTACCATTCAAAAGTTTGGGATCTGTAAGATTTTTAATTTTTTAAAAAGAAGTTTTGTCTGCTCACCAAGGCTGCATTCATTTAATTAAAAATACAGTAAAAACAGTAATATTGTGAAATTGTTTTCTATTTGAACATATTTTAAAATGTATTTTTTTCCTGTGATCAAAGCTGAATTTTCAGCATCATTACTCCAGTCTTCAGTGTCACATGAACCTTCAGAAATCACTCTAATATGATGATTTTCATAACATTAAGAAATGTTGTGCCTTTTGCTCATCCAAACTTCAAATGACATTTTAATTTAAATATATTTGCCTACATGTTTCAGAAGTTTAGTAATTGAATCTGAAACTCAATCAATTAATTTTTTTCAGGTCTGTCTGAACTCTCTTCTTCTCTATGATCCTGACAGATGAACCATCTAAAAACCCAAAAGCAGGGTATAAGGGTTCAGTGAAAGTGGTCTGGACTCTGTGAAGGAGAGTCATTGTGTCAGAGACGCTGTAGAAGGACAGAGTTCCTGCTCTGTGATCCAGATACACTCCTATTCTAGAGGAGCAGACAGCAGGGATCAAGACTTGGGCTTTATCATGTATGAAATGGACATTCTGTTGAGCAAGTGACAATCTCCAAGATATTTTGTTGAAGCCAAGTCTACAGTCTTCACTGTCTCCTTTACATCCAATTCCTTTGTAAGAAACAGCTATAGCCCATTCCTTCCCACTGCACTCGACCTCCCAGTAACAGCGACCGTACAAACCCTCTCGACACAAGATGTAGGGACGCTCGTCAAATCGCTCTGGGTGATCAGGATATTGCTGAACTTCATCTGAATGTGTTGCTTTTCTGTTCTCTTCTGACAAGATGATGTTTTTGTGTGCAGTGTTTGGATCCAGTTGCAGTTGACAGAAATCTGAGAAGGATGGATGCACACAAACAGAATTATAAACTTTATTATTATTACATTCTTTACATTTCACTTGACTGATATTTATCAGTTAATATGTACAGTAGGCGTATTTGTGTTTGTGAAAAACAGCTCAACTTACATTGCCAAAATGTACTTGGAGTCTTTGGTTCTGGAGTCTGTGCAACATGAACATTTGACACTGAAAACAAGAGAAGAAACACAATCGTAAAGTCAATATTTAGGTGTAATCATTAGGAATGTAACAAAATCAAAATCTCACGATACGATAATATCTCGATATAAAGTCCATAATACGATTATTGCGATATTTAAAAAAAAAAAAAAAAAAAAGTCAAATGAAGACTTTGTCAGATTGAAACAGGAACTTCCGGTGTAGTGTTTTCAGTTTTCATAATAAGGAAAAAATATTAAACCACCAATAAAAAAATAGTAGTAAGGGAAAAAATGCACAATACTCAACTTTTTGTGTTTATTATACTTGTAAAATAAGTTTAACAGACTGCTAATCTCAACAAATTCACCATTACTTTACAAATAAGGTTCATTAGTTAACATGAACTAATAATGAAATGCATTTCTACAGCATTCATTAATCTTTAACGTTAATTTCAACATTTACTAATACATCATTAAAATCAAGAGTTGTATTGTTAACATTATTTAATGCACTGTAAACTAACATGAACAGCTATATTTTTATTAACTAACATTAACAAAGATTAACAAATACAGTAACAAATGTATTGCTCATGGTTAGTTCATGTTAGTGTTAACAAATGAAACTTATTGTAAAGTGTCACCACAAATTCACAAATTGGATTCATAAACACGTCACTTGTTTCTGAAAGAATGATTCAGTAATACAGTTTTAACAGTAATTTGCTGCCACCTAGTGGCGTAACAATGCAATCGATATATCAGTTAGCCTATTTGAAGCATTTTCAAATGGTGATTTATTCTGTTTTGATCGGTAACGTAGACAACAGCGTTTATCTGAATAATAAACTTTTGGATACTTCTGTGATAACTGGAATATTTGTATAAAAAATAATGATACTGTGTGTTTGAAAAGATGGTTTGTGAAGCTGTTTATATCTATCTGCGTTCAGCATCCAGTTGGTGAGGTGCAAAAACGCGTTCTGATGACGGAAGTGATGTCTCGTGCTTTACTTCAATGAGTGCGAGAGATCACTTCCGTTGTCAGAGCGCGTTCAGACCTCACCAACCGGATGCACAGGGCAGTTGGACATAGTGGTTTTTTAGAGGTAAAAACATTTTATAAATACTGTTTGTTTTCTCGCACAAACCGATCGTTTCGTGTCTTAGGACATCAATGTGTCGTCACGAGCCACAGGGTTTAATTTGGATATGTCTGTGCATGTTGTTTGTACTCATAGATTATGTTCCCATTGACATGCATTATACAACTGACAGACTGCAACGGTTGCAGTTAAAAATCATCATTTGTGTTCTACTGAAGAAACACAGTCATCTACATCTTGGATGCCCTGGGGGTAAGCAGATAAACATCAGATTTTCATTTTTGGGTGAACTATCCATTTAAAGGATATGCTCCTCGCACTTCGTTCTGGATAAGAACCGGTTCTCGGTTCCAACCCTAGTTCCCACTTCCCTCCGTTCTGCTCCACTGGGCTGAAAAAAAAAAACTACACTTTTTGCCCGGAAGACATAGGCTATCTTTACATACAGTCGGGTGACTACGACGATATCGAGACAATTTTGCTATCGCGATACCACAATATTGATAATACCATTACATCCCTAGTAATCATACATAGTATGAATGACACATTATATATTTCAAGGAAAAGAAGCATTCAGACCTTCTCGAGATATTCTGGCTGTTTGCTGTTGACAGACATCCTCCAAAACCTCCTTAAACGCTGAGATTGAAATGTCTTTAAAAGACAGATGAGTGTGTTGAGTGAAGCTGGGAACGTCTTCAAATGAAGGTAAAACACACACAGACTGACACCTCTGAAATGAGACAAATACAGCACTGCATGTTACGTGAAAGAGACCATTTAAAAATGTGAAAGAGTAAGTATAGAAACATGGTGGTGTACTGATGAAAGGACTTTCATTACCTTCAGAAAAATGATCTGATCATCAGTGATCAGAAGTTTCTCAATCTCTGCTTGTCTTTTTCTGAGTTCTGTCAGCTCTTGATCCAGATGTTTGTGAAGTTCCTCTGCTCGATCTATCTCAGTCTTCTCCTGAGCTCTGATCTGCTCTTTAATCTCAGAGCGTTTCTTCTCAAGAGAGCAGATGAGCTCAGTGAAGACCTTCTCAATGTCCTCCATGGTCTCTAGAGCTGAACTCTGTCAGAGACACAAAGATCTGATCATGCAGACAGGAACAACAGTTCAAATAATACATTCATGTGACCATCTCCATTATCATAGATGTTGTTCAAATCCAAAGTGATTGTGCTTTCAGTCAAATGAAAATGTCAAGATTTAAATGTTGCCTATTTAAAACATTAAAACATATATATATCTGTTGTATTTGTGATTTGACCCGTCGTCTTCATACTGATACTCACTTTAAAAGACTTCACAGCTTCTCTGAGTTCCCGCTGACCTCTCTCTCGCTCCTGGATCAGCTTCTGACACGCCAACTTTATCTCCTTCAACTCTTTCTGAGGATGTTAACATAAAAAAGTAATTTAAGTAATTTAAAAATATTAAAGAATTTTTACTAATATTATCAGCTCAAGAAACAAAGACAAGTACCTTAAAGCATTGATTACCTTCTTACTAGTCCATTCTGAATCCACAGACACCACATTGTGTTTTTTATGATTGTCAGTCACACACAAACAACAAATGCATTGATGATCATCCTGGCAGTAAATCTCCAGAAGTCTTCCATGACTGAGGCAGATGTTCTCCTGAATGTTTCTGGAAGCTTGGACTAGTTTGTGCTTCATAAACGCAGGAGATTCATAGTGAAGCTGCAGGTGAGTTTGACAGAAGGAGGCCAAGCACTGCAGACAGGACTTTACAGCTCTGTTCTTCTCTGTAGTGCAAACATCACACTCCACAGCAGCCGTTTGTAGGGACGTCTTCTGCAGCGTCTCCATCATCTCAGCTATCAGAGTGTTCTTCTTCAGTAGAGGTCTCTGACTGAAGCTCTCTCTGCATTGGGGACAGCGGTACGGCGGCCCCTGCTCCTGGCCCCAGCAGTCAGAAATACAGCTCATACAGTAACTGTGTCCACAGGGAATCGTCACCGGCTCCTTCAGAGGATCCAAACAGACTGGACAGCTGAACTGATCCACATACTGACTCACTGCAGATTCAGACATTTCTTTGTAGTGTTCAAAGATGATAAGATTCTCAGTCTCTGAGATAAGAGCTGTTTCGCCAAGAAAAGCAAAGTTACCTGATGAAAGGTACTATTTTTCACTTAGGTGTAAGTATGAATACTGTCAACATTTGAAAGTCCAAGTATTAAGAAACAAAAAAAAATATTTTGAGAGAAGCCTGATCACAATGTTAATAACAATGTTTCGATTTTTTAACTGAGGAAAAATCAATGTTCTCTGCTAATCAAATGCTGTTCATATGCTTTCAATAGAAGTTTAACTTGTATTTAACCCAGAATAGTCTCTTTAGTCATGATCACCACAGAAATAGGTTTGTATTTTTAAAGAATCGTCGAAATTGTAAAGAGTAAAAAGTAAAGTTTTGTAGTACACTTCAGTATGTAATCGAGTATTCCGTTTCAAAAGTACTAACGTTTTCATTAGACAACAAAATCCAAAAATAATCGTTTAGCAGTGAAGTACAAAGCAAAATTTTGTTTAACCAGTTCTGTTACAAGTTACAGGAGTAAACACTCTCTACACGCGCACAAATACATAATTGTATGCGATTAAAAGCAGACAAATCGATCAATCGTAATCTTTGGATCTTATTAAGTACTTACCTCGACAGAAATACAACTCAAATTGCTTTACAGCTGTGCCCTAATGAACAGAGGTGTGGATCTATTAGAGGTTGAATTACTTGAAGTGAAGAAATAAGTTTCTTTTCTCTTGAATTCCAAAAACTTCCTGGTTTTCAGCGCGAAAACAAAACTGGGCGTGTGTTCTGTGTCCCACTTACACAAAAGAGAGAGAGAGAGAGATGAGCAGAGAAAGAAAAAACAACAATAAAAAAAGTTTATTTTCCACATATGATCGACTGCAGAACATTATTGAACTGTAATTATTAAAACATTTACAATAGTTTAGTTCTAGACTTAAAAAGATCATTAAAGTAGTTTATTTTGCCCACTACTGGGATAATGATCCTCTACTGGGGTAAAAAAAACTTTTATCACAGCTGACATTTGATTTATGCTGAATATGTAAAATATGTCTGATATCATTTTTGATGATTTAATGTAAAATACTAAATTAAATATTTTCTGTAATTCTATGTATTTCGACAATTTAGATAATTGAATAATGAAATACAAATTAAATTACAAAATATGTCAAATAAATGCATGTGAATTAATCTACAGTTATCTAAAATATACATAAGTCTGTATTTTTAGCTCAAGGAATCCCAGCGGGCAATTGATGTCAAATAGATATCAAATTGAAGTCAAACGGTCATCAAAGAATTGGTCAAAAATGCAAATCAAATTGATGTCAAAACTTGACATTCATTTGATTTGCATTTTTTTAAAACATTTTTTAACACATTGATGTCCTATTCTAGACCACAAGAATAATGACAAAACAGTATTAAATGCAAGACATGTTTTATTAAATCCACTGGTTTATATCAGAATTTTATATATAAATTTTAATCTGATATAAATCATAATAATGTTGCGTTTTGTCTAATCGCATCGGAAAAGAGATTCAAACGTTAGGGCATTTTTATTAGTACGAACAAAAATTGTAAAACTAACAGTACTCGTGACATTTCAAAATAGACATTTAAAAAAAAACAATAGTTACCTGCGTAATGGATCTAACTCTGTTAAATTACGTTACCTCAGAATCCTTCACTGTAACAAATGGCGGGAAATTTCAATTCACCAAAAAGAACAAAATACTCATTGCAACGTCAAATATTTAATCAAAACACAATCTTCTAAGTTTTCAAAGTTACCCAATTATTTAATGAGATGTTTATTACTAGAATTTCTGAAAAATAAATATGATTTTTTTAAGAACCCTAGCATTGCATCTATCAGTTGAAGACAAGAAAATCGAAATAATTTTAAAATATGTAGCCTGTTCACTATGAAAAATTGAATGAAAAATGTACATTTTACTGTACACTCTCAGAAAAAAAGTACAAAATTGTGATTTGTACCTTAAGAGACCAGTTTTGTACCTTTGGTGACAATTTTGTACCTTTATTTAAAAGTACAAAAAATGACCCTTCAAAAAGGGTACAAAATTGGCTTTGACAGCGTACAATCGTTGACTATAATGAGATATATATATATATTACACACACACATGCTGAATTAAAATCAGAATTTATTAAAACCTTTTCATTTTCACATTTTACAACATTTCATTTTAAACACATTTTTAAACATTCCATATGAGTCCATCTTGCCAGGTGTTAAAAAGTAACACTGAAGCAGTGTTAAAGTTAATGAGATAATTGATTGATGATTGAGTGATGATTGACAATTAGTGGAGACACCTGATGATAATAAGCAGAATCACTGAAGAAACAACAAGAGAAAAAGAGAGAGACACAACAACTACAACTGACTTCCAGCCATTAAACATTATTACACTTATTATTAACCAGTTTGATTTGATTTCTATCATACATCAACAAAAGTTCTTACTGAGAATGAACAGATGTTTAGATGTTAATGTTTGAATTAAAGTTTAGTTTGGAGTCACCATGATGGTGAAAAGCATTTCCTTTAGTTGGGCTCTTGACTCTATTTATTAACATTAATTTATCGCTGGCTGCTCCAACTTTGTGTTTGTAGAGTACATTTGTCATGGCCAGAGAAATTATGACCTGAGCTGTGTTTCCCAAAAGTGCTGTGAGCCAAAGTTGATCAATTTAGGTTTACAATGCTTTGGGAAGAACAGTTATAATGGTTGTTTTCTCATTGTGAAATGGTCAAATTCATTGGTGACATCCAGTATTAACTGGTGATATAGATGCAATGTTATTTCTTTATAGTAAATCTCTGTTACCATTTGAGATCCAGCAGAGCTTTTATGATCTGAAGGGTTTTTTGAAACACAGGCATCAAGAATCAGCATATGATTCTCAACAATGGTGACAATCAAACAAAGTGCTTCATGTTGCAGTGCATGATGGGAGCCACCAATCAAAACTCATCCATGGCTCCCATCATGCATTGCTGCATGAATAAATTATGCAGCTGAATTGTCCTGTAATTTTCGTAGATTGTTCATGTTTGCTTTATTTTTCTGTTGTTTTGTTGTGACAGTAGCTTGTTTTGTGATGTTCAGAGTTGATCTGTTTGTCAGTATTTTGTATTTATTTATTGTCACCGTTCTTGAGAATCATATGCTGACTCTTGATGTCTGTGTGTGTTTAAACACTGAAGCTTCAGTGTGTAATGTATTATTCTTAAAAGAAAAAAAAATTCATACTATTGTTGGATCTCAAGCTGTAAATTCACAGGACTACATACAATGATTAATACTAAAGCTGCACATCAAGCAAACGGTCAGAGATTTAGACTCTAAACGACATCAGGCCACTGCATGATGATAAAATCATCAACAAATTATATTTTGACCAGATCATATTTTCTCTGACCATAACAAATGTGCTTTACAAACACAAAGTTAGAGCAGCCAGAGTAAAATTAATAATAAAAGGTAAAGAGTCAAGAGCCCAACTAAAGCAAACGCTGACCTCTTTCATGGTGACTTGAAATGAAACTCCATAAAACATTAATTAACACCTTTTTTCTCTCTTTCCTTCAGTGATTCTGCTTATTATCATCAGGTGTCACCACTAATTGTCAATCATCACTCAATCATCAATCAATTATCTCATTAACTTTAACACTGCTTCAGTGTTACTTTTTAACACCCGGCAAGATGGACTCATATGGAATGTTTAAAAATGTGTTTAAAATGAAATGTTGTAAAATGTGAAAATGAAAAGGTTTTAATAAATTCTGATTTTAATTCAGCATGTGTGTGTGTAATATATATATATATCTCATTATATTGTCAATGATTGTACGCTGTCAAAACCAAATGTACCCTTTTTGAAGGGTCAATTTTTGTACTTTTAAATAAAGGTACAAAATTGTCACCAAAGGTACAAAACTGGTCTGTTAAAGTACAAATCACAAGGGTACAAATTTGTACCTTTGTACCATTGTACTCCTAAAGGTACAATTTTGTACTTTTTTTTCTGAGAGTGTACAGTAAAATTTACATTTTTCATTACATTTTTCATAGTGAACAGGCTACATATTTTAAAATTATTTCGATTTTCTTGTCTTCAACTGATAGATGCAATGCTAGGGTTTTTAAAAAAATCATATTTATTTTTCAGAAATTCTATTTTCTTTTTTATTCTGAAAAATGTAGGGCCTACAATGCCCATTCATATTCTCTATTCCTAATACCACCTATAGATGGCGCCTTTTTCACATTCTCGGGTTGTTTTGCAGCTGAAGAATGGACTACAATTAATAAATGTATTTTTGTGCAATTTGATGCAAACCTAGTATGACATAATGTTATACATGTATACACGGAAAAAAAAAGAAAAGAAAAAATATTTGGAGGATTTACGACGTTGATGACCGTTGAAATGCACGTCATCACGTCTTGCGTACAACATAGAGGCTAGTGGCAGTGCGCGCTGTGCGGTGAAGACGTCAGGTCGAAGCAGCTCGACAAGGTTGGTGCTTTTATCAGGTGAGTAATAAACATCTCATTAAATAATTGGGTAACTTTGAAAACTTAGAAGATTGTGTTTTGATTAAATATTTGACGTTGCAATGAGTATTTTGTTCTTTTTGGTGAATTGAAATTTCCCGCCATTTGTTACAGTGAAGGATTCTGAGGTAACGTAATGTAACAGAGTTAGATCCATTACGCAGGTAACTATTGTTTTTTTTTAAATGTCTATTTTGAAATGTCACGAGTACTGTTAGTTTTACAATTTTTGTTCGTACTAATAAAAATGCCCTAACGTTTGAATCTCTTTCCCGATGCGATTCGACAAAACGCAACATTATTATGATTTATATCAGATTAAAATTTATATATAAAATTCTGATATAAACCAGTGGATTTAATAAAACATGTCTTGCATTTAATACTGTTTTGTCATTATTCTTGTGGTCTAGAATAGGACATCAATGTGTTAAAAAATGTTTAAAAAAAATGCAAATCAAATGAATGTCAAGTTTTGACATCAATTTGATTTGCATTTTTGACCAATTCTTTGATGACTGTTTGACTTCAATTTGATGTCTATTTGACATCAAGGTGCCCGCTGGGATGTGATAACAGTAATAAACTATGAATTAAGATTAAAATGACTGAACTAACTGGCCTATACGTTATGATCAATAATAAAAATGTCAGAATGTGCATCTAATTCATAGAATTATTAAATAATCATTCCATGAATTATAATAATTTCTAAATTTAATATTAAAAGCAACATCATGCCCACTGACAGGTTTTCTTCGACCTCCCAGTAACAGCAACCGTACAAACCCTCTCGACACAAGACATTCATATATACATCAAATCACTCTGAGTTGAAATAGTATGAACAAAATCAACAAAAACATGAAACAACATTATAACAAAGTCACAGTTGAAACAAAGAATTCTTTACACAAATCTAGACATCATCTTTAAAAAAAGACCTTTTGTTTTTTAAAAATAGTTTTAGCAAAAAAAATCTGCAGCATCAATTATGTCCTTTAGGGTTGCAACCTGAATTGCAAAGCTCCCAGCAGGCTCAGTAAGGTGTGTCTCTGTTGGGATTACACAGATTTCTTCCCACTGACACAGAGATGAACAGACTAGCTTTGTGAAACTGGGTTTAACTCAATGACATTCAATATTCTCAGTGCTGGGTGTGTTCGAGTACAAACATTGGGGTCAAACGTTCAGACAGAAAAGGCCGTATTTAAACATGGTTAGACAATCGTTTCCTCCAACCTTGTTCATAGATATTGTTTTATATTGTTTTAAATTTTTGACACCTTCTACCTTATTTTAATTATTCTCAGGTTAGGTAAAGCAAGTCGAATCTGTCCTAATTTATAAGTAGTTAAAATCTCATACTTACAAAATAGGTCTCACAAGACTTCTTTGTGGTCTGTTCAGCTCAGTTTAGAAATCAGAGACTTTTTTGGCAGGCAAGCTTCATAGTTATAAGTAATATAGTTTTATTAATTACAGGTTAAGTAGTTTACTTACAATACACTAAATAAAATAATCAAATTACAGTCAACACTTAGGTTACAAGCGTTTGTCTGCAGGAGGTGCTAACCATAGAAATACATAATAAAGGCTAGATGTCTTACGGCGGAGTCTCTAACGTCATACCCGGTGGCCATCTTGTCACAGGCAAGCTTTCTGACGAGCTCTGTGGTACCTGATGTAAGGTGAGTGATCTGCACGAACACAAATACTCTTATCTCGCTGAAATCTTGACGGATTTACAAATGGTTTGGTTTCTTACAAACGTTATTAACATGGCTATAATTCTGGATGCTTGAACATGTTGAAATTGCAGCTTTTCTTTTCGAAAAACAACTTAATCGTGCAGCATAGTTGTGTATCACGGCTACTTGCGCAAGTTATCAAGGCTGAGACCACAATCGAGCTGTTCAATTATAGAGGTTTACTGACACCAATAACGATTTTATGACAGCTAATCTTTTGTCTAAATTACAATCTTTGTGGATGTGGTTGTAGTTATTAGCTGGCTAATAACAAGAAGATGTGAGACCTAGTAGTTACAGTTTATCTGCTACCCAGCAATTTTACATCAGTGGGAGAGGCAGAATTGCTCTTTCTTTTCAATATAACTTAAGTTGCACATGATTTCCAATCGGTTTGGTTTGTTAAAAACATCTTACATTATGATACAGGAAATTGCTGGCTTTATAGGAGACGATGCCAGACTTTTGTGCAGCCTAATTCAAAATATTTTATTATAATAGTAATACTCATATTATAAAAGTGTATATATCTATATATCTATATCTATATATATATATATATATATCATGTTGCCATTCTGTACACCGAGTTTTAGTAGCCTATATATATTGATTTAACATAAATATTGTGCGTGTGTATATTTATTGCACATTGCGCTATCTGTTCTGTTCAATGTTATTTTAATATGGAAGTCCATGGTTATAATTATTCATAAGTATGCAGTGTCATAAGTACATCTCTGACGTTTATAACAAACCAAACAGTTCGAAAATCGTTGGAAAATTGAGCAAGTTATGGTTATTTAAAAAGTACATGCACCATTAAAACACAATGTTAAGAGTGAGCGAGCTGACTGTGACAAGATGGCCGCCATGTGCGGACGTCGACCTCCATTGGCCAGCAGCGCGGACGAGACATCTAGCCTTTATTATGTATTTCTATGGTGCTAACAGCAAGTTATCTAACACCGGAGAGGCCGTTCATTAAGAATCAGCGTCTGACCTCTTGCTTTTCTCCTAGTCTTTTATAGACAACACAAACCACTGATGTAATGACACATAAAAATCCCCCCATAAATCATCAGTCCTTTACAGTTAATTGGCCGAATCCAAAGTTTTGGGCTGTCATAAGCTCTGGAAAGCACTTTAGAATTTGCTTATATAAAGCCCGCTGTTTTCTAGTCTTTCTCCTCTGGGCCCTCCTTCGCTGCTGCCGTCTCCTCCTCGTCTGCAACACATCACTTCAAAGTAATACCTGCTTTTCTATCTAATACATGTATTTTCCTCTCTAATCTACTAACATGCTATTAATAAATGTATTATAATAGCAGTTGTTTTCCATTCATTAATAAGTAATTAATACGTTACAATACCAGTTGTCTTTCATTCTTTAATGATTAATATATGCTTTAATAAAGGCGTTACAATAGCGGTTGTCTCTCATTCTTTAATGATTAATGCATGCTTTAATAAAGGTGTTACAATATTGGTTTTCTCTGATTCTTTAATGTAAACATCTGCCATTGGGTTTTTCCCTTTTCTACATTCTTTGATGTAAAATATTTCTTGTTATTCCATTTCTCACACTTAATTTCTAACAAGCTTCAGAAAAATCCTCCAGCTCCTGCAGATTCATCAGTTTTCAAGCATTTTTGCATATTTGAACCCTTTCCAGCAGTGGCTGTAGGATTTTGAGATCTGTGTTTTTCATACTGAGGACAACTGAGGGGCTCAAACACAACTATTAAAAAAGGTTCAAACATTCACTGATGCTCCAGAAGGAAACACGATGCATTAAGAGTCGGGGGTGAAAACTTTTGAACAGGATGAAGATGTCAGTGGAGCATCAGTGAATGTTTGAACCTTTTTTAATAGTTGTGTTTGAGTCCCTCAATTGTCCTCAGTATGAAAAGATGAATCTCAAAATCATACAGCCACTGCTGGAAAGGGTTCAAATATGCAAAAATGCTTGAAAACTGATGAATCTGCAGGAGCTGGAGGATTTTTCTGAAGAACAGAGCTCAGTTTAACTGCTCAGGACAAACAAGAGACTCATGAACAACCATCACAAAACATAAAAACAAACAGTCATGGATCATCAGGTAACCACACACAGTATTGAGAATCAATGGTTCACATACTTATGAATGGGGTTATTTTAATAAATTCAGCTATTGTTTTGTCTTGTGAACTAAATGCAAACATCTTTTATGTAAAATATCTTACTCAGGACAATACTAAACAAAAAATAACATGCATTTTTTATTATCCCTCTTATTTTATTCAAATAATTCTCATTTTCACAGATTCTGCAAGGGGTTCACATACTTTTTCATGCCACTGTATATGTGGTAGGTCATCCAGGTAATCAATGCATAACAGACAATTGCATACACTACAGACTGCTTATAGGTAGTATATAGAGTAGGTATTATAATAATACCGGCACTCATCGATACTAAAGTTGCAAAAAAAGCGTCAATTCAGTACCCAAATATTGGAGTTCACCTATTCTGAATTTCTTGAAAAACTCCAAGAAGAATGATAATTGTTTTTCAGGGAACTGCCATACCTTGTAGTGATTGTGATAACCCTACACAGCAAAGTCCTCAGAGTTAAATCAACTCTGCTCAGAGTACATATGGTCCCTCTCTAAATAGTGTTAAAATAACACTGAAGCAGAGTTAAAGTTAAGAGATAATTAAGCAATTAATTAAGTAATGATTGCACATTAGTGTTGAACACCTGCTGTTAACAAGCAGATTCATGCTAGTCTTGTTTTGTCCCAAGAACACATACAGTAAAAGGAATGTTAGTTAGTATGAGGATGCCGATGAGTGACAGTTACACACAGATGTTAATCGGATCCAGCGTCACACAGAATTTTATACTTCTCACTGCAGAAAACCGCAGGACTTCCAATGAGGCCGTGTGGTTTTGGTCGGTTCCTACTGGGAAGTCTAGGACTTACATGGGGGCTGAAAATGATAGGCTTCATCTGGGCATGGCAGAGGACCCTTTTCCATGGCCACCTGGCCCAGCACCGGATCCTCTTCGGGATTGCTTGTGGTCAAACTCCAGATCCTCCAGTTGCTGAGTGAGAGCCAGTTTCTCCCGGATGGCCAAACGCAGGAGGGAGTTCAGAGTCTTCTTCTCATCTTCTGCTGCAGCCAGCTGACTCGCCATGTTGTTCAATTGTGTTTCATACTCATCAATCCTAAAGAAAAAAAAAGTGAAAGAGGGATAGAGCAAGAGAAATGTAGGGTAGAGTGGGGGAAAACGCCCCCCTTAAGGAAAATGTGACATTACAGTGAAACAAAACATAAATGTGACTAGAATTACCATCCTGGTTTTGAGTGACTATGGCAGGAGTTATTCACCAAATATTAAAATTGCTCAGCCTTCATAATTAATTAGTATTTTGACTGAAAATATTTTTGTACAAAGGGGGCGTTTTGCCCCAGCGGTGGGGTAAAACGCCCCCCAAGGTGGGGTAAAATGCCCCCTTTTCTTTACCAACCAGTTTGCTTCATAGATCAACAGCAAAATGAACAGACTAGTTTTTAATCTCTAAAAGTAAAAGGCAAGTAATGTATCAACATGTATAGGCCTATATATTTAATATTTTTAATATTTATTTGAGGAATATCCAACATATCCAAATTTTTAACATTTGATAATTGATGTATTTGTTCACCACTATCACCAAGACAAACAGAAAACCCTAAATAAATATTAAACTTATAAATTTGTATATTTATGTAGTAAAATATATCCAATAAATGCATTAAAAGCCACCCAATTTCATTGGGTCACCTAACCACCTTCCATCAGTGAGCCAACTGTGCTATCAAGCTAGCCTAATGCTCACTTGAGGTAATTTTTATTTTATTTTCTTTAATTTTGTTTAAATATTTTGATTTTACCACCTAGTTATACTGCATTAAGTGTAAAACAAAGGATTTGATAGACAGAAATATGTTATTATAGTAATTATGATAGAGAGAAACTATGCCCTCTGGGGGGCGTTTTACCCCTCAGCGTAGGGGGCGTTTTACCCCACAAGCTACGACTTTTTAAAAAAATGTTTAATTTTTAAAATATAATTATATTCCTTATAAATAACATATCCTCTCAAACTACAGACTTCACTATTCATCTATCATACATCACTGTGATATCCTGCAGAACAATATTCTCTTAATCACTTGTTTACTAATATCTGAAAATTATAGCGCTTGCCATGTAATCCACTTCTCTTCAAATACGTCGCTGGTGTCAGCTTCTCCAAGAAGATTTGTTTATCCCCGTTGTCAAACGTAGTGCATAGCAACAGTGAAAATGTATCTTGACTACCTCTAGTGCTTATTTTGAGAAAAACAGGTGGGGGGCGTTTTACCCCAGGGGGGCGTTTTCCCCCACTCTACCCTAATTAAACAGATTTAGTTCCTGTATTAAGTAACCCTACTGTTTTCTGGACAGTAGCAGGCAGCACCTTCTTTAAGGGTGGAAATACTTGGTTAGGGCAAGCCAGACAATAAAGCTGGAAAAAAAACAATTTTCAGTTGTGTTCTTGTGCTACCTGGTGGCGAACGCAGCCCTGAGAGAGCAGAAAGTATCGGCATCTTCTTTAAGACCCTTCAGCTCTTTATCCAACTTCATCATGGTTTTGGTGACCATGGCCTTTTCATTCTCATATTTGCCCTTCAAGTTTGCCAGGGCAACCTCAGCTATCTAAAGAGGGACAGAACCACAGCACAGTTCAGAAAAAGCTCTAAATAATATACTAAGAAGATCGGTAGCACTTTATTTTACAGTCCTGTTCCCAATGTATCAGGATATCGCTGGACTTCATCTGAATGTGATACTTTTCTGTTCTCTTCTGACAGGATGAAGTTTTGTTGTGCAGTGTATGAATCTAGTTGCAGTTGACAGAAATCCGATAAAGTTAGAGGGACAAATATATATCAGGGCTCAATGCTAAGGATTTTTTCTACTGGCCCAATGTGCCAGTAGTTCAAATTTTTACTTGCCCTGACAAAATTTACACTGGCCCCACAACAAAAAATTAATAAAGTAAAATAAAATAAAACAGGCCTCTAAAATAAGCCTAGTTATTGGTTTCTATGTTTATATTCATGTAATATGGTTATGGCACCAAAAGCTAGTATTAGATTAACTCATTTAAATTTTAAATACTGTTAGACAAATAAACAGTAAGCAATAAAATAGGAACTAATAATCAATTTACAACAAACATATAAATGAAATAAACAGTGCTTTTCAGGTTTTTCATTTAGGTTTAAATGTGGGGTAAGTGATATTTAACCGCTGTTGGACATTGTTGATATTTGAAATCAACCCAAACAAACCCACCCCTCTCTTCATTGCTCCGCCTTCAAATCTCACCCTCCAATCCTAACCACTCTGCTCTGAGTCGGTCTCGAACCCTGATCGCTGCTGGCAGGTGAGCATGTCCTGATATTGCTGAGTTAGATGCGTTCCTGGGTCAACATATTTTGTTGATCCTGGAACAACATTCTAGCCTGAAAATTTAGTCTTATTCCTACCCCTAAACCTAACCCTACCCATAAGTTATAAACTTCTTGTTTATTAAACTGTACATTGTATAAAATCAATATCACATTTGTAATCATGCTGATATTTGGAAAAAACGGTGCTCTTTGTGTAATATTGGTTAACTATAGTAGTCAACATTTGAAGTGGATCAAAATCTTTCATCAAAGTTGTCCAAAACTTATTTCTTAGAACAACTTTGATTAACTTTTTTAATCCACTTCAAATGTTGACTACTGTATATTAAATGATATAAATATAAAAGACATACAGGGGCATTTTTGGCACTTATCTTGAATTCTGGGGGCATTCTAAATGCATTTTAATAGACTAAATCACGCACTCTAGATGTGCACGTGCACTAGTCTAACCTACTAGACTACATCATATAGTGTATGCGTGCACTCAATGTATGTGTTTTTGTTTGATTTTTGTAAAGTGAGAGACATACTCTATATTGTCAGATCATTAAATCAACAATTACAATATCATAGATGATATATATCACACACCCTACAGCGCTCGTTCGATTGGGCAAGTGACAGTTCCGTCAACTGTCCTGAACAATGTTCACACTGGCCCTGAGCCATCGGGCAGTCCTTATTGTCGAGCCCTGTAAATATACAAATAAAGTACTGTCATCCACACTTTCCTCTCACAAATGTCACATATTAATAGTTAATGATAACAATAAGTAGTTAAATTATTTAATATTTTCTTAACAGATAATAGAAACAGTTAATAACTATTATTAACTATAATTCAGCAATTGTGTGTGAAAACACTGCAAATATTCATTTTGATTTTTAGGTTCTTTGGCACTAAAGAAGGGGTAAGAAACACAATCGAATGCTTCATTTTTACATGAATTCTAAAATGTTATAAACAAATCTTTAAAAAAAAAAGAAAGAAATTAAAAAAGAAAGAAATTAAAACCTTAAAAAAAAAAAAAAAAAAAGACCTTCTTGAGATATTCTGGCTGTTTGCTGTTGATAGATGTCCACCAAAACCTTCTTAAACGCTGTGATTGAAATGTCTTTAAAAGACAGATGAGTGTGTTGAGTGAAGCTGGGAACGTCTTCAAATGTGGGTAAAACACACACAGACTGAAAGCTCTGAAATGAGACAAATAATATCTCAGACAGTTCGTGAAACACATCAGATCTTTTCCAGAACATAAAACCAGCACAGCACAATAGTGTTTCATTTTATGGATAGTTCTCAACATTTTTGCATCATTACCTTCAGACACTGGATCTGATCATCAGTATTCAGAAGTTTCTCAATCTCTGCTTGTCTTTTTCTGAGTTCTGTCAGCTCTTGATCCAGATGTTTGTGAAGTTCCTCTGCTCGATCTATCTCAGTCTTCTCCTGAGCTCTGATCTGCTCTTTAATCTCAGAGCGTTTCTTCTCAAGAGAGCAGATGAGCTCAGTGAAGACCTTCTCAATGTCCTCCATGGTCTCTAGAGCTGAACTCTGTCAGAGACACAAAGATCTGATCATGCAGACAGGAACAACAGCCTGTATTTCAATGAAATTACTCCATTATCATAAATCTTGTCTTGAAATCAAAACAGTGATCATGCATAGCCTATCCATGGGTTTCATGTGACGTCGCTGTATTTTATTGCCGCCATTTTTGTGTCCGGTCACAGCTGCGCGACCTGTTTAAGTCTATGGTGACAGCAGCTACAACTACCAGAGGACTACCCCGAACTACAATTTTATTTGATCCCAAAGGAGTCAGGTCGGCGGAATTGTTGGCTTCAATCAGAAGGGACCACACCACTGGCAGCCAAACAGCAATGCACAACAATAATAACTGCTGGGACTGTAATTTACATAACATTATAACGAGAACGGTGTTGTAATAAAACATTGTGAATTCTCTATGTTGTTGTTTCAGCGTGTTGTTGTGGGAAGAGCGCGTCTACTGGAGTTAAACATCTGATTAGCATAACTTAGTTCAAGCTTCACTTGTGCAAATACTAGTTGTAATATTATTTTTATTTTGTATAAGTATCTGAATTATCTTATATAGGATGTGTTCCGTTGAGTTAATTAACCTTCAGTTTACGGGTTTTGATTCTCTTCAGCTTCAGTGTGCGCAGCTCAAACAGCAATGAAGTCATTAAAAATGTTTATACTGTAATATTAAAACTGCTGAAACCTCTTAAACAAGTTGTCCTCATCATCACTTTGATGTGTTAAAATCAACTTGCAATCACTAACCCATTTCATTATCTTTAGTTAGATGCATTTAGTTAGATGCGCGCTGAAACACCCGTAAACTGAAGCGCTTTGCTAGAAGGTTAAAGAAGGGTAAAGGGTAATTCATATATGATTGTAACGGGGGCACGTCCTGATAATGCTGAGTTAGATGCGTTCCTGGGTCAACATATTTTGTTGATCCTGGAACAACATTCTAGTCTGAAAATTTAGTCTTAACCCTATTCCTACCCCTAAACCTAACACTACCCATAAGTTATCCCAAAAATCAAAGGGAATTGATAGATGAATAACACTGATGTAGAAGCACCAATTCATGATTTTAAGCCTAAACTTGACATAATCTGTAAACTTGTCCCTCAAATCTGATTGGTTGATTTGAATGTTGTTCCAGGATCAACAAAAATGTTGACCCAGGAACATGTTGCAATATCAGGTTATGCGTAACGGGGTGTGTTTTAGGAACTACAAATCCCATCAGCCTCAGTTCTATAAAAGGAAGTGATGAGATTTGTTTTTCCACTTCCGCCCTTTGTTTTTCTGCTGACGATTTATGAATGGAAGTCGCGGCAGATCTAAGGTATGGCTGTTTGAGCGCTCGCGCTGAAGCTAAAGATGATCATCAATACAATGAAGTGCTGCTCTGTAGTTGCCATCTCGGACACAAATATGGCGGCGGGCAAAGCGGAAGTGACGTCTTTGAAACCCATGGATTATCAGTCAAATGAACTGGTCACTTGTCAATAGACCTTATTCAGAGCAGCGCCATGACGGGTATGAAAGTGAAGCAATGAGGGGATAGATTACCATGTAGATTACCATGGCATCCACTGTAACAAGCTGTATAAAGCTCCTAGATCAGTTATAATTTTTCTCAGCTCATGTTGGGAATGTTTTGTCAACTGAAACTTCTTGGAAAGATATTTTTGCAGTGTTTCGTCAGCATAACAATCCAAAAACACATTAAATAACAGTACAACTCACTGAAGAGATGAGTCCATCCCTCACAGCCTCACAATCATTCCCATTAAAAATTAAAGATGGCGCTGCTGTGAATAAGGTCTATAGTGGATTAGCTTTCCAATTATTTGGAAACGCACACTGCATGCATAAAGTTTTTGTGTGTGTGTGTGTATATGTATATATATATATGTTTCTGATATTGTTTTTCCACTGCAAATGTCATTTAAAATTTCCTGTAGGATTCTGTAATAATATGTCACTTTTACAAGCACTGTAAACATCACTGGCATCTTCTGATACTCACTTTAAAAGACTTCACAGCTTCACTAATTTCCCGCTGACCTCTCTCTCGCTCCTGGATCAGCTTCTGACACGCCAACTTTACCTCCTTCAACTCTTTCTGAGGATGTTAACATAAAAAAAAAAATCAATATTAAAAATTAAAGTAGAAATATACACCTTACCAATCTCATCTTGTAATTATTAAATATCAAATTAAAAAAATCATACTGAGGTAATGAGGAAGTAAGATTACAAACCCGATTCCAAAAAAGTTGGGACACTGTACAAATTGTGAATAAAAAAGGAATGCAATTGTAATAAGATTCAGTTCAAGTTCGTAGGGAAGGAAGAGGACAGGGTCGGCTTTGACTACTGACTGAGCTTTTATTTCATATAACAAAACTCCAACAAAATGTCTGTGCAACGCACAACAAATAATCCACATCCGAAGAAGGGCTTCACTCCAGTAACAATCTCCCAGATCAGTCCAAAAGGTTCTCAGTCAGTAGTCCCTCTCTCTCTCCCACACTCCTGCTTCTCCTGGCATTTTATCCTGTCTCCGCGCCAGTTACTAGAATGAGAAACAGGTGTTCGTGATTTTCATTTAACCCACTCACTTACCATGCGTCTCCCGACGCTCTCTCCTGTTGCAGACTTCACTGAACCACTCCCCCCTCGCCACAGCAATAATTTACAAATCTCATAAACTTATATTTTATTCACAATAGAATATAGATAACATATCAAATGTTGAAAGTGAGACATTTTGAAATGTCATGCCAAATATTGGCTCATTTTGGATTTCATGAGAGCTACACATTCCAAAAAAGTTGGAACAGGTAGCAATAAGAGGCCGGAAAAGTTAAATGTACATATAAGGAACAGCTGGAGGACCAATTTGCAATTTATTAGGTCAATTGACAACATGATTGGGTATAAAAAGAGCCTCTCAGAGTGGCAGTGTCTCTCAGAAGTCAAGATGGGCAGAGGATCACCAATTCCCCCAATGCTGCAGTGAAAAATAGTGGAGCAATATCAGAAAGGAGTTTCTCAGAGAAAAATTGCAAAAGAGTTTGAAGTTATCATCATCTACAGTGCATAATATCATCCAAAGATTCAGAGAATCTGGAACAATCTCAGGGTCAAGGCTGGAAAACCATACTGGATGACCGTGATCTTCGGGCCCTTAGACGGCACTGCATCACATACAGGAATGCTACTGTAATGGAAATCACAACATGGGCTCAGGAATACTTCCAGAAAACATTGTCGGTGAACACAGTCCACTGTGCCATTCGCCGTTGCCGGCTAAAACTCTATAGGTCAAAAAAGAAGCCATATCTAAACATGATCCAGAAGCGCAGGCATTTTCTCTGGGCCAAGGCTCATTTAAAATGAACTGTGGCAAAGTGGAAAACTGTTCTGTGGTCAGACGAATCCAAATTTGAAGTTCTTTTTGGAAAACTGGGATGCCATGTCATCTGGACTAAAGAGGACAAGGACAACTCAAGTTGTTATCAGCACTCAGTTCAGAAGCCTGCATCTCTGATGGTATGGGGTTGCATGAGTGCGTGTGGCATGGGCAGCTTACACATCTGGAAAGGCACCATCAATGCTGAAAGGTATATCCAAGTTCTAGAACAACATATGCTCCCATCCAGACGTTGTCTCTTTCAGGGAAGACCTTGCATTTTCCAACATGACAATGCCAGACCACATACTGCATCAATTACAACATCATGGCTGTGTAGAAGAAGGATCCGGGTACTGAAATGGCCAGCCTGCAGTCCAGATCTTTCACCCATAGAAAACATTTGGCGCATCATAAAGAGGAAGATGCGACAAAGAAGACCTAAGACAGTTGAGCAACTAGAAGCCTGTATTAGACAAGAATGGGACAACATTCCTATTCCTAAACTTGGGCAACTTGTCTCCTCAGTCCCCAGACGTTTGCAGACTGTTATAAAAAGAAGAGGGGACGCCACACAGTGGTAAACATGGCCTTGTCCCAACTTTTTTGAGATGTGTTGATGCCATGAAATTTAAAATCAACTTATTTTTCCCTTAAAATGATACATTTTCTCAGTTTAAACATTTGATATGTCATCTATGTTGTATTCTGAATAAAATAATGAAATTTGAAACTTCCACATCATTGCATTCTGTTTTTTCACAATTTGTAGTGTCCCAACTTTTTTGGAATCAGGTTTGTATTTTCCCGGTAATTTAAGTTAGTAATTTAAAACAAATAAATAAATAACTTTGATTAATATTATCAACTCAAAAATTATATTTAAAAAAATGACAACTACCTGCAATTATGAGCATTTATTACCTTTTTACTAGCCCATTTAGAATCCACAGACACCACAAAGTGGTTTTTATGATTGTCAATCATACACAAGTTACAAATGCATTGATGATCTTCCTGACAGTAAATCTCCAGAGGTTTCCCATGACTGTGGCAGATGTTCTCCTGAATCGTCACCGGCTCCTTCAGAGGATCCAAACAGACTGAACAGCTGAACTGATCCACATACTGACTCGCTGCAGATTCGGCCATTTCTTTGTAGTGTTCAAAGATGAACAGATTCTCAGTCTCTGTCCTGTAATAAGGGCTGTTTTGCCAAGAAAAGCAACATTATTTGTTAAATGTTATTTTTCACATTGGTGAAAGTATGAATACTGTAAAGATTTCACAAAGTCCAAGTATCTAACCAAAAAATAGTTTGAGAGAAGCCTTATCACAATGTTTTCATTTATTTAACTGAAGAAAAAAAACTGCATCTGCTAATTAAATGCTGTTCATATATGCTTTCAATTGAACTTAACTTGTATTTATCCAGAAGTCTTTTTAGTCATGATCACCATAGGTATACATAATAAAGGCTAGATGTCTTACGGCGGAGTCTCTAACGTCATACCCGGTGGCCATCTTGTCACAGGCAAGCTTTCTGGCGAGCTCTGTGGTACCTGATGTAAGGTGAGTGATCTGCACGAACACAAATACTCTTATCTCGCTGAAATCTTGACGGATTTACAAATGGTTTGGTTTCTTACAAACGTTATTAACGTGGCTATAATTCTGGATGCTTGAACGTTGAAATTGCAGCTTTTCTTTTCGGAAAAATGACTTAATCGTGCAGCATAGTTGTGTATCACGGCTACTTGCGCAAGTTATCAAGGCTGAGACCACAATCGAGCTGTTCAATTATAGAGGTCTACTGACACCAATAATGATTTTATGACAGGTAATCTTTTGTCTAAATTACAATCTTTGTGGATGTGGTTGTAGTTATTAGCTGGCTAATAACAAGAAGATGTGAGTGAGACCTAGTAGTTACAGTTTATCTGCTACCCAGCAATTTTACATCAGTGGGAGAGGCAGAATTGCTCTTTCTTTTCAATATAACTTAAGTTGCACATGATTTCCAATCGGTTTGGTTTGTTAAAAACATCTTACATTATGATACAGGAAATTGCTGGCTTTATAGGAGACGATGCCAGACTTTTGTGCAGCCTACAGATGCTCCAATCGCCGTAGTCTCAAAACGAGAGTCTGTGGGATCACCTTTCACCTGTAAGATATGACAATATTATGATTATATTTGGGATAATCGTTAGTTACTTAGTGGATGTATGTACAATACAGGTCCTGTTACACAGGAACAGCGGGACTATGACATAATAGTATTACAACATTGTTGTTGACCCAAAGCTTTTTACAAGTTTGTTTACACAATCACATAATGTTTCTTACTTTTTTTTTTTTTGGAACAGTGATCTCTGAAGTAGGCGCAGTGCAATGTCGAGGGGAAAAGCCTAGTAAATGGCCCAACCCTGAAGAAGTTAAAATAAACATGTAATAATTCAAATTATTTTATTATAATAGTAATATTCATATTATAAAAGTGTGTATATGTGTCTCATGTTGCCATTCTGTACACCGAGTTTTAGTAGCCTATATATTGATTTAACATAAATACATTGTGCATGTGTATATTCATTGCACCTATCTGTTCTGTTCAATGTTATTTTCATATGGAAGTCCATGGTTATAATTATTCATAATTATGTATAAGTATGCAGTGTCATAAGTACATCTCTGACGTTTATAAAAAAACAAAAATTTTGAAAATCGGTAGAAAATTGAGCAAGTTATGGTTATTCAAAAAGTACATGCACCATTAAAACACAATGTTAAGAGTGAGCGAGCTGACTGTGACAAGATGGCCGCCATGTGCGGACGTCGACCTCCATTGGCCAGCAGCGCGGACGAGATATCTAGCCTTTATTATCTATATCTATGATGATCACAGCAGAAATAGGTTTGTAGTTAATGTGGTTTTGTAGTACATTCAGTATGTAATCGAGTGTTTCGTTTCAATAGTACTTACTTTTTTATTAGACAACAAAATCCAAAAATATTCGTTTAGCAATGAGGTACAACATTTTGTTTTACCAGGTTTGTTACAAGTTACAGGAGTAAACACTCTGTACACATGCACAAATAACCTACTATTGCATGCGATTTATTTTTTAAAAGCGGTCAACATTATCTTATGAAGTTCTTACCTCGACAGAAATACAGCTCAAATGATTTGCTTTACACCAAAGAACAGCGCTGTGGATCAATTTCAAAGGCTGAGTCACTTGAGCTGCGTTCCATTCGACAGGGTTCCTACGCAGTGTTCACTGCTCCCTACTCCCTGAGCAGGGTAGATACAGTTGAAGTGGACTTCGCTGGCAATAATCGCTCATTTTGGACGCTCTGCAAACTTCATCGAAGAAAGTCATGACGGTGTCGCGCAGATTGTGATATAAATAAATAAATAGATGTAATTTACTTTCGAATTTAAGATTGACTCTATTACAGATTTGAAGCTGTAACTGTCATGCCATATGAAAATAAATTCTCAGTTGGTTGTATAAAGGTATTTTTAATCCATGGTCTGGATCTCATCTCGTGCGCTTTCTTTCCACGCGCAGCCGCATAGTAAACACTTCCGAGGTAAATAAAGTAAAATAAAAAAATGACAGAGCCTCAGCTGCTTTTCAACACTTTTACTTTGTCATGCCTACAATAAAATATGCAAATGTAACACTCATCGCCATAACCATTCATAATTTAGTTTGTATTAGAATAACAAAATGTATTACTCAAAACGCACATGTAAATTCCTCCATCGGAGAGCCGTTAAAAAAACTCTTCCAACGGCTCTTTTTTTTTTTTTTTTCAATGGCGCTCCATCGTAGTTCTGAATGATGGTGACACGGTGCGCAATGACAGTTAGGTAATTTTACCTCTCTACTTCCTGTGAAGTGATGTATCGATGTTTCCTATCCCTATGCCATTCGCAGTGCCCTTCGAACTGAACATGTTCGCTCCCTCCGGAATGGAATCTCACTTAAAGGTACAATATGTAAAATTTTTGCAGTAAAATATCCAAAAACCACTAGGCTAGTGTTATATATTTTGTCCAGCTGATTACAAATAATATCTCTAATGTTTTCAACTACTTGTAAATCATGAGAAAATTCCCATTCTAAACAGTGACACGGGGCAGTGCAGTCGCCTGTCAATGACGTCAGTTACCTTTGTTACCGCCTTTACTGACGTAGAAACCACATGACAACAGTGTCGTGGACAAATGCGGAAGTAGTGTCTAGCGTTTAGCAAACCACTAGCTTGCTTCAAGCAGTTCCTTATTTACTTCGTGCACGTTTTATGGTGGATTGTGTTACTTATTTATGGAACATAATTACTGTTTACCATCTGCCGCTGGTTCTGTCGACAAGGACAGCTCCCGTAAACTCATGACCGGAAAAGCGGAAGCGGCGCCGGCGACTGTGTCATAATAAAAGTCCCGCTGCTCGTGAGGCGTGTGTTGATCAATCGCTCCAGCTCCTCGTTCAGCTCCACAACACTCGGTCCTGCTCTGCTTCATACTACAGTAACGTTAATAATCGCATCCACGAACATGAGTTCTTCCAGACTCCAATCCCTATTCTTTTGCACCGTCCGTTGAGATGGAGACCACATGTCCCAAGTTTCCGCTCTAAAACTTGGCGTCATCAAACTACGCCTTTGTTTTGAATAGGCTTCTAGCGACCTCTAGCGGAAAAAAATATCACAAATTGTACCTTTAAGATGGAGAAATACCCTGTGAAGTCCACTTACGGTCGAATGGAACGCACCTTTGGAGTTAAGACTTATACTTCCTGGTTTTCAGCGCGTAAACAAAAATGGGCGTGTCCCAAAGAAGAGAGAGTTAATGAGAGAAAGAGAAATAAAACGTTTATTTTCCCAATGTGATCGACTGCTGAGCATTATTGAACTGCTAAAATAAACTTACACATTTACGATTTTTAGTTCAAGACTTGAATTCAGGTTGATTGGGACACTTTTTCTCAATGACAAAATCTCAATGGCAAAAAGTGTACAAATCAACCTGAATTCACCCTAAACAAAAAATTGAAAATCATGAAAGGGGCTTATTTTGCCCATGACTTATCACAGATGACATCTGATTTCTGCATAGATCTATAGCTAAAATATGTCTGATATCATTTTGATTTAATGTAAAAAATAAAAATAAATTAAATATTCTATGTAAATATATGTATTTTGACAATTTAGTTTAATAATTGAATGACAGACAAATTAAATGACAAAATCTCAGTCAAATAAATACTGAATGACACTACAGTTCTCTAAATTATACATAGCCTGTATTTTTAGCTAAAGGAATGTCATAATAGTAATAGAATAACAGATTCTTAAGACAATGTTTTCTAAAACAGCATAATTTCCACTTTGAAATGAATCAAAGGATCACTGTAATGTTATTAACACAAATGCCCCATTTGGACTTAGCTGGAAGGCCATCATCAGTGTCTGGAGAGTGTCTAACCCTGATCCAGACCCAGCCTGTTACCACCCCATTCAAAGGATAGAGCCTCCCACAGACTGGAAGCTTCCTCTTGCCACAATGTGTGTGCCTATGCCCGAGGAAAGAAGGACAGCACCCACTGTCGCCCTGGAGCCAAAGCACCACAGAGTCTGACCAGGGGTGTGAGCCAGCATCACCGTCCATCGCCATGGGTGTCCTCATGGTGTTTCTTTTAACTTTATAAATAGCTTGATTAATTCGAGGTATTAATTCAAATACCTTAAAATCATATTTAAAAAAAAAATACTGTTGAATTGTGCCTATTATACTTACTAACCACTTCCTTCATTGAATATATGCATAAATCAGTGCCATGCTTCCTTTTAAAACCAAACTGATTATCTGTAGTTGAGTGTATCCATACATACGCCCAAACTATACTCACTAAGGCAGTTGGCCTTTAATTTTCCATACTAGATTAATTATCTTTAATTACTGGCACTAATATAGCTGTTAAAGGTGCCCTAGAACGTTCTTTCACAAGATGTAATATAAGTCTAAGGTGTCCCCTGAATGTCTGTGAAGTTTCAGCTCAAAATACCCCATAGATTTTTTTTAATTAATTTTTTTAACTGCCTATTTTGGGGCATCATTAACTATGCACCGATTCAGCGCATGGCCCCTTTAAATCTCGAGCTCCCTGCCCCCCGAGCTCTTGACTATAATACATTGTATTAACAAAGTTCACACAGCTAATATAACCCTCAAATGGATCTTTACAAGATGTTCGTCATGCATGCTGCATGCATGCTTCGGATTGTGTAAGTATAGTATTTATTTGGATTTATTTGGATTCTAAATGAGTTTGATAGTATGCGCCGTAAAGCTAACATTACACACTGTTGGAGAGATTTATAAAGAATGAAGTTGTGTTTATGAATTATACAGACTGCAAGTGTTTAAAAATGAAAATAGCGACGGCTCTTGTCTCCGTGAATACAGTAAGAAACGATGGTAACTTTAACCACATTTAACAGTACATTAGCAACATGCTAACGAAACATTTAGAAAGACAATTTACAAATATCACTAAAAATATCATGTTATCATGGATCATGTCAGTTATTATTGCTCCATCTGCCATTTTCATCTGCCTGCCCTTGTCTAATGCCTTGAACATGGGCTGGTATATGCAAATATTGGGGGCGTACATATGAATGATCCCGGCTATTACGTAACTGCCTGTGTTATGTTGAGATTCGCCTGTTTTCTGGAGGTCTTTTAAACAAATGAGATTTACATAAGAAGGAGGAAGCAATGGAGTTTGAAACTCAATGTATGTCTTTTCCATGTACTGAACTCTTGTTATTCAACTATGCCAAGGTAAATTCAATTTTTGATTCTAGGGCACCTTTAACATAGATTCAGGTAGTACACCATTTATTAAAAATCCTGTAAAACACAAAGCAAGTAACATTAAAATTTTTTGGCTAGCATGCTTCAGATGTTCTGCTGCTATTAAATCAGGACCACATGCTTTATTAACTGCCAAGTTCTCAATAGCATAACTGACCTTAACAGGTCTAATAATCACACCATTACCATTTGGAACATGACTAACTTCAAATTCCTGTCTCTCTACACAATTAAAAATATCCACATAATATTTTCTTAAATTTTTTTCAACAAATTTCCTTATTGGCTTATTTGGTTATCTGTGTTAAATTATATATATATATATATAAACATGATTTATATCTTTTTAATGGGAAATGTAACTTTGTAAAATTGAACAGCTCTTTTTCTAATATCTAAGGGATTCGACAAGACCCATTTCAGAACACAAAGCATAAATACTTTTCTGACCTTCCTTTTTTTCTAAATTGAAAAGGAAATTTGATGGCGAGTCCATTAATTTGACACTTTGAAACTGGGATCTGATTGTTGCACTCTGTGTTGTTAAACTTTCAGGCAATACATTTTTCTACTTTTTAATGGACTCCACAAAGAATGCATCTTTTATGGATTCTGTAAGTTCTTGTAACTAAATCTTCTAACACACTCACTGAACCATTTATGTCTCTTGTGGCATTGTGAGTATATTGACATAATTGTTTAAATTTGTACCTTCACAAAATCCCATCACTGCTGTAAGGTCAGGAAAGAAGATTTTATGGCATTAGCATGTGCCCGAAACTCTTTAAAAGCTTCCCTAAAAAGAGAATCACAAAGTAAATTATTATTGAAATGCCAATAAGCATTTTTTGATTTTATATCATTTTTTTTGCCACAATACATTTTATCAAACTGTTATCAGACACTTACCGGAAATATTAAACAACCTATAAACATACTCTTAAATCCTCAAGCAATAACTTTAAAATGAATCAAATTATGACAAGAAAGTTATTAACACAAAATGCACCATGTCACTTGATTTTCTATTTATTTGATCAAAATTACAACATTATGTAAGGGATAATCCACAGCTAGCCATGCATTGAAGGATTTTAATGCATGACGTAGAGGCGAAGAACCACCCGACGCAAAGCGTCTCTCACAAATGTCTCCAAGGTTACAAGGCATGCTCCCTGTGCAAACAGGGGGTCACAGCCGCTGCATAATATCATAGCGCCTGCTGCACCCATGGTACGACAGCAAAGTTCCTTATTACACCGGAATGAGAGTATAGTTCCTAGCCATATCGGCCTAGAAAATCACAACTTTTCATTTTCCGTCGGTCTTAGTACATGATGTAACTACAGAAGAGTCAAGTTTTAAATAGGAAAAATATTGAAACTCTTTGGTCATTTTTGAGCGAGATGCTAACGGTCTAATCAATTCAATGAACTATGCTAAGCTATGCTAAAAGTGGCACTACCAGACCTGGAGATTGGCTGAATGGATTCAAAAATGGTAAAACTCAACTGTTTAACTCTAGGGGAGTTGGAAAATGAGCCTACTTTCAAAAAAAGTGGAGTGTTAAATTTAATGCACACAGACTGAATTACTTTAAGTCTTTGGTTCTTTAATTGTGATGATTTTGGCTTACATTTAACAAAAACCCACCAATTCAATAAATTAGAATACTTCATAAGATCAATAAAAAAAAGGATATTTTAAACAGAAATGTCAGGCTTCTGAAAAGTTCATATTGAGTGCATTCTATGAACACAATACTTGGTTGGGCCTTACTGCATCAATGCGGCATGGCATGGAGGCGATCAGCCTGTGGCACTTCTCAGATGTAATGGAAGCCAAGGTGCTTTGATAGCTGCCTTCAGCTCATCTTTATTGTTGGGTCTGGTGTCTCTCATCGTCCTCTTGACAATATCCCATAGATTCTCTATGGGGTTCAGGTCTGGCGAGTTTGCTGACCAATCAAGCACAGTAACACCATGGTCATTGAACCAGCTTTTGGTACCTTTGGCATTGTGGGCAGGTGCCAAATCCTGCTGGAAAATGAAATCAGCATCTTCATAAAGCTTGTCAGCAGAAGGAAGCATGAAGTGCTCTAAAATGTCCTGGTAGATGGCTGCGTTGACTGTGGACTTCAGAAAACACAGTGGACCAACACCAGCAGATGACATGGCAGCCCAAATCATCACTGACTGTGGAAATTTCACACTGGACTTCAAGCAACATGGTTTCTGTGCCTCTCCACTCTTCTTCCAGACTCTGGAACCTTGATTTCAAAATGAAATGCAAAATTTACTTTCATCTGAAAAGAGGACTTTGGACCACTGAGCAACAGTCCAGTACTTTTTCTCCTTAGCCCAGATATGACGCTTCTGACGTTGTCTTTGGTTCAGAAGTGGCTTGGTACATTGAATGAGACAGTTGTAGCCCATTTCCTGAAGATGTCTGTGTGTGGTGGCTCTTGATGCACTGACTCCAGCTTCAGTCCACTCCTTTTGAAGCTCTCCTAAGTTCTTAAATCGGCTTCGCCTGACAATCTTCTCAAGCCTGCGGTCATTCCTTTCACTTGTACAACTTTTCCTACCACACTTTTTCCTTCCAGTCAACTTTCCATGAATATGCTTTGGCACAGCACTCTGCAAACAGCCCTTTCAGCAATGACCCTCTGTGGCTTCTGGACAACTGTCAAGTCAGCAGACTTCCCCATGACTGCTGTTGGGATTACTGACCTAGACCCAGTATTTATACCCTGGTATAAATAAATGGTAATTTAATAGAACTTGAAATTAAATATTCTAATAATTTGAGATACTGATTTTTTTATTTTGATGAGCAGCAAGCTGTAATCATCAAAATGAAAACAAAAAAAGTCTGGAAATATTTCACTTTGTCTAAAAAATTTAGAATACATTTAAGTTTTACTTTTAGAAATAAATTACAGAAAAAAATATATTTTTCATGATATTCTAATTTATTGAGATGCACCTGTATATCTATAACAATCACATTGTGTTATATTATCCTAGCAGTAAAGAGTTCAGCTGAGTTTGGCATTTTACTTGGACTTTGTAAACACACATGTAAACACATGGGGCAGAGGTGCTCTTTATTTGTCTCACCTGAACACAATATTCCCCAAAATTAATCAAAAGTCATGAAAAATGTAACACCTTTTAGAAATCACTCAAAAAAACAAACAAAAAAACTACAGAGAATGACTAATGCTAAATTACATAAATTTATTAACGCTGTTAGACATGTTTAATCTAATGCAATAATGTGAGCACTTTAACAGCTCTAAAAGCCACTTTTCCTGACAGAAGTTTGTAAATTTTATTGCTGACTTATAATAGCAAGTTTTCAAAGATCTAATTTGAACTATTAGAATTAGTTAATTGTAAATGCCAGTAGGCTTTACATTTGAAATTTGTTCACAAAAATGAAATTTTGTGAAACACATGAGGAGCTAAAGCAGGCACCATATGGCTGCTGGTTGTCTTTGACAGTACAGGATAGTGAAAAGGAACATGGAGACGTGACACAGAAATCTTTCAGTCTTTTAAGTATATCTATACCTTTAAACAGTTTAGGACATTTTTGTAAGTATTTCACTGCTGATCTAAATTCTCCTCTGCTTTATGATCATGAGCGATGAATCATCTCCAACCCCAAAAGCAGGGTATAAGGGTTCAGTGAAAGTGGTCTGGACTCTGTGAAGGAGAGTCATTGTGTCAGAGACGCTGTAGAAGGACAGAGTTCCTGCTCTGTGATCCAGATACACTCCTATTCTAGAGGAGCGGACAGCAGGGATACAGACATGCTTGTTATCATGTCTGACATAGAAATTCTGTTGACAGTGGGTCAATCTCCATGACTTGTTATTAAACCCCAGTCTGCAGTCATTACTTTTTCCTTTACGTCCAATTCCTTTGTAACAAACTCCTACAGCCCAGTTTTCTCCACTGCACTCGACCTCCCAGTAACAGCGATAATACAAACCCTCTCGACACAAGACATTCATATAAACATCAAATCGCTCTGGGTGATCAGGATATTGCTGGACTTCAACTGAACATGATATTTTTCTGTTCTCTTCTGACAAGATGAGGTTTCGGTGTGCAGTGTTTGGATCCAGTTGCAGTTGACAGAAATCTGAGGAGGATGGTGAGAGAAATAGATATTCAAATAAAGTACTGCCATCCTTCCTTTCCCCTAACAATGTCAATGTCAATAGTTAATAGTTATACATTTTACATTTTAATAGTTATTGATAACAATAAGCAGATTAATTATTTAATATTTTTCAACAAATTTAGAAATACTTCATAACATTATTAACTATCATTCAGCAATTGTGTGAGAGAACAACGTATAAAAATAAAACAACTTACAGTGCAAAATTTCATTTGGAGATTCAGGTTTTGGAGACTCTGAAAAATGGACATTTGACTCTAAAGATGAGGTAAGAAACAATGCTTAAATGTAATATAAAATGTAATGAATGAAGCAACACATTTAAAAACATCTATTTTTAATACTGATTAAAAATATGCAGACCTTCTGGAGATATTTTGGCGGTTTGTTGTTGACAGGCGTCCTCCAAAACCTCCTTAAACGCTGAGATTGAAATGTCTTTAAAAGACAGATGAGTGTGTTGAGTGAAGCTGGGAACGTCTTCAAATGAAGGTAAAACACACACAGACTGGCAGCTCTGAAATGAGACAAAGAGTTCAAACATGATTTGTGAAACATGAGACACTTTTTACATTCAGTAAGAGAGAAAAGCATCCCAGATAGCATGGTGACATAATGTTGAGTTTTTATCCAGACCCGGCGCCAGACACAAATTCACGGATGGGCATTACATTTTTTTCAGGGGGGCACAAATGAGATCAACCTCATTGCATAATAACATTAATTATGAATTAAATGGGGAAAAAAAGAAGAAGAAAAAAAAAAAACAAACACAAAAAACAAAACAAGGAAGAACTAAACACATGTCGCAGGGCTCGACATTAACGCTTGTCCGCTAGCCTGGGACAAGTAGATTTTTTTAAAAGGGGTAAATGAAAGAATTTTACTTGCCTGGCCTGATTAAAACGCCAATAACAAAAAATTACTAGGGAATCACCAAAATGCGATAATGCTTCTGCATTCATTTAGTCTAAGTGGATTAGTGCATAATAATATTGATATTATCGATAGTGCATAATAATATATAGGCTGATGTAATGTAGTAACGCTAACAAAATGTTGTGCTGTTGAGGCGCTCGCGCTGCCTCTCGAGGAGAAATTGAAACAAATTTCGCCTAGCATTACCTCGCATGATGATCTCCTGCCTACTTTGGTGGTCTTTGATTAAAGAAACGCCGTTGGTTTTCCCTACTCACTGTCACACAAGATAGCTAGTTGTATAAAAAATGTCAGCTACGTTAAGCGGCAGCGCTATGCTTAGCACTCAACCAAACACGCTCACTATCGACAAACCAATCAAATCCATTTTTTTTTTAATCCAATTTTTTTTTTTTAAATCAGACCAAACACATTTTTATCCAGGAGTTATGTATATACAAAACAATAACTTTTGATAACAGTAGCCTATTGATATAAAAAAGCAAGGACTGTTTGTTTGGTGGGACGTGGAGTTGACTCATCCAGGGCGGGCACTAGTGACTCACAGGGCGGGCCAGGCCCCCCAATGCCCGCCCATGGCGCCGGGACTGTTTTTATCCAAACCATCATTTTGGTTGAGATTGACATTTCAATGTTTAATGTATGTTGGATCAGCATTGAAATTTTGATGAAAGTCATCAGCACACATGGGTGGAGACAGTGACATTGAACTAACAGAGATTTGTAATTGATGACCACAAAATCACGCAGGCTTATATCTCTGCAGAACACTAGTGGGTGATTCCCAATCAGTCGGGTGTTTTTAAACCATGTTGGGCATTTTCAACCACTTTACCCGATTTGCTCTAATCCACTGGGGGCTCGTTTTAGGGGTGGGAATTCATGATTTTAGCAAGTCTATTGAAAAATGGTTGAAAAACACCAATTGACTACATGCACTGAGGGTTCTAATATAAGCCAGCTGGAAAACTTTCAGTGAGATGTCATTTGCTGGTGTGTTGAGCATCAATAGTGTAATACTTAGTTTATAATCAGAATACAGACACTTAAATAGTCAGGCATAGCATTCATTTAATTCACACTTTAGTGTGAAAAAAAGCGTCAAATTAAATATTTATTGTGCACTTTAGTTAGATTCCTTGAATAAAATGTGTTTTCACAAGTGTGCTGAAATCATTGATCATGTGCTGCACTGACTGACAGCTAATGTGATTACAAAGGGAGAGCATGGTGCTCGCTTTCTGTGTCATTCATTCATAAGAAAAGTTATTGTTTTTGTACGATTTTTTGAGTATTTCATACTTCACATTGACAAAATGTATTTTTAAACCTAGTTATTTTATAATGTTTAATAAAACTAAGAGGAAAAATATATATATTTTGCGATAAATTTTTATATAAAAATATATATAATATTTATATATATATTTGCGTAAATAAATGCTACTCTGCCGCCACCTGCTGGTTATAGTGGTAATTAATGGTAATTAATGTCTTTTTTCTATCAAATGTTGAATTTCCTCGTCCTCGTTCGTTTTACAAATTGGGACAATCTCAGAAGGATGAACAAATAATGTTTGTGGTCATCACATTAAAAATAACATTTGAGGTGCTGGGGTAAAAAATGTGTCTAATTACAGACACTGCGTTTTTAAACGGTCCCAATAGCTTCGTCTTTATTGCAATCAATAAAACTGGCAAATTAGGTAAATGGGATAACTGCTTTAAATTTGAATATAACATTAAAAAGTCAACCACTGATGGTTTTGTGTCGATGTACAGCGACAACAATAGAGACAGAGCGACACACATCATAATCTGAAAATCGCCCACCGGAGGGGAAAAACAATCCAACAGTCCCCATTGACTTTATATAGCGTGAGGCTGCCTCCGTGTCATTTCTGGCTTAAAACAAAAAAAATAGAACAATGTCTAAAAGCTCGTCTCGAGACTCTCGCGTTCTATGCTGAGCTTTTTTTAAAACCACTCCTGAGCGCTGCGTCATGCGTTTTTAGACGCAAAGTGTTTGCGTTTTTAAGGGGCCGTTCTGTGTGAACGGCCCCTTAGGCCGTGTGTCCACCAGAGCGTTTTTTCCAGCTGCTAGCTTACTTTTTCAATTGTTTTCAATGGGAACGCCGCATTTTTTAAACACGAGGCGCTGAGCGTCTTTTTCACGCTCAAGCGCTGAGAGCTGGGCGTTTTTGGTCGCCTCGAGTTGAAGAATGTTCAACTTTGAGTAAAACGCTGCGCTCATCACTGTCACTTTTTAGCCAGCCATCCAATCAGAGTGAAGGAGGGGCGGGACAAATACAACTCCGTCCAACTGTCACATTCTTGCTGTACAGCGACATCAATAAACAGAAACAAAATGGATGAGAACTTAATATTGCTGCTCTCCGAATATACATAGCAAAGTAATTTCATATTGTGTCAACATTTTAAGTCTGAAACAAATTACCTGCAAAATCAGTTTTAAGTAACAGTGCCGTGGATATTCCGTATCATAGCAACAAAGCGTCTTAACGGAAAAAAAACGCTGCGCTGCAGAAGCGCTCTCAAGCGCTCACAGACAGGCGTTTTAAGCCGAGCGCCTAGCGTTTTCAGCTGGCTAAAAATGCTCTGGTGGACACACGGCCTTATAGTAGCTAATGCCGTGTGTCCACCAAAGCGTTTTTAGTCTAATTGATGCTTCCTTATTAGAGAGAAAACACAGGTGCATCCTACACAGAAGTCTTGTGTGTTGAACCACCTGACTTCTGTGGGTTTCAAAAAATTGTGCATCTTTCGTATTATTTCTCTGTTCTTTTGTGCTTGTTATTTGAATTTGATTTATTGTTACTGAATCTAATAAGATATATTTATTAAAAAGTTATTAAAGAGTTTGAATAAACCATCCATTTTTCTAAATTCTTAAAAGTACACACATCTTGCTTTAATAATAAAATTTTTTTGAATTGCAAGTGACATGAACCTGAGCAAGAATATCATATTTTACACATAGCCCATGTATTGCATCTATTACTCAATGCTTGCAGAGCACCTTGACTTCTTTCCTTAAGTAGGGATGAAGGCAGAAGAGGATGGACAATTAAAAAAAATGAGAAGCACCCTGCTGATAATACTGACATTGATAATACATTGAGTTGTTGTTGACAGCATAATCACCTGACCTGGGACTTGAATGCTTTTTCACAAGATGTAATATAAGTCTAAGGTGTCCCCTGAATGTGTCTGTGAAGTTTCAGCTTAAAATACCCCATAGATTTTTTTTAATTCATTTTTTAACTGCCTATTTTGGGGCATCATTATAAATGCGCCGATTCAGCGCGCATCCCCTTTAAATGCTCGCGCTCCCCGCCCCCAAGTTCACGACTCTATAATACAGTGCATAAACACAGTTCACACAGCTAATATAAACCTCAAAATGGATCTTTACAAAGTGTTCGTCATGCAGTATGTCTAATCGCGTAAGTATGATATTTATTTGGATGTTTACATTTGATTCTGAATGAGTTTGATGGTGCTCCGTGGCTAAAGCTAACATTACACACTGTTGGAGAGATTTATAAAGAATGAAGTTGTGTTTATGAATTATACAGACTGCAAGTGTTTAAAAATGAAAATAGCGACGGCTCTTGTCTTTGTGAATGCAGTAAGAAACAATGGTAACTTTAACCACATTTAACAGTACATTAGCAACACGCTAACAAAACATTTAGAAAGACAATTTACAAATATCACTAAAAATATCATAATATTATGGATCATGTCAGTAATTATTGCTCCATCTGCCATTTTTCGCTATTGTCCTTGCTTGCTTACCTAGTCTGATGATTCAGCTGTGCAGCTCCAGATGTTAATACTGGTTTGTCTAATGCCTTGAACATGGGCTGGTATATGCAAATATTGGGGGCGTACATATTAATGATCCCGACTGTTAACATAGCAGTCGGTGTTATGTTGAGATTCACCTGTTCTTCGGAGGTCTTTTAAACAAATGAGATTTATATAAGAAGGAGGAAACAATGGAGTTTGAGACTCACTGTATGTCATTTTCATGTACTGAACTCTTGTTATTCAACTATGCCGAGGTAAATTCAATTTTCAATTCTTTGGCACCTTTAACTCCTGCTCCCTGACTACTGCTCTATCAGGCAATCATTAATTTTCCTGAATCCGTATTAAATTTGAGGAACATAACTTATCTCCATTTAATTTAGCCTGTTCCCACTGAAACACAATCACACACACACACACACACACACACACACACACACACACAAAAAAAAACTACACTTTGTGTTTGTGTAACTGACATGGCTATTTTGTGATATTTAAACAGAATAAGATCTACATAAGGTAAATCTGCAGCTTTAAAGAAATTTTCCTTAAAAAAGTAATGTCATTTTTAAAGGTTGTAATGTTTTTGTCATTTTTTCCCCACTCAATTTACTATCTCTTTGACATTGTGTTAAACTGTCAAATAAAATACATTGACTCTTTGAAATGGTCAGAAATTTGTTGACATACCATTGAAGTGCAGCTGAAATGTTAATGTTGCATCATTATTTTCACGTTGACATTTAAGTTGTATTTTCAATGTTTCAACAAAAGTGATTTAGAATAAACATCACATTAATATTGATCAATCTATATTACTAATGATTATGATGTGGTTGTGGGTGATGTGGAATCAATAATGTTGATTCAATAGCATTATCATTGATTTTTTGTTCACCATTGTTTCAGCATTAAATGTGGGTGCAAATGTGATGTTGAAAAATATCCATTTGTAATGTTTAATCAATATTACCATTGATTTTTGGTTGAAATCTCAACATTGTTTTTTAACATTAACTGAGGGTGCAAGAGTGATACTGAAGCAACATCACTAACGTTAATTCAGTGCAATTGGAGTTGACGCATCAACACTGACTCAACATTGTTTCAATGATTACATGCTATCTGGGTATGCATCTATGGTGATATGTTGTGATGTGGAAGGTTCATAAACAGATATGATAAAAAAAAATTAAAACATTTTTTATTACCTTCAGACACTGGATCTGATCATCAGTATTCAGAAGTTTCTCAATCTCTGCTTGTCTTTTTCTGAGTTCTGTCAGCTCTTGATCCAGATGTTTGTGAAGTTCCTCTGCTCGATCTATCTCAGTCTTCTCCTGAGCTCTGATCTGCTCTTTAATCTCAGAGCGTTTCTTCTCAAGAGAGCAGATGAGCTCAGTGAAGACCTTCTCAATGTCCTCCATGGTCTCTAGAGCTGAACTCTGTCAGAGACACAAAGATCTGATCATGCAGACAGGAACAACAGTTCAAATAATACATTCATGTGACCATCTCCATTATCATAGATGTTGTTCAAATCCAAAGTGATTATACTTTCAGTCAAATGAAAATGTCAAGATTTAAATGTTGCCTATTTAAAACATTAAAACATATAGTATATCTGTTGTATTTGTGATTTAATCCTATGGATTTAACCAGTCGTCTTCATACTGATACTCACTTTAAAAGACTTCACAGCTTCTCTGAGTTCCCGCTGACCTCTCTCTCGCTCCTGGATCAGCTTCTGACACGCCAACTTTATCTCCTTTAACTCTTTCTGAGGATGTTAACATAAAAAAGTAATTTAAGTAAGTAATTTAAAAATATTAAAGAATTTTTACTAATATTATCAGCTCAAGAAACAAAGAAAACTACCTGAAATGATAAGCATTGATTACCTTCTTGCTAGTCCACTCGGAATCCACAGAAACCAAACGGTGGCCGTTATGATTGTCAATCATACACAAGTTACAAATGCACTGATGATCATCCTGACAGTAAATCTCCAGAAGTTTCCCATGACTGAGGCAGATGTTCTCCTGAATGTTTCTGGAAGCTTGGACTAGTTTGTGCTTCATAAACGCAGGAGATTCATAGTGAAGCTGCAGGTGAGTTTGACAGAAGGAGGCCAAGCACTGCAGACAGGACTTTACAGCTCTGTTCTTCTCTGTAGTGCAAACATCACACTCCACAGCAGCCGTTTGTAGGGACGTCTTCTGCAGCGTCTCCATCATCTCAGCTATCAGAGTGTTCTTCTTCAGTAGAGGTCTCTGACTGAAGCTCTCTCTGCATTGGGGACAGCGGTACGGCGGCCCCTGCTCCTTCTGGCCCCAGCAGTCAGTAATACAGCTCATACAGTAACTGTGTCCACAGGGAATCGTCACCGGCTCCTTCAGAGGATCCAAACAGACTGGACAGCTGAACTGATCCACATACTGACTCACTGCAGACTCAGACATTTCTTTGCAGTGTTCAAAGATGAACAGATTCTCAGTCTCTGTCCTGTTAGAAGGGCTGTTTTGCCAAGAAAAGCAAAGTTATCTGACAAGTACTATTTTTCACTGAGGTGAAAGTATGAATACTGTCAAGATTTGACAAAGTCCTAAGTATCCAAGCCAAAAAAAAAAAAAAAAAAAAGAGTTTGAGAAAAGCCTAATCACAACGTTTCGATTTTCTAACTGAGGAAAAATCAATATGTTCTCTGCTAATCAAATGCTGTTCACATGTTTTCAATAGAGCTTAACTTGTATTGAGCCCAGAATAGTCTCTTTAGTCATGATCACCACAGAAATAGGTTTGTATTTTTAAAGAATCGTCGAAATTGTAAAGAGTAAAAAGTAAAGTTTTGTAGTACACTTCAGTATGTAATCGAGTATTCCGTTTCAAAAGTACTAACGTTTTCATTAGACAACAAAATCCAAAAATAATCGTTTAGCAGTGAAGTACAAAGCAAAATTTAGTTTAACCAGTTCTGTTACAAGTTACAGGAGTAGAAACGCTGTACCTTTTTTACAGTCTATGCGCTGTACACACATACATAAAATACATACTGTAGCCTAATAGCATACGATTTCTTGTTAAAAGCAGACAAATCGATCAATCTTGATCTTTGGATCTTATTAAGTCCTTACCTCGACAGAAATACAACTTAAATTTGCTTCACAGCTTTGCCCTAAAGAACAGCGGTGTGGATCTATTAGAGATTGAATCACTTGTAGTGAAGAAATAAGTTTCATTTCTCTTGAATTCCAAAAACTTCCTGGTTTTCAGCGCGAAAACAAAACTGGGCGTGTGTTCTGTGTCCCACTTACACAAAAGAGAGAGATGATAGAGATGAGCAGAGAAAGAAAAAACAACCAAAAAAGTTTATTTTCCACATATGATCGACTGCAGAACATTATTGAACTATAATTATTAAAACTTACACATTTAAGTGTTTAGTTCAAGACTTAAAAAGATCATTAAAGATTTTGCCCACTACTGGGATAATGATCCTCTACTGAGGTAAACAAAAAACTTTTATCACAGCTGACATTTGATTTGTCAGATATAATTTTTGATGATTTAATGTAAAATACTAAATTAAATGTTTTCTGTAAATCTATATTTTGACAATTTAACTAATAATGAAATATTAGCAGAGGCTCGTGTAGCAGGGAAATAGGTTTCATTTCTCCTGAATCCACAAACTTCCTGGTTTTCAGTTTGCAGATGAGAGAGAGAGAGAGAGAGAGAGAGAGAGAATAAACATATTGTTCATGTGAAGCCGTTACTTTGCAGTTTTGATGCTCTACTCTCTGTACTTTGCTTAAAAGCAGGATCTGTATCTCTTGACGACAATAATCAGACTAGATGAATGGTTTGTAAAAACATACAAAAATTGTGTTTCTGTTTTAACAGCTTCTAACACACTTCAATCTGTGTGTAAAATGATTAAATCATTGATGACTTCATGTTTGATAAAGTTTGTCCTTTGGCAACAAACCTTTCAAAAATCATTTCTTGTTTTAACATGTGATGCTTCTTGATTGTAAGAACAGCAGGTTTTCATTCAGCTGCTGTGGAGAAAAACAACAATCACAGACGATCTCACACAGATCACAGATTCTTCAGGCAGAGTATTTCCTAAAACAGCACGTAAACTGGGACCCAGATTTACTGGACCATATGTCATAACCAAGGGTGCTTAACCTGGTGATGGTTCGACTCAAATTACCCCCTCAGTTCAAGAAGATTCATCCAGAGATTCATGTTTCTAAGATCAAGCCTGTTATTCACTCCCCCCTTCAGCCCTGGGCCTCTGCTCCGCCACCTCCCAGACTTATCGAGGGGTTGCCTGCCTACATGGTAAGACGACTTCTTCATGTAAGAGTGATGTAGATGGAAGATATCATCAATATCCGATAGACTGAAAGGGTTATGGTCTGGAGGAGAGATTAAAAATTTGAAAAGTAATTTTCAAGTCTATGCTCAAAAACAGCTAACAGGTAAAACAACATTTTATTTTCACAAACTTTGAAAATAAAAAGTTGTTAAACTCAGCAAGACACTGGCACTTCAGGACTGGAGTTGAAGTGTTTTTTATTTGGGGTCTGTACTGTTGCTTTTGAACAGCTGCCTATATGGATCAAATTGACCCATGATCAACAAGATCATATACAATTTCTGTATGCACATTTCATGACACATCAGCGTGACTTTGCATGCATGTTCATGACATTAAATGAGGAAAAGTCACAAATTGTCAAGAAAAAAAATAAAGTTAACCGGCATTTTTTTCGGCAGTTTAAATAGTATGAACAAAATCAACAGACATGAAACAACATTATAACAAAGTCACAGTTGAAACAAAGAATTCTTTACACAAATCTAGACATCATCTTTAACAAAAGACCTTTCGTTTTTGTTTTATATTTTTAGCAAAAAAATCTGCAGCATCAATTATGTCCTTTAGGGTTGCAACCTGAATTGCAAAGCTCCCAGCAGGCTCAGTAAGGTGCGTCTCTGTTGGGATTACACAGATTGTTCATCTCTGTGTCAGTGGGAAGAAGACTAGCTTTGTGAAACTGGGTTTAACTCAATGACATTCAGTATTCTCAGTGCTGGCTGTGTTCGAGTACAAACATTGGGGTCAAACGTTCAGACAGAAAAGGCCGTATTTAAACATGGTTAGACAATCGTTTCCTCCAACCTTGTTCATAGATATCTATATTTCTGTAGTTTAGTTCTAACACAATATCCCCCAGTTTCACAGACAAGGCTTAAACTAGTCCTAGACTAAAATGCGTGATTGATCTGTTTTACCTAAAAGCAACTTACACTGACATATATAAAAATATGTCAGTGCCATTGTTTTGTATCAAGATGCACACCAGTAATGTTTTTTTCTAGTGAACGTTTATAAAAGATATTTAAGTATCCTAATTGAACTAAGGCCTGGTTTAGGCTAAACCTTGTCTGTGAAACCGGGTCTTAATCTGTTTGTGCAAAGACACTGGAAATGAACTAATGCATTGCATTAATACATTACAGTTTGCTCTGGTCATATATGTGGTAGGTCATCCAGGTAATCAATGCATAACAGACAATTACATGCACTACAGACTGCTTATAGGTAGTATATAGTAGGTATTATGAATGTTAATAATTCCAGCACTCGTCAATACTAAAGTTGCAAAAAAAGCCTCAATTAATTACCCAAATATTTGAGTTAACCTATTCTGAATTTCTTGGAAAAACTCCAAGAACAATGATAATTGTTTTTCAGGGTACTGGCATACCTTGTAGTGATTGTGATAAAACTAGTAGGTAGCCCAAATTTTAGACAAGTATTAATGAAGCCATCAGAACTTTTAGCAGATTCATGCTAGTCTTGTTTTGTCCCAAGAACACATACAGTAAAAGGAATGTTAGTTAGTATGAGGATGCCGATGAGTGACAGTTACACACAGATGTTAATCGGATCCAGCGTCACACAGAATTTTATACTTCTCACTGCAGAAAACCGCAGGACTTCCAATGAGGCCGTGTGGTTTTGGTCGGTTCCTACTGGGAAGTCAAGGACTTACATGGGGGCTGAAAATGATAGGCTTCATCTGGGCGTGGCAGAGGACCCTTTACCACAGCCACCTGGCCCAGCACCGGATCCTCTTCGGGACTGCTTGTGGTCAAACTCCAGATCCTCCAGTTGCTGAGTGAGAGCCAGTTTCTCCCGGATGGCCAAACGCAGGAGGGAGTTCAGAGTCTTCTTCTCATCTTCTGCTGCAGCCAGCTGACTCGCCATGTTGTTCAATTGTGTTTCATACTCATCAATCCTAAAGAAAAAAAAAGTGAAAGAGGGATAGAGCAAGAGAAATGTAATTAAACAGATTTAGTTCCTGAATTAAGTAACCATTTTCTGGACAGTAGCAGGCAGCATCTTCTTTAAGGGTGGAAATACTTGGTTAGGGCAAGCCAGACAATAAAGCTGGAAACATTTTTTTTTCAGTTGTGTTCTTGTACTACCTGGTGGCGAACGCAGCCCTGAGAGAGGAGAAGGTGGCAGCATCTTCTTTAAGAGCCTTCATATCGTTCCTCAACTTCATCATGGTTTTGGTGACCATGGCCTTTTCATTCTCATATTTGCTCTTCAAGTTTGCCAGGGCAACCTCAGCTATCTAAAGAGGGACAGAACCACAGCACAGTTCAGAAAAAGCTCTAAATAATATACTAAGAAGATCGGTAGCACTTATTTTACAGTCCTGTTCCCAATGTATCAGGATATCGCTGGACTTCATCTGAATGTGATACTTTTCTGTTCTCTTCTGATAGGATGAAGTTTTGTTGTGCAGTGTATGAATCTAGTTGCAGTTGACAGAAATCCAATAAAGTTAGAGGGACAAATATATATCAGGGGTCAATGCTAAGGATTTTTTCTACTGGCCCAATGTGCCAGTAGTTCAAATTTTTACTTGCCCTGACAAAATTTACACTGGCCCCACAACAAAAAATTAATAAAGTAAAATAAAATAAAACAGGCCTCTAAAATAAGCCTAGTTATTGGTTTCTATGTTTATATTCATGTAATATGGTTATGGCACCAAAAGCTAGTATTAGATTAACTCATTTAAATTTTAAATACTGTTAGACAAATAAACAGTAAGTAATAAAATAGGAACAAATAATCAATTTACAAGTAATAACACAAATAAATACAACAGAACAAACATATAAATGAAACAAATGGTGCTTTTCAGGTTTTTCATTTAGGTTTAAATGTGGGGTAAGTGATATTTAAACGCTGTTGGACATTGTTGATATTTGAAATCAACCCAAACAAACCCACCCCTCTCTTCATTGCTCCGCCTCCAAAACTCACTCTCCAATCCTAATCTCCTCTACTCTATATTGTCAGATCATTAAATCAACAATTACAATATCATAGATGATATATATCACACACCCTACAGCGCTCGTTCGATTGGGCAAGTGACAGTTCCGTCAACTGTCCTGAACAATGTTCACACTGGCCCTGAGCCATCGGGCAGTCCTTATTGTCGAGCCCTGTAAATATACAAATAAAGTACTGTCATCCACACTTTCCTCTCACAAATGTCACATATTAATAGTTAATGATAACAATAAGTAGTTAAATTATTTAATATTTTTTAACATAATAGAAACAGTTAATAACTATTATTAACAAATATTCATTTTGATTTTTAGGTTCTGGAGACTCTGGGACATGGACATTTGACACCAAAGAAGGGGTAAGAAACACAATCGAATGCTTCATTTTTACATGAATTCTAAAATGTTATAAACAAATCTTAAAAAAAAAAAGAAAAAAGAAATTAAAACCTTTTTTTTTTTTAAAAAAGAGACCTTTTTGAGATATTTTAGCTGTTTCCTGTTGACAGACGTCCTCCAAAACCTCCTTAAATGCTGAGATTGAAATGTCTTTAAAAGACAGATGAGTGTGTTGAGTGAAGCTGGGAACGTCTTCAAATGTGGGTAAAACACACACAGACTGAAAGCTCTGAAATGAGAATAATAATTCAGACAGTTCGTGAAACACATCAGATCTTTTCCAGAACATAAAAAAAGCACAGCACAATAGTGTTTCATTTTATGGATAGTTCTCAACATTTTTGCATCATTACCTTCAGACACTGGATCTGATCATCAGAAATCAGAAGTTTCTCAATCTCTGCTTGTCTTTTTCTGAGTTCTGTCAGCTCTTGATCCAGATGTTTGTGAAGTTCCTCTGCTCGATCTATCTCAGTCTTCTCCTGAGCTCTGATCTGCTCTTTAATCTCAGAGCGTTTCTTCTCAAGAGAGCAGATGAGCTCAGTGAAGACCTTCTCAATGTCCTCCATGGTCTCTAGAGCTGAACTCTGTCAGAGACACAAAGATCTGATCATGCAGACAGGAACAACAGCCTGTATTTATGTGACAAATTTCAATGAAATTACTCCATTATCATAAATCTTTTCAAACTAAAGAGTAACCATAGTAAAAACAAGTGGGTAATGAGTAACAATGGAGACTAATAATAACACAGTCAAACGGGAACCAAGCAGACAGAATGAAAACAAACCAAAATGATACAAAACAGAAGGTTCATGTGACAAACGACACTGACATCTTCTGATACTCACTTTAAAAGACTTCACAGCTTCTCTGAGTTCCCGCTGACCTCTCTCTCGCTCCTGGATCAGCTTCTGACACGCCACCTTTATCTCCTTTAACTCTTTCTAAGGATGTTAACATGAAAGGAGGAAGTAGGTTAGTATCTTAGTATTTTAAATTAAATAGATAAATAACTTTGATTACTATTATCAACTCAATAAAAAATGACAACTACCTGAAATGATAAGCATTGATTACCTTTTTACTAGTCCATTCTGAATCCACAGACACTGTATTGTGGTTTTTATGATTGTCAGTCACACACAAACAACAAATGCATTGACGATCATCCCGGCAGTAAATCTCCAGAAGTTTCCCATGACTGAGGCAGATGTTCTCCTGAATGTTTCTGGAAGCTTGGACTAGTTTGTGCTTCATAAACGCAGGAGATTCATAGTGAAGCTGCAGGTGAGTTTGACAGAAGGAGGCCAAGCACTGCAGACAGGACTTTACAGCTCTGTTCTTCTCTGTAGTGCAAACATCACACTCCACAGCAGCCGTTTGTAGGGACGTCTTCTGCAGCGTCTCCATCATCTCAGCTATCAGAGTGTTCTTCTTCAGTAGAGGTCTCTGACTGAAGCTCTCTCTGCATTGGGGACAGCGGTACGGCGGCCCCTGCTCCTTCTGGCCCCAGCAGTCAGTAATACAGCTCATACAGTAACTGTGTCCACAGGGAATCGTCACCGGCTCCTTCAGAGGATCCAAACAGACTGGACAGCTGAACTGATCCTCATACTGACTCACTGCAGACTCGGCCATTTCTTTGTAGTGTTCAAAGATGAACAGATTCTCAGTCTCTGTCTGTAATAAGGGCTGTTTTGCCAAGAAAAGCAACGCTATCTGACAAATGCAAGTGTCTAAGTCCAAGTACCTAACAACAACAACAACAACAAAATAGTTAATCACGCTTCAGTTTTTTAACTGAGGAAAAAAATTGTTCTCTGCTGATCAACTGCAGGCTGCAAATGCTGCTGAAATATATGCTGTCTGTTGAAAAGAGGGCACTATAAAGACTGTATTATTATTTGACTGACTGAAGTACTGACACGTTAATATGCGGAAGTCATTTAGTTTATAGTAAAACGACAGGCATTAGGAAACCAGGACTTTTGTTTACAAAAATGATTAAGGCTTAGTTCACCCAAAAATTAAAATTCTGTCATTTATTACCCACCCTCATGTCGTTCCACACACGTAAGACCTTCGTTCATCTTCAAAACACAAACTGACATATTTTTGATGAAATCTGAGAGGTATATGACTCGTCAATAGACAGCAATATAATCAACACTTTCAAGGTCCAGAAAGGTACTAAAGACATTAAAACCGTCGACATTAATGCAGTGGTTCAACCTCAATTTTATGAAGCGACGAGAATACTTTTTGTGCGCAAAAACAATACAAAAATAACAACTTTATTCAACAATGTCTTCTCTTCTGTGTCACTCATACGTTGTTTATGTCCAGCGCTTCCAGGTTCTATGTCAGAACGCAGACTCACTATTGGCCGGCTCTTGCAACAGCATCACACGCATGCGCATGCTGGTCACGTGATCAGCTTTGGCCAATACAGAGCCGGCAATTGGACGTAAACACGGAAGCCTTTACTGTGCTTACTGCATCACCTGCATAAGGATTAGTGATGGGATTTATGGCTCTTTGAGGGGATCCGGATCTTCGCGATCCGTTCCTTTCAAAGAGCCGTTCAAAAGAACGGCTCTTTTGGCTCTTTTTAAATATTTAGTCAGTTTTAAGAAGCCAGCTTGGGGGCATCTCAGTTTATCCTGGAAATAATCACTGGGAGGAATGATGAGGTGAGATTTGTAGTCAAATAAATAAAACTCGGATATCACACACCAATATCTGAGTTTGAATTATTCTGAAATATTGATTATTACCTCATTTGTCATGTGTGGACTATATTCCATAGGGTTGCACAAATCCCTCTGCTTAGACAGTGACATCACTATTTTGGATTTACCTTTAGTACAAAGTGTGTGTGTGTGTGTGTAAAGCTACGTTGACTTATGTTATTCATACAATACCTACTCACAAATAAACATCAAAAACAAAGCCGGCTGCAATGAATTTCTTTGCAAAACAGCTTTTACTACAAACACTTCCACACAAGAACATTGTTATCACACAAGAACATTTTGATAGAAAACAAAAAATATTTAAAGTAGATAAAATTAGAATAAATAAAATGGAAATGTCTACATACTATTACTACTGTAAACTTTGCAAATAGGACATCAGCCCCTTCAAGTCAATGAACAATAACAAAGTGGGCTGCAATGAATGTCTGTGCAAAACAGCTTTTAGTGAAAAATTTCAATACAAGAACAGTATCACAAAAGAACATTTTTTTTTTAACTGGAGTAAGCATGTGACGGCAGCGTGCACACGTCATGGCTCCGCTCCTACCCAATGACAGAGGAACGCAGGGTTTTTTTCCACTGGAGTACTCACGTGAAGGATGCGTGCACAACTAATAACTAATATCATCACGCTATAAAGGGTTGGCCTGCGCTGGGTGCGCCCCTCCCCCTATAACTGTTCTGTCTCGCGGAGGAGCTCATTTGTGTGCATCTGTGTGAAACACGCATAGGAAAAAAGAACGACAGAAAGAACGGCTCCCCTCCAGCCGCGACTCGGCTCCCATCGTTCATGTTTATGAGCCGTTCAAAAGAATCGGTTCGTTCGCGAACGTCACAACTCTAATAAGGATAATGACAGGGAAGAGAAGAGATTGTTGAATAAAGTTGTTATTTTTGTTTTGTTTTTGCTCACAAAAGTATTATCGTTGCTTCATGACATTAAGTTTGAACCACTGCAGTCACATGAACTGTTTTAAAGATGTCTTTAGTACCTTTATGGACCTTGAAAGTGTTGATTATATTGCTGTCTATTAACGAGTCATGAACCTCTCGAATTTCATCAAAAAATTCTTAATTTGTGTTCTGAAGATGAACAAAGGTCTTACGGGTGTGGAACAATATGAGGGTGAGGAATTAATGACAGAATTTTTTTTTTTTTAAAGCTAAACATTTAATATTGCTTTGGTGGATTTGTGCGTGCAGAAAATTAATCTCTATCCAGGTCCTGTAAAGGCAGGAACACACCAAGCCGACGGTCGGCCGTCGGGCAGTTTTTCTTCGTCGGCCAACTAAGTTTTCTCAGTGTGTTTCTGCACCGTCGGCTGAAGTTGGTCCTCGTCGGCTTTTTTTCGGCCGATTCGAAATGTTGAATCGGCGTTGGAGCTCGTCGGGCCGTCGGGCCATATGATCATTCTGATTGGCTGTTCAGCTACTGCCGTCTGCTGTTCGGAAAGGCATTTCATCTCACGCAGGCGCAGAACTGACGTGCTACTTGGCCGTGGGCTGTTTAGCGTCGGTTTGGTGTGTCAGGGCAACTTTGGACACAGACGCTGCCGACGTGAGCCAACCCCGCAGTCTGCTTTCGTCACCACTAGTTCGTCGGCGTCGGCTTGGTGTGTTCTGGCCTTAAGGTAAAGTCAAGTCACCTTTATAGCATTTTTTTTTTACAATGCAGATTATGTCAAAGCAGCTTTACAGTGATAAAGGGAACATAATTTTGGCTGTACAGTAGCTCTAGAAGAAAATAGTGTAGGCTAATTGTCCAGCTGAAGTAGCCTATGTTCAGTATTGATTCATTCTGTTGCAAAAATGCTTAAAGTGCTACTGCTTGCTTAAAGAAGCAAGTTGGAATAATGACAATGTTTATGGAGAATAAAGACTCGTGTATTCTAACAAATGCCCCACAGTGATCATAACTCCAAACTAGCAACACAATCTTACTCCTTCATAACACTGTCAATAGATTTGAATTTGTATTTATTCAGAATAGTCTTTTTAGCCATGAACACCACAGAAATATATTCGCACATTCGGACTTCTGATAAATTCAGACTTTCCAATAAATGTGCAATAAATTAATGTTTGCGAATTTTAAGCAGTGACATGATATTGACAACCAACGATTGACAACTTACAACATTTTTCACAGTTGATCAAAATAGGCAAGTATTGTTTTAATGGCATATTTACTTGTGAATGTCCACTGAATGTCCAATGTAGTGTGATTGACAAGGCTATTGAATACGGATGTCCGAATGTGCGAATATAAAAACAACTTTACCGAAGTCACAGAAATAGGTTTGTGTTGTAAAGAATCATCGAAATCGTAAGAGTAAAATTTTTTATTTTGAGGTAAGTGTAATCGAGTATTTCAATTCTGTAGTAGTTATGTTTTTATTAGACAACAAATTCCAAAAATAATCGTTTAGCAATGAAGTACAAAGCTAAATTTTCTTTCACCAGGCTTGTTACAAGTTACATTCATACAAATACACGCACGCATTTTTTTTTTTTTTAAAAGCAGACAAGATTATAAAGTCATGATCTTTGGATCTTATGAAGTCCTTACCTTAACAGAAATACAGCTCAAATACAATTTGCTTTACAGCGGTGTGGATCTATTACAGAGGTTGAGTCACTATAGTGGAGAAATAAGTTTCATTTCTCTTGAATTCAAATGCTTCCTGATTCTCAGCCCGTAAACAAAATGGGCGTGTGTTCTGTGTCCCAAAAGAGAGAGATAATGGGAGAAAGAGAAATAAAATGTTTGTTTCCCCCGTATGATCAACTGCTGAACATTACTGAACTGTAATTAGATTATTACACTTTTATTTACACATTTACATTTTTTTAGTTCTAGACTTAGGGGTGAATTCATAAACAAATAATTAAAATCATGAAAGGATATTGCCCACGACTCATCACAGTTATCATTTTTGATGATTTCATGTAAAAAGCTAAATTAAATAATTGAATAATGACAGACAAATGACAAAATCTCAGTCAAAGATATACATCTGAATTACTATACAGTTCTCTAAATTATATATAAACCTGAAGTCCAATAAAAATACAAATCATTGCTTTGCATAGTTTCTGAAAAGTTCAATGTGGTAGCCTACTGTACTTAAAATGTTGAAATTAACAATAAACAATACTTATTATCAATAACAATCAATATTATTAACCTTTCAGATGTTACAGATGGACTCTTATTATAAAGTGTTACCATTTCATATAAATCCAAACAGTCATGCTTAAAGATGACCATCTTTAAATATCTACACAAAGGCCATAGCATTGACATTAGACACATATTGTATTTATGTATACTTTATTTGCTTCCATTTTGGAACACTGATTATTATTTAAATAATATTTGTATTGTATTACAGTGATGATAAAAGGGAACTGAAATCGAATGCATTTCTGATTTGTTTATATATTTATGTCTGTTGCATAACAATTCGATAAAAGCGACCAGATGGATATAAACTAATGCAAATAGATGGTAACAATCATGAAATTAAACATTTGGGTCGAACTTGCGTGTGTTTTTGTCACATTTTTTTAAGATCAAAGTGCAGGATAAATAAAGTAATTTTCTCCTTAAAGAATGAATTGATTCTGAACTGCTGAAACGAGCCGTCAGAAATTCCAGTCTCACTTCCTGTTACAAACCTACATAACAATGTAAAAATTTGCACAATGGCAGCCGATGGTTTTCATTGGTTGCTCACAACATCTATTTTGACCCGCCTTCAAACACTGTTGTAGCTGAGACTGGAAGAGTTTTAAGAGTTTGTGTTGTTGACATGTTGAGAATATTTTTGTTTTATTTTATTTTATTTTTACGAAGCAAAAGCAAATCCACTTTGCATGCACTTCCAAAAAAGGAGGACTCGCGCTGGAATTGATACGGTAAAACCGACGCCATTGTTACTGTTTGTATCACTAGCTGTGTCTCACACTGTTAGCCCGGATAAGTTGAATTTACTTAAAAAATTTGAGGAAATTGGTTGCCCTAAAAAAATTAAGTAATGTTAACTTAATAATTCGAGTTCATTTAACTTAAAGGAACACTCCACTTTTTTTGAAAATAGGCTCATTTTCCAACTCCCCTAGAGTTAAACAGTTGAGTTTTACCGTTTTCGAATCCATTCAGCCGATCTCCGTTTCTGGCGGTACCACTTTTAGCATAGCTTAGCATAGTTCATTGAATCGGATTAGACCATTAGCATCGCGCTTAAAAATCACCAAAGAGTTTCGATATTTTTCCTATTTAAAACTTGACTCTTCTGTAGTTAAATCGTGTACTAAGACTGACGGAAAATGAAAAGTTGCGATTTTCTAGGCTGATATGGCTAGGAACTATACTCTCATTCCGGCGTAATAATCAAGGAACTTTGCTGCCGTATCATGGCTGCAGCAGGCGCAATGATATTATGCAGCGTCTCTCACAAACGTCTCCATGGTTACAAGGCACGTTCCCTGTGCAAGCAGGGGCTCACGGGCGCTGCGTAATATCATTGCACTGCTGCAGCCATGGAACGGCAGCAAAGTTCCTTGATTATTACGCCAGAATGAGAGTATAGTTCCTAGCCATATCAGCCTAGAAAATCACAACTTTTTATTTTCCGTCGGTCTTAGTGCACGATTTAACTACAGAAGAGTCAAGTTTTAAATAGGAAAAATATCTAAACTCTTTGGTCACTTTTAAGCGCGATGCTAACGGTCTAATCAGATTCAATGAACTATGCTAAGCTATGCTAAACGTGGTACCGCCAGACCCGGAGATCGGCTGAATGGATTCGAAAACGGTAAAACTCAACTGTTTAACTCTAGGGGAGTTGGAAAATGAGCCTATTTTCAAAAAAAGTGGAGTGTTCCTTTAAAATGTTTTGTAATATTAATTACTTTGTAGTTATTACACCTAGTATATTTAAGTTCAATGTACTAAGCAAGTTCACTTGCCACCAATCAAAATTCATCCATGCCTCCCATCATGCATTGCTGCATGAATAAATTATGAGCTGAATTGTCTAATTTTCTTTATTCTTACTATTTAAATTTTGCTGTTTTTCTGTGACTTTTTAGTAGTTTGTTTTCTAATGTTCAGAGTTGATCTGTTTATCAGAATATGTTGCTTGTCACCGTTGTCGAGATTCATACGCTGATTCTTGATGTCTGTGTGTGCCCAAAATTTGTATTTTTTTTTTTTTTTGTGATAAGGACAACTTTTAAAAAAAAAAATTGTATTGTAAAAGTTGATCTTGTGCTGTAGAATCACTGCTGTAATCAATAATGTAAATCTAACTCAGAGATTGGGCTCTAAATGAGTTCAGTGATTCAGATCAAATAATGATTATGTGAAAACATAACCAACACCACCTGATCATCTTTTAACTTTGCTTGTCTGGTTGGTTTTAATGCAGTTAAACCTGCCCAAACAAAATCTAATATTAAAAAGTCAAGGGTCAAAAGCTCAACTAAAACAAACCCTGACCTTGATGATGGTAACTTAAAAATTGTGATTTTCTCTTTTGGTGAAAAACTATAAAAAGGTAAATGTTTGGAAAAAATGTCTGTAGAACAGCCAAAACAAATGTTCCAACTGCTCCTTGAATTCACACACACCACGACAAAATGGCGTCATTACCTGCCGCAAACCAGTGTGTAGGAGGCATGGTCAGGAGAAAAACTTCATAATTTAAGTGCATTTAACTTACATTTATTAACACATTCAAATACACCCACAAATTAGTAGAATATACTTATATTTTATAAGTAATGCAACCAAACTTAAATATTTTAAGTATATTGTAATTATATTTTTAAGTAAATATAAAATCTAGGCTAAGAGTGCATTTCAGAGGCTGTGTCCTCCGGAGGTTGCATGAAGGCTGCATACATCATTAAGGATGTCTTTTTTAAGAAAAGTAACCATAATAAAATTGATGGTTATTCCTCGTGAGGTGCAAAATGCTGTATTTTCTTTCTTACTTTGCAATCCAACAGTTATTTTTCTTAAATGAGCCAGCCTCAATGATGCAGCCTTCAAATGCGACCTCCGGAGGATGCAGCCTTTGAAATGAGATGCAGCTATCGTGTATCAAGTGCTAAGGAAGCCTCCGGAAATTCAAATATGGTCATTTGTTTGGTTTCCGACATGTGATATAAGCTGTAGACTGGTGTTACAAATTCGGTCCGTGAAATATTCTGTTCCACTGGGTGGCGCTTACGCGAATATTCATGATATCCTCCTACTGTGGGCGTGTCCTTGAGACAACGCGCAAGTGAATAGACAACAGAGCGCATTTAGTATAATCTGAAACAATCCGTCTCCATTGACTTTGTATTGCGTGAGGCTGCCTCCTTGTCTTTTCTGACTTATTACAAAAAACAGAACAATGTCTAAAAGCTGCTGTGTGACAAGGTGTACAGCTAACAAACTGAAAAACCCAGAAATAAGTTTTTCTAAGCTGTCGACCCCAAAAAACGAATGTTTAAGGACACAAAAGTGGATACAGGCATTGAGACAGAGCGCAACGGGTCATATTAGGCCTACTATAAGAAATACACTGGAGGGGGTCGTAATCAGCGACAACATATGCTAAACAAAAATACCAAGAAAAATAAACCATTCATTATTTTTAACCATGTCAAAGAATTATTTCACCTGTCGCCAATTACGTTCACCTCCAGTGTAGTTCTTATAGTAATATGACCCGTTGTGCTCTGTCTCAATGCCTGTGTCCACTTTTGTGTCCTTAAACATTAGTTTTTTGGGGTCGACAGCATATAAAAACTTATTTCTGGGTTTTTTAGTTTGTTAGCTGTACACCTTGTCACACAGAAGCTTTTTAAAACTTATCTTTTTTGTGTCTGAAAAAGTTTAAGCAAACCTTTGTAAGTTAGCCCCCATGATCTGATTACATTTTCAGCATGATAAAAAAGCGTTCAGAAAGGAACGTTTTGTATATTTTCATATGAAATAATAAAACTTTACCTTTATTGCATTTATTTCTGCAAAACAAAAGGCTGATTTGAGATGTAGTTGATGTAAGCAGTAGTTCTAAGTACTGTAAGTAGCCTGTACAAATAGTTCAGACTATGTGCCAATATGTAGTTCATGCAGTGATATTTTTATTTTATAACAGACCTATAGGTTCGGATGTTTTGGTAATGGCATTTATTTATGCAAAATAAAAGGCTGATAACTTGCACTTTGTGATTAAGAAGATTGAGTGAATGTAGGTTATAGTTCTGGTGGATGAAGGGCCCCCTCAAGAGGTAAAGCCCAGGGGCTCCTTGTAGTCTTAATGTGGCCCTGGTTGTATACTGTATATTTATTTCCTATATTCAAATTGAGAGTGTCTCAAAGGCATGTTTTATATTCATTGATGGTGTTTAAGAAATGTTATGCCTTTTGTTCATCCCAACTTCTGATTACATTTTAATTGAAATATATACACTTGTTAGGAGTTTAGCAACTGAATCGGAAACTTGATCAGTTATATTTATTTCTGGTCTGTCTGAACTCTCCTCTGCTTTATGATCCTGACAGATGAACCATCTAGAACCCCAAAAGCAGGGTATAAGGGTTCAGTGAAAGTGGTCTGGACTCTGTGAAGGAGAGTCATTGTGTCAGAGACGCTGTAGAAGGACAGAGTTCCTGCTCTGTGATCCAGATACACTCCTATTCTAGAGGAGCGGACAACAGGGATCAAGACTTCAGCTTTAGCATGTATGAAACTAAAATTCTGCAGAAAATAGCCCAATCTCCAGGATATTTTGTTGAAGCCAAGTCTACAGTCATTGCGGTTTCCTTTACGTCTAATTCTTTTGTAACAAACTGCTATGGCCCAGATGTCCCCACTGTACTCGACCTCCCAGTAACAGCGACCGTGCAAACCCTTTTGACACAAGATGTAGGGAAACTCATCAAATCGCTCTGGGCGATCAGGATACGGCTGAGCTTTATCTGAACCTGATATTTTCCTGTTGTTTTCGGACAGTTTGAGTTTATTGTTTGCAGTGTTTAGATCCAGGTGAAGTTCACAGAAATCTGTGGAGGAGGAAAGAACAAAAACAAATATTATACAAAGTACACTTTGATTTAAAAATGGTCACACTGTAAGAGAACATTACCACTGATACTTATTAATTAATAATTTGCCTTAAAGTAGCCTCAGTTCAACTTACACTGCAAAAAATCATTCTGGGTCTTTGGTTCTAGAGCCTTTGTAACATTAACATCTGACACTGTAGGGACAAAACAAGTGTATGGTTAAATTTTTGGTTTTAAAGTATGAATGACAAAATAACATATCAAAAGATTCAGACCTTCTGGAGATATTTTGGCGGTTTGTTGTTGACAGACGTCCTTCAAAACCTCCTTAAACGCTGAGATTGAAATGTCTTTAAAAGACAGATGAGTGTGTTGAGTGAAGCTGGGAACATCTTCAAATGAAGGTAAAACACACACAGACTGACAGCTCTGAAATGAGACAAACAGTTCAAACATAATTTGTGAAACACAACTGATATGTTAAAAAACATAAGCATGATCAATAAAAGACTTGCATTACCTTCAGAAAAATGACCTGATCATCAGTAATCAGAAGTTTCTCAATCTCTGCTTGTCTTTTTCTGAGTTCTGTCAGCTCTTGATCCAGATGTTTGTGAAGTTCCTCTGCTCGATCTATCTCAGTCTTCTCCTGAGCTCTGATCTGCTCTTTAATCTCAGAGCGTTTCTTCTCAAGAGAGCAGATGAGCTCAGTGAAGACCTTCTCAATGTCCTCCATGGTCTCTAGAGCTGAACTCTGTTGGAGACACAAAGATCTGATCATGCAGATCACTGTTGTGACTTAAAACAATCGATTTTGCTTCTTTTTTTTTTGTCAAATTCTCTAAATGTTCAGGCAGTAAAATTAAGCTGTATCTGTTCACTTTTATAGCACATTTTTAACAATATTTGGAGTTTAATAGCTATTGGTCACATCTACTTTTATTAAATTTAAAATAACTATTTTTATGTGTCAAACAAACTTTAAAGCTAAAAAAACCCCACATAAATAAACTTACTTTAAGAAGCTTCACAGCTTCTCTGAGTTCCCGCTGACCTCTCTCTCGCTCCTGGATCAGCTTCTGACACGCCACCTTTACCTTCTTTAACTCTTTCTGAAGATGAAAAAACAAATAATAATAAAACAATAGGCGAAAATAGACACAACACCTTTCCAGTCCAGTAAAGGGGTGTAACAAGGTGAATTGAAATTACAGCCTAAATCATATAAATAATAATATTAAAATAGTTTATGCATGTTTTTTTTATTAATGTTGAAATTACCTTTTTACTAGTCCATTCTGAATCCACAGACACCACACTGTGTCCTTTGTGATTATCTGTACACAAACAACAAATGCATTGACGATCATCCTGACAGTAAATCTCGAGAGGTTTCCCATGACTGAGGCAGATGTTCTCCTGAATGTTTCTGGAAGCTTCGACTAGTTTGTGCTTCATAAATGCAGGAGATTCATAGTGAAGCTGCAGGTGAGTTTGACAGAAGGAGGCCAAGCACTGCAGACAGGACTTTACAGCTCTGTTCTTCTCTGTAGTGCAAACATCACACTCCACAGCAGCCGTTTGTAGGGACGTCTTCTGCAGCGTCTCCATCATCTCAGCTATCAGAGTGTTCTTCTTCAGTAGAGGTCTCTGACTGAAGCTCTCTCTGCATTGGGGACAGCGGTACGGCGGCCCCTGCTCCTTCTGGCCCCAGCAGTCAGTAATACAGCTCATACAGTAACTGTGTCCACAGGGAATCGTCACCGGCTCCTTCAGAGGATCCAAACAGACTGGACAGCTGAACTGATCCACATACTGACTCACTGCAGACTCGGCCATTTCTTTGCAGATAGTCTGTCCTCAAATATGAACTGCTCTGCCAGAAGTAAATCATTAAAGAAAGTACATAAACCCACATGTAGGCTAAATCATTAATGAAAGAGCACATCTAAAAATCTACAAAATGCTTACAGTTTTATGTTTTAGTATGAATGAGTAACCTACATAAATACACATGTAAATCATTAATGAAAGAGCATGTATAATAATCTACAAAATGCTTATAGTTTTGTGCATTAATATGAAAGAATCCTAAACTATTATATAAGCAAAATAAACAATACATTCAGATTAACATATAATTATTATTAAACACATACAGTAATGATTGAATGTTAATTTTTCAATGCAAGCAAAAAGACATAAAACCTTTAGTTAAGGATTATATGATGTTTTTACCTGTTTTGACAGAATAACAAGTCAAATATTCCCTCCTTTAGCTTTAACCAAACTAGAAGAGTGTGGATCCTTAAGCAGAGGCTCGTGTAGGGAAATAGGTTTCGTTTCTCCTGAATCCACAAACTTCCTGATTTTCAGTGTGCAGATGAGAGAGAGAGAGAGAGAGAGAGACTTTGACTTTAGAATGTCCTTTATTTATACATTACAAAATAGCTTTTTTTTTTTTTTTTTTTTCTTTTATGGGAAAAAAACACATAAGTTTATACATTCCCAAGCTATAAAAACATGAATAAATAAATAAATAAACAATAAAAGACCTTAAACACTCAATTACAAACCTTCTCAAAAAATGTTAATTTTAAATCCTTCAAAACCATCAGGTTCACATAAAAACCCATCAACTCCCCAAAAATGATAAAAAAACATCACATTATTAGTAAGTTTGTAAAAAGCATATTCCAACGTTAGTCTTTTTTTAATAAAACAATTAACCATGAAAACAGGATCTGTTTCACCCCCCTTTGCTTCCACTTTATTTTTCCTTGTAACCCAAATTGCAAGCTTGATTAGACCATACAAAAAATTTAAAATAATCACTTTCATCCTTTTATCAACGGAGTACTTTGGGCCATAAATGAACAGATTAAAACTAAAACAACCCACCAGTCTTATACTCCAACATTTTGCCAATTCTAAAATATTTTTTAAACGAGAACATTGCATAAAAACATGTAAAACACTCTCAGACTCACCACAGAAAGGACATCCCTCCCCAACTAAAGGATCTAACCGTGCTATGTGTCTGTTCGTAGCTAATATCCCATATACAATTCTCCATTGAAGATCTCCTATTCTCTTCTCAATGGGTCTTTTGTACAGGGACCTCCAGCTTCCTCTCGGGGAAGAGTCTGACTTTAACACTGAAGTCCATTTTGTTCCTTTGAAGTCTTTAAAAATTTTATAGTTGCAGTTTTTAACACACACTCTGTAAAGGGTTTTCCTGGTTAACGTTCTAAAACAACTCAACTCGGGAATTTTCATATTCACTGTGTTTCCAGGGGTTTCTTCCCAATCCTCATCCTTTAGGGAGATTTTAAAATCAGGGAAACCATACGCCTCTTTACAGGTTTTTGGAGCAGTAACATTTAAAAAATCTCTTGCGGCTCTTGGAAGTGCCAACTCTAGTTCGTTAAACAACCGTTGGGTGGTCCTTACGGATCTGAAGCCCACCATATCAGCCAGTTCCTTTGCCTCCATCCATTCACATCCTCTTCTAAGATCAGATACCTTTGATAACCCAGCACTAATCAGTGCGACTCTAATGGCATCAGAGGACAAACTGTGTAAAAGATCATTAAAAAATAAGGGCTCTTTCAGGATCCAGGCATCAGGACTCCCCCATTCTCTGGAAAAATTAAAAGTCTGCCATAGCTCCAATATATTACTATAAAAGGGTGTAAGTCCTACGAGTGAAGTTCCATTAAAATTCATTAAAAACAGTTGTCTGTCCAAGCCCATTCTTCTGGTCTTGAGAAGCAGGGCACACGCAACGTCCATCCACACGTGAGGCTGATGATAGAGGAGGCGCTGGACCGCCATCAATCGAAAGGTTGCCAGTCTCGCCTTTATGTCGATGAGTCCCTGTCCACCTTCATGCACCGGCAGGTAGAGCATCGCTGGCTTTAGCCAATGTTGTCCAGACCAGAAGAAGTCCACCAGCATCTTTTGAATCTCTCTGATTAAAACCATCGGTGGGTCGAGGACCATAAACTTATGCCAGAGTGTTGAGGCGATCAAATTGTTGGCGATCAGAACTCTTCCCCTATACGAAAGCTGGGGTAGCAACCATTTCCATTTAGACAACTTAGCGCGGACCCTATCTACTAATCCCTCCCAATTTTTCTTTTCAAAGTCATCATTACCTAAAAATACCCCTAAATATTTAAAACCTATTTTATTCCATTTAACATTTTTTGGAAGTTTAGGTAAGTTAAAAATATCATTACTTTTGGATCCAAACCATAAGGCTTCTGTTTTTTCCCAGTTAAGTTTGGCAGAAGAAAGTTTGCCATACATTTCTAAGCTTTCTTCTAAACATTGCACACATTGCAACATCATCAGCATAAGCAGAGAGAACAAAAGCTTCTTTTCTTAAACCTCCTGATATAACTATGCCCTTTAATTTTTTCCTTATCATGCAAAGTAAAGGTTCTATTGCTAAACTGTAAAGCTGTCCTGACATCGGACATCCCTGTCTAATGCCTTTCTCCATTTTTACAGGAACGCTTAACCCTCCTCCAACTTTTATCAAACATGAAGCGTCATGGTATAACACCTTTATCCAAGATAAAAACTTTTCACCAAAACCATAACATTTTAGAACATAAAAGAGATAGTGGTGATCTACACGATCAAAAGCTTTCTCTTGATCAAGAGAAACAATCCCAAAGTCCACATTGTACAGTTTTGTATACCTTAAAATATCTCTCATTAAAAACAGGTTATCATAAATAGATTTCTTGGGAATACAATAAGCTTGGTCTTCAAAAATTAACTTGTCTAACACTTTTTTAAGTCTGTTAACAAAGCACTTAGACAGTATTTTGTAATCTGTAGTGAGTACAGACACAGGCCTCCAATTTTTTAACATAAGCAAATCTCCTTTTTGGGGGATTAGAGAGAGAACGGCCCGCTGACAACTTTTAGGGAGCATATTCAGATTAAAACTTTCCTTTAAAACACAAACCAAATCTTGCCCAATAACTTCCCAAAAGGACTTATAAAACTCTGCCGGCAGACCATCAATGCCTGGAGCTTTCCCTTTATTAAGCTGATGAACTGCTTCCGTCACTTCTCCGAAACACAGGTCACTTTCAAGAGTTTGTGCAGTTTGTTCATCCAATACTGGCAGACCATTAAAAAAGTCACTTGATGGATAGAAGTCAGTCTCTTCTTTTGCATATAAATTAGTGTAAAAGTCCACAGCAAGCCTTCTCATCTCCTGAGGATCTGAGGTAACTGTCCCGTTTGCTTTTCGAATGCCATGCATAACATTAGATTGGGAGTATTTTTTCTCCAAGTTAAAGAAGAAGGTTGTTGGAGCATCCATATCCTGCACTGATATAAACTGTGCTCTGACCAAAGCTGCTTTAACCCTCTCCTGAAATATATCTCTTAATTCCTGTTTTTTTGTCTTTAAGCGTTCTTGTAAACAAGGATCATTTTTGTTCATCAGGCTATTTTGAATTTCACATATCTCTTTTTCTAAAACATATACAGTATATTTAAGCTTGTTTCTTGTATGTGATAAAAATTGCTGACTAAAAAGTTTAATCTGAGCTTTCCCCACTTCCCACCACTGCAGGAGATTGTTAAAATCACTTTTTTGAGTTACCCAATAACTCCAAAATTGTTTAAAATTTTCGCAGAAGTCGTGATCTAAAAGAAGTTTGGTGTCAAACCTCCAAAAATAAGAACGAGGTGTTGTATGTGACAATAAAACATGTAAAGTGATCATATGGTGGTCTGAAATAACGTTTGGGATTATTTGTGTGTCCATTGCTCTATTATACATAGTTTTCTTCATATAAAATCTATCGAGACGAGCAGCACTAATTCTATTGTTAGTAACTCTAATCCAGGTGTACTGTTTCACTCCTTCATTCTTTCCTCTCCAAATATCAAAGAGTTCTGATTGTTTTATAACATTTTTTAGGGATAGGGCAGATGATGGATGAGGTTCTTCACCATTCCTGTCAGTGATAAAATCTACAGTACAGTTCCAATCCCCACCCATAATTAAAAAATCATCTTGATCTAAATCATAAAGAACTTTCTTAAGTTTCTGAAACAGTTGAATTCGATCACTTCCTACTGTGGGAGCATAAATATTAATAAAAACAAAAACCTTACTGTTTATTTCCACTTTTAAAACAAGGAGCCTTCCTTTTTCTACTTCCTGTTTTGATAAAATATTGATCTTTGTTTTCACTGAGAAAAGTATTGCCACCCCTGCACTTACATTAGTGCCATGGCTTAAAACACACTCACCATCCCACCTCAAACCCCAATCTGTTTCATTTGCTTCATCACTGTGTGTTTCTTGAAGAAACATCACGTTAATCTCTTTAGGTCCAATACACTCTTTTAACAAAGCTAATTTATTTCCATCCCTGGCCCCATTTATGTTCAAAGATCCTACTCTCAGGATATCCATAGAAATAAAAGAGGGAAGGAGATCAAATAAAATCAGAAAAGTAAAGAGAAACCCGAAAGAGTTGTAGACACCCATGTGATCCTTATTTTAATTTACTTCTCTTATTTCGAACTTTCTTTGAACTTTGCCTAATTGCCGTTATGTGTTTCTTTAACCTAAATCTCTTTTGTTGGGACAGAACTTCATTGCTGCACTCACTGCGAATTTTTATCACTGAATCAACAAACTTATTTAAATCAGGGAAAAACTCTACAAGTTCAACACTTTTGCCTTTAGTTTCATCCAAGAAGTTGTTAATCTGTTCAACAGTATACAACTCTCCTTCATAAGCCTTATCCATATCCACATCAAAACAGGATTCATCATCTCTAATGCTTCCTTCAGTGACTGCAGACTGTCCATCCACCTCATCATCACTACTCTCCACACACCTCTTACTCAAAGCCTCTTCAGCTTTAGCACCATCAAAACTCTGCTGAACACTTACAGCACTGACACTAGGCATTTGACTATCATTAACAACATTAACCGCTTCACTTACCTCAGTGTTAATCACTTTGGCCGTCTCTGCCTGTACACTGCCTTCCGTCGTTACAATTTGTTGCTCATCTGTCCGCGGGCCCTGGTTCTCCTCGGCGCGTTGTTTATGTGGACAGACGAAGCGTTTGTGGCCGATATCTCCGCACTCAAAACAGCGTAAACTGTCTGTGCTCGCGTACAGCATGTATGAACTGTCTCCGTGAGACACACGGAAAGAGACATCGAGTGTTTTGTCCGGCGAAGTTAGAAACATATACAGTTGTCTCCTAAAAGACAACACGTGTTTTAGCGATGCGTTCTTGCATCCGAGCGGAATCATTTTCACCCCTCCAGCAATTTTCCCGAATCTAGACAACTCCTTTACAATTGAATCACTAGAAATAAAAGGCGGTACATTTGAAACCGTGACTTTTGTAGCCGGGGAAGATAAGGGTGTGACGGGCACGTACGTTTACTTAACCCAAATTCCGTTTTCAATCATAGTTTTTACTAAGTGTTCGTTTTTTAGAAACACTACAACAGCTTTATTCATCCTAGAGGCCGAGTTTATGTTTTCGTGGCCGATTTGGTCCGTGACGGCGAGGAGAACATCTTCTATGGTTGCGCCTGATTCCGGCGCACACCTGAACCCATTCCTGAGAGAGAGAGGCGACGCTCCCCGCTCCGGGGCAGACGTCATTACAGCCTCACGCTCCCCACTCACTCAATCACACTAACTAACACAAAAACAAAAGGGAAAAAAAGGAAAAAGAAAAATAATGCCCAAAGAATTGGGAGAAAAAAGGAAAAGAAAAAGACAAACAACGGTTAAATCAGAAAAAATCTTGAAAAACCGTGCGCTCCCCCACATGCAACCCAAACGCCACACTCTCGCTACCCAGCATGCAACACACCTGAGAGAGAGAGAGAGAGAGAGAGAGAGAGAGAGAGAGAAACAAAGTAAACATATCATTTATGTGAAACTGTGACTTTCTTCAGTTTTACTACTGAAGAAAGTCACAGTAGTGACTGTTTTAACTTCTTCTAACACACTTCCAGCAATCTGTGTGTGAAATGATTGAATCATTGATGATTTCATGTTTGTTGTAGAATGTCACTGGCATCAAACCATTCAGAAATAATTTCTTGTTTTAACACATGATGGTTCTTGATTATAAGAAGAGAAAGTTTTCATTCAGCTGCTGTGGAGAAAAATAATAATCACAGACAATCTCACACAGATCACAGATTCTTGAGACAAAAACAGCCACATTTTCATCAAAAGTTCACTAGAATGTTATTAACACAAAATGCACTATTTCATTTGATTTTCTCTTTATTGATAAAAATTACATTAATTACATACTAAACTGAAGAAAAACAGAAATATAAAGATGAATCTGAAACATTTCTACAATGCACTGACAGAAGGTCCATGTTAAAACTGTGCCTATTTGAAAAGATTTCAGCTGTTTCTCTGCTTTTTGTCAACACTGTCTGACATGTAGTTATGAAACAATAAAAATCAAGCAAAAACTCATACTACTCCGGAATCAACTCAGTTATCCAAATTGTAAAGAAATACGACCCAATATACTGAAGGACTTTTCAGTATGAAAAAATCACCAGTTATTTTTCACAGGTGTTTTACCCATTTTTTTGTGATAACTAGGAAACTACATGACTTTAATCAACCAAACTAGAAACTACACTTTGATTTAAGTAAACAGTTTTGCATATATATGTTTTAAGTATGCAGTACTATTGAATTTAAATCATGTTTGATGAATAAATTTATTATTGTTATTGTAATACTTAATACTTAAAGCCTTTATGTATGATTCATATAATTTATAATACATTATAATACTTATCTATTAATTGAACACACATTTAGAAAGTATAATGCATTAAAACACAATAAACAACCAATTTAAGAATCTGCAACTATTATAATGCATTTTAACTTTGGTTACAATTATTTATGAAAAGATATAATGCATTATAACGTACATTATGGACACCTTTATAATGCATTATACATAAAGGCTTTAAAGGCTGTATGTAATTTTTTTGTGTAATTACAATATGTAATTTTGTTGCCGCTAGAGGTCGCTCATTCAAAACAAATGCGTAGCTTGATGACGCCTTGATTTCACAGAATCATGGGAGGTGTTGTTTTCATGTCTAAGAATCCGACGGGACTCAAGCAAAAATTATATTCATGGATGAGCTAATGTATTAAAGATTTATTAACATTACTGTATGAAGCAGGGTGTGGCTGAAAGCCACTGGAGCGGAACGAGGCTGCTGGAGCGATTGCTATTGAGAGACGAGCACAACACTCGTCTCGAGAGCAGTGGAGCTTTTATTATACTTATGATTATACTGCAGTCGCCGCTTCCGCTTCTTCTGGTCATGAGTATGTTGGGTAAAGCAGAGCTCTTTTATCATATTAGATGCATTTGAGTGCTGAAAGTTGTTATAATGCTACTCTGTGCATTCGCTCGATGGCTACTATGAGACACTTGTTGCACACTGCAGTAAGATAGATCAATATTATTCATGGAAAAACATGGTACTCGCGGTAAATCAAGAAAACGAGATTTAAACAATTAGACTTACTGTGTTTAGCTATATGTCATGATTCGTTTTCTGTTGATAAATGTATCAAAACAGTTGCTCACCTGTCTAATTAAACACATAATACATTAAAGCGTCTTTAATATATCCATGGTTTTTACAAAATAAAACGAGGGTAACGCAGGTATTGATAGGCGATGCACAGACCGTGTCCTAGTTAAAATTGCTTATTTCTCTGGATTTAAACATTCTAGGAAACGTCTGGGATAATGTAAGCACACAAGTCAACAAAATATATAACGTTCTATTGGTTTTTGGATATTTTAATACAAAAATCTTACTTATTGTGGCTTTAAGTAAAGTGTTATGTTTTTTTTTTAAATCAAATAGTCATTTAGATTTTAATGTATTATATTATGAAAATTATATTTTTAAATTCTGCTTTTCTATGATCCTGATAGACGAACGTTTACCAGTAAAAAAAGCAGGGTATAAGGGTTCAGTGAAAGTGGTCTGGACTCTGTGAAGGAGAGTCATTGTGTCAGAGACGCTGTAGAAGGACAGAGTTCCTGCTCTGTGATCCAGATACACTCCTATCCTAGAGGCAGCAGGGATACGGACCTGTGCTTTATCATGTGTGAAATAGAAATTTTGTTGATAGCAGCCGAATCTCCAGGATATTTTGTTGGAGCCAAGTCTACAGTCATCACTGTTTCCTTTACGACCAATTCCTTTGTAACAAACTCCTACAGCCCATTCCTTCCCACTGCACTCGACCTCCCAGTAACAGCGATCACACAAACCCTCTCGACACAAGATGTAAGTAAACCTTTCAAATCGCTCTGAGTGATCAGGATATTGCTGAGCTTTATCTGAAGCTGATATTTTCCTGTTCTCTTCTGACAGTTTGAGGTGTTTGTGTGCTGTGTTTAGATCCAGGTGAAGTTCACAGAAATCTGAGGAGGAGGAAAGAACAAATAAACAAATATTGCACTTTGGTTCCAAAATGGTCACATTGTAACAGATCATATCCACTGATACTTATCAATTAATGATTTGCCTTGAAGAAACCACAGTTCAACTTACACTGCAAAAAATCATTTTGAGTCTTTGCAACATGGACATTTGACACTGAAGAGACAACAAAAAACAAATGTGTGATTAATTTGTTGGTTTAATCCTACAGAATATGAATGGCAAAACAATATATCAAAATATTCATACCTTCTTGTGATATTTTAGCTGTTTGCTGTTGATAGACGTCCTCCAAAACCTCTCTGAATGCTGAGATTGAAATGTCTTTAAAATACAGACGAGTGTGTTGAGTGATGGGAACGTCTTCAAATGTGGGTAAAACACACACAGACTGACAGCTCTGAAATGAGACAAATACAACACTACTTGTTATGTAAAAGATACAATTTAAAAATCTGAAACAGTAAATATAGAAACTATAAGTTTCATTGACTTCAACGAGGACTCGTCACTTCCCAGGAAATATAAGAGGACTTTCATTACCTTCAGAAAAATGACCTGATCATCAGTAATCAGAAGTTTGTCAATCTCTGCTTGTCTTTTTCTGAGTTCTGTCAGCTCTTGATCCAGATGTTTGTGAAGTTCCTCTGCTCGATCTATCTCAGTCTTCTCCTGAGCTCTGATCTGCTCTTTAATCTCAGAGCGTTTCTTCTCAAGAGAGCAGATGAGCTCAGTGAAGACCTTCTCAATGTCCTCCATGGTCTCTAGAGCTGAACTCTGTTGCAGACACAAAGATCTGATCATGCAGATCACTGTTGTTACTCAAAACAATGTAAATAGACAGTAAAATAATGAATGTAATACTGAGCAGGCATTCAGTCCTAAACAAGGAAGCGCTGAACTGTTTTCACTACATCAACTGCATATAACAGTTCAAATTGTTAAAGTTATTTTTGTTTTGTTTTTGCGCACAAAAAGTATTCTTGTCACTTTATAACATTAAGGTTGAACCACTGCTGTCACATGGACTATTTTAACGATGTCTTTAATACCTTTCTGAACCTCAAAAGGTGCAATGACATTGCTGCCTGTGTGTGGTTCAGATATCCTCGTATTTCATCAAAAATATCTTAATTTGTGTTCTAAAGATAAACAAAGGTCTTACGGTTCTGGGACGACATGAGTTTGGGGTGAGTAACTAATGACAGAAATGAAATTTTTGGATGAACTAACCCTTTAAATGTACAATACAGTGAAGTGTATTTCAGTTCTACTTGAGTATAAAAATAGTATAGATAAAAGTTTACAGAAAATGTTTTGAGTTGCAAAAAAAAAATTAATTAAAAAAAAAATCCTAATCATGAAGTAAGTTTTATAATTAAGGCCTTTACCTTTTCAATAATTTGACAACACTTTGAATATCAGGAATTGTTTAATTCAATTCATATTTATTTCTATAGCGCTTTTTACAATTTTGCATGGTTGCAAAGCAGCTTTACATACATATAGAAAGTAGTTACAAAAGTAAAGATATGTAATTATGACAAATAAAGAAAACAACATATAGTGAGTAAATGGTGAAAAAAATTCACATACTTGGTCAGAAGTGTTATTACTTGTTATTACTTCAATGGATTCCTAATACACTCCAGTGCACCTGTATACACTTTTCCCATTAATGGTAGGCTACTTTAATGGCCTGTTGCACTTTGAAATGTTGACTGCAGCCCTTTGGGCTATCAAAATATTCTGAATTATTAAACAAATTATTAAAATTATCGTAACCAGCCCTCAAAAATTACACAATAAGTTAAAATGTCAAATTCAGAAATGTTAAATGCGTGAAAAGTAACAAAGTAAAAAGTATTAATATAATTTCAATTCATGCGTCACATGAATTGAAGTAGTGACACAGATGATTAACTCAACTGACAAACAGCCGATGATGATGATTAGTGTCCATGGTGACAGGTCGACAGGGTCGATGGCACAGACCCAGAGCTCCCCAGCGCCGACAGCCCACAGCGGAGACATTGGAAGGAGGAGTCCAGGTGTTGACAAGGCTGCCGACAGCTGGGGAACAACCGATGGAGGTGTGGCTGATGGATCTGTAGGAGCAGACGAAGAGCCGATGGGAATGAGTCCCCCAGGGCTGACGTGAAGCCGGTGTTCTCGAGGACAGAGGTGACACCGAGGGGAAGGAGGAAACTGCTGCAGATATAGGGGTGGAGGGGTGGAGGGCTGGAGTGCAGTGGACGGCTTGCAAGTCCGTGGCGGAAGTGGTGTGGGGGAGCCGGCAGGACGAGAGGACTCGGAGGAGCCACAGGTACGAGGGTCTCCGGTGGAGCCAGGACAGAGCCGACAGGTCGACAGGCCAAGATGGAGCGAAGAGTTCCAAGGCCGGAGGTGGAGCTGCAGGATCCTCTAGCGCTGACATTGCTGGATGCCACACAGTGGTAAACATGGCCTTGTCCCAACTTTTTTGAGATGTGTTGATGCCATGAAATTTAAAATCAACTTATTTTTTCCTTAAAATGATACATTTTCTCAGTTTAAACATTTGATATGTCATCTATGTTGTATTCTGAATAAAATATTGAAATTTGAAACTTCCACATCATTGCATTCTGTTTTTATTCACAATTTGTACAGTGTCCCAACTTTTTTGGAATCGGGTTTGTAGAACAAAGGAACATGTGATCAATGACAACAAACTTAAAGTCCATACAAACTGAAACTAAATGGAACTGTCAAACAGCCAAATCATTTCATTGCATTTTAAATCGGGAGCAGTTGTGCAGTACATTGAGAGTTGAAGCGCGCAGAGACATTTGGCAGAAAAATGTTATGGATACGGTTAGTCCATCCGCAAGCACTGAAACACAAGCAGTTCTGCACATTCACATTCTTCCGCCAACGAACGGAACCATCTAGTTTTATTCTTGTGCATGCACTAAAACACAATGTTATGCAGGTTTATGCAACTTCTTCCTGCAGAGTTAATGACAGATCATATCAAGTAAAATGGAAACAAAGATGATATTTAATATGTCTGCTGGCTTTATTTCTGCAACAGCTTTAAGTTTGTCAGTTTCGTGTTCTATACATGCTGTTTTGTTTACTTTCATGCTCTGCTTTTCTCAGCAATTTGCAGTCTTTAAATCCATATAATTTGTCATGTCATTGATGGAAAAATCTATTTGCTTATAGTATTACTTAGTATTGAAACAGTAACAGTATTGAAAGAACACAAAGTACACATAAAGAAACATACTTTAAGAAGCTTCACAGCTTCACCGAGTTCCTGCTGACCTCTCTCTCGCTCCTGGATCAGCTTCTGACACTCCTCCTTTATCTCCTTCAACTCTTTCTGAAGAGGTTAACATACAAAACAAATAATAAAACAATAGGCAAGAATAGACACAACAACTTTCCAGTCTGGTAAAGGTGTGCAAAAAGGTGACTCAAAATTACAGCCTATAAATATAGGCAATATAATGATAATAATATATTTTGTGCATGTTTTTTATTATTATTACCTTTTTACTAGTCCATTCTGAATCCACAGACACCACACTGTGTCCTTTGTGATTGTCAGTCACACACAAACAACAAATGCATTGATGATCATCCTGACAGTAAATCTCGAGAGGTTTCCCATGACTGAGGCAGATGTTCTCCTGAATGTTTCTGGAAGCTTCGACTAGTTTGTGCTTCATAAACGCAGGAGATTCATAGTGAGGCTGCAGGTGAGTTTGACAGAAGGAGGCCAAGCACTGCAGACAGGACTTTACAGCTCTGTTCTTCTCTGTAGTGCAAACATCACACTCCACAGCAGCCGTTTGTAGGGACGTCTTCTGCAGCGTCTCCATCATCTCAGCTATCAGAGTGTTCTTCTTCAGTAGAGGTCTCTGACTGAAGCTCTCTCTGCATTGGGGACAGCGGTACGGCGGCCCCTGCTCCTTCTGGCCCCAGCAGTCAGTAATACAGCTCATACAGTAACTGTGTCCACAGGGAATCGTCACCGGCTCCTTCAGAGGATTCAAACAGACTGGACAGCTGAACTGATCCACATACTGACTCACTGCAGATTCAGACATTTCTTTGCAGTGTTCAAAGATGAACAGATTCTCAGTCTCTGTCCTGTAATAAAGGCTGTACGCCAAGAAAAGCAAAGTTATCAAATGCTTTGACAAATGATTTTACAAAGTCCAAGTATCTAACCAAAAAAAATAATATGTTCTCTGCTGATCAGGTACTGTTCACATATGCTTTCAATAGAGCTTAACTTGTATTTATTCAGAATAGTCTCTTTAGTCATGATCACCACAAAGAATCATCAAAATTGTAGAGTAAAAAGTAAAGTTTTGTGGCGTACGGGACACCCCCGCAGCCCCCGCGATGCGTGGGGGCCCCCACCCTATGATGGGCCCCGTCGCAGATTCACCTATTCAGGCTAGACTACTTTATAGCCTTTTTTTTTTTTTTTTTTTTAGAACTGAACTCAATTGACTAAAGATGAAAATAAAGCATCCAACTGAAGCCCAAAAATGCAAGCAGAAGATCATAGAAAATAGTGCCAAATTACCACAAAAGGGGGGAAAATTCATCACTGTTGTTTCCATCGCCGTTTGTAAGGTAGCCAAGACAACAGCAAGCTTTGATGCACTGTGTTACTGTTAGCGGATGTGTGCCGAGACAAATAAATAGGCCTATGTTCGGTCTTTGCTGAGACATTATTATTGTTATTTATATTATTATATATTGCCCAAACTTATTTACCCCATCGCCAGCTCTGCTAATGGTCAGCTACCGGAATGTCTGAAGTTCTTTTGATGCACCGATCGAAATTACTGAAGATTTGCGGCCGAAACAGCATTTTACGCGCTTGTCTAGAAGGGAACCTTATATAGCCTATACGCAAATTTGTGTCTAACTTAGAATTTAGACCAGCTAAAATATATTGTTAGACCAAAAATATCTTATCAATTAATTAAGTAATAAAGACATTTAATAAAGTAATAAAGAAATTTAATAAAAAAAGAAAGACATCTATTGCGTCAGCCTTATTCAAATGCCGACGTTATGGTTTTCTTCCTATTTATTAAATATAGGCAAGTGGTTGATGAAACATTGATTGAAATTAAGATACAATTTCTACAAAACGAAATTCACTTTAAAGAAAGACTTACTATAAAACAAAACTTAATGAAGTGGTCTAACTCATGTCTGACCCGCTGCATATGTCCCGACATACGTCATGCTATTCACTTTTCATAATCAACATAGGTGACATTTAAAAAAATAATAATAATAGGCTATAGCCCAATATTTAAATATAAATATGAAACTAAATTGGCTACATCTTTATCCCTCTGGCCGACGAATGCGCCGGCGCGTTCTGATGGATTTTCTCCTCATGACAGCTGAAACAACTTAAAACAGGCCTTCTGTCGTTTTTGGCGACTACAAATGGTCTACTTTTTTCTCTCTGCGAGAATTTTTCTGAAACGTCCCAAAAATGCTTTTAAACTCGCTGAATAACTGTACCTAAAAGAAAGAAACATCTCCATTTGATAAGAAATGTGTAGGTCTGTGTTAAATAAGAGGCGATCTATCCGCTGGAATGTGTTGTTTCTGAAATCATGGCCAGCTCGTTGCGGCTGTTATCCGTTCTCTTGGCGCTCCTTTGGTTTTAATGAATAAATTAGCCTAAATATTTATTCCTGCCGGTATTTTAGTCTGCGATATCAAAATCACTAAACATTTTATAGGCCTATCATATAGGCTAGGCTAGGCTATAATATTATTCGATAATAACATCAAATGGATCAATGCAATGATAATTCACCACATGATTCACTGTTAAATCAGTTTTTGTAAACTGTGGGGGAGATGGACTCAGGTGCACAACAAATTTTAACACATGACATCACTGCTTGTGGGAGGGGCCCCATCTCATTCTTTGCGGGGGGGGGGGGGGGGGGGGGGTGGGGGGGGGGGTCCGTGTACGTTTTGATAGTTTGTTTTCCAATTTGAAATGAAATACGCAGAAACGAGAAAACGGTCGTTTCCCGTTTTTTCGTTTGTTAAAAAAACCGGGAAAACGAGACCCTGCAAACACGTCCAGTTGGGGCCCACATGGGCCTCGCTTGGGCTAGTTGGGCTTCAGCTGGGCATGGGCTCAGAGTGGGCTTTTGTTGTTGGGCCCCACATGGGCAGTAGATTGGCTAAAGGGCTCCATTCAAAATTGATTGTGTCAGACATGGATGCTATTTTTAACAATATAGGCTCTGGGCTAGGTCCACTTTTTATACAAATTTTATTAATTAGTTGCTGTCTGTAACTTTTTTTTGTGTTTTAAGATTTACAAAAAATATATAATGAGAATGTACAACACTCATTTTCAGTCCATCCATCCAACAATCATTTTCCTAACCGTGTTTTTGTCTTATCCCGAATCATTATACATTTATAATAAGTGTTTATATTGGGACTATTTCAGGACGGTCAAGTAGGAATCGCTGTGGAGGAGCAAGTCCCTGCGTGATTCGTCATACATAAACAGGAGAAGTAGCTCCGGCTGCAGTGTTCTTCCGCAAGACGAATTCTGTTTATTAACTATTTTTTGAGAACTGCAACTAAACAGTTGTCTTAATAACGTTATACAAGTTTCAAAAGACAAGTTTGTACGGTTTCCCCACAAAATGTTCAAACCGTAAGCAGTGCGCACTCTGTGCAGCGCACATCTTGAAAGCTCCACCCCCATCACCGAGCGAAATCTGCCCAGCAACAACTTTGCCGCCTTTTCAGTATGCTGCTGTCCCTTAAGGAGTTCAGAAGTGTCGTCGTGTGGACAGAAGGCAGGTAAGAGTATAATAAACTTTATTATTTATATTTAATATTATATTTATTATTAAAATAAACTTAATTTCACCGCATGATGTTAACCTAAAGCTTTTTTGGAAAGTATTAGTTACGAGATAGGAACACTAGCTTTTAGCAAATGTAGCTTAAACCTGGTTAAAGCGTTGAACATACCTAATTTAGTAGCATTTGAGCTTGTTTTGAGTGGTTGACTTAAATATATTGTTTAGAAATATTTGGTTGTAAACTTCTTAGCAAGGCAGTCAAACAGGTATTAGCAAGCTGTTAAAAAAGCTGTAAAATGCCAATTTCTCCGCTTTTACCAGCTGGTGGAATTTTAATGATTGCACTTGTTGCATTTACAGTTAAAGCAAAAACACTGATGAAAGTCCATGTGAATGTCAGCAAAGTTTTATCGGCTAGTGTCGTGCTAATTAAGGCACATATATCCCCGCTATGATTTGCATCCACTGGCCGCGCGCGCGCACTCAGAGAAGTTTAACTGCTGCACGCGAGACATGGCAGGTGAAAACGTCGTTTTTTTTTTTTGTTTGTTTTTTCATGCAGTGATCAATTCTGAGATTTTAGGCCAGTTTGCTCCCTTAACATGTAAGCTTTCATGTCAAAATTAAAAAAAAATTGTCAGCATTACACATTAAGGTGGTTATTTCATTATATTTTGTCAACTTGCGCCTTTAGATTTCTACCGTAAATCACCAAAAGCTAACATTCCAGGGTTTTTACTGCGTTAATTTTTTTTAGCGGCTGCCAAAACGAATTTTTGTCCCGCCAAAGCCTGGTTTGATCAGTTATTGTGATCTATGTGTGATGTAGATGCCTGCTGCGCATGTGAACTGAGTGACAGAGAGAACGAGCAGATAGCCCCTCCCCCGCCCCTCTCCCTTAACTCTCTCATATTTCACATATTATTCAAAATCAAAAGGTCAGAAGACCCAATCCTGGATTATCCATGTTGCACGTGGTGCATTCAGACAATTTTGTGGGTGTGAACTGCACTCAAAAAATGTTGACTCTTCTCTGACAAGAGAAGTAGTTATGTTCTATTGCTATTAATAGTTTATTCATTTATTTAAATGCGTTTTAAATATTATACACTTACTGATATTAATTAATTTAATATATTTTGTTTGTAGGTTGTGGGTGTCAATAGAAATGTATGAAATTGTACAATATAAAACTTTAAAGGCCGTTTTCTCAAAATGAGTTTTTTTTCTCACACTCAGAGTCAGATTTATCCACTTCAGTAGCACCTACAAGCACCAGCTTTTTCAGGCTACGTCCACACGAAGCCGGAGCTTACCCTAAACCGATCTTTTTTTTTCCTCGTCTCAAAAAATATCTGCGTCCACACGAAACCACTGAAACGACTCAAAACGATGTAGTATACATGCCAGACCATTATGTGGCGCTGTAATTCTGCCGCAGAAATGCACTTAAAGCAGCAAAGAAGACTTGGAGCATGCGCATAAACCTTGCGCGCTGAATACAAACTTTAGCAAAGCTTAGAAATAACACTTTATTTTGGTTCAGTAGCTTCTGCAGCACGAACACAAACATGTAGAGTCTGCTATTGCTGTTGTTGGTGCTGTTTTGTGGTGTTAGCGCGTCTGACTAGGGTCGACACGTGGGGTGATGACATCATCGTTTCAGAAAATATACGGATTGCCCCGTCCACACGACAACGCCAAGCCGGCGTTTTCAAATTTTTCCACTCTGGGACCCGGTTTCAAAAAATACCGGTTTCACCTTTCGAAAACGCCGGATCCGTCTGGACGAAACGCCTATCCGATAAAAAATTTGTGCGGTTTCACTGAAACGCGTCTCCGTGTGGACGGGGCCTCAGTCTTATACTGAAATATATTCTGAAAGCTTGTCTAGAGGGATTTGTTGATATATCATTCCTATCCTGAGTTGTAGGTAATTTTACTGTTTAAAAAAAAAAAAATCGCAAAAATTTTCAGGCTATTGATAAAACATGGCAAGTTTTTTTAAAGGGATCCCCTGGTGTTAAGACTTATACAGCTTAATATAACATAAATTATGTTTCTTACTGAAATATGTAGTAGAAAACCCATGAAAGATCTGTGTTATTTAAAAAATCCATTATATATTTGGACAATGGGCGGCGCCATTTTGTTTGTGTTCTAGGGTGATGGCGTAGAATGGTTGCACTCGGTAATCAACTGGCGCTACCGTAGCTATTTTTACCACAACAAGTAGAAAAATGTTTCAGAGTTAAAACCAATTAATTGCTTTGTAATTGCATTTAAAACACACTCAATCACACATACACACAAACAGATCGGCACGAGCACACACACACACACCTGACAGACTGCTCTGAAATCGCTGCCCTATACCCTTAAATAGGGCACTGTTTGAGGGGACAGCCATTTGAAGTGGTGTCCGAAACCATAGCGGACATGTTTGAGTGCACTCATTCAATCCCCCATTGCACCGCAATAACGAGTGTACAGCCAATACGCTCAACAGCCGTCTGATTTCACGCACTTGTTTTCATTCACTCCTTCAAGTGAACTGTAGTGAAATTAAGTAGGGAATCGTGAATGAGGGTTTAGGGGGCGATTTCGGATTCAGCCTTGGAGAGTGCTGGCCTGCCGAATCGGAACCAGGTGACAGATTAGGCAAGTCAACACACACACACATCCACGTATATAACATTTCAGCTGATTGAGCTTGTGTGTGTGCCTGCACAGTGTGTGTGTGTGTGTGTGTGCTCGCGCCCATCTGTTGGGATGTGTGTGAGAGAGAGAGAGAGAGAGAGAGAGAGAGAGAGTTTGTGTGCACGTGTGTTTGAGTGTGTTTTAAATGCAATTACAAAGCAATTAATTGTTTTGTTTTTTTTAACTCTGAAACATTTTTCTACTTGTTGTGGTAAAAATAGCTATGGTAGCGCCATTTGATTACGGAGTGCAACCATTCTACGCCATCGCCCTAGAACACAAACAAAATGGTGCTGCCCATTGTCCAAATATATAATGGATTTTTTAAATAACGCAGATATTTCATTGGTTTTCTACTACATATTTGGGTGGTTGACATATAAGCCTGAAAAACATTTTTTTTTTTAAAAACTTCAAATATTAGGCATAAAAAATATTGAGTTGTGTTGTACTGACTCTTGAATTTCCAAAAATAGTTGTGGTTTTTTAGATTTTGTATTGGAAATTGGATTTATTCACCCATTTGTTGCATTTGTGCCTAAAATTGTCATATGGTGTGACATAAAAGTTATTCTATATAAAATGAAAATGAGATATACTCTCCCTATGTAACTAACTTCACCATAAACCTTTATCATTACTATCTTTAGATTTAAATTTTTTTTGGTGCAGATCCAATATATTTTGTATTATTTTTTTTTTAAATCATCATGCAAAGTAAGACATACCTCTTCAGCCTTTCCAGATATTTTAGATTAATTCTGACAAACTGATATAAATCTAACAAAATGCCTGTGACTCTTGCTTATACTATTTCACTTTTGCTCCATTGACTTTTTTATGATTTATAACAAAAAAAGTAATTTTATTGTCACAATTCTGATTGTCACACCAAATGATATAGTGTCACACTATATGACGAACTGAAAAAAAAGTGTATTTTATATGCATTCATCATTCAATTAATTAAATTAACATTAATAGGACTAAAAATCATGAAACTTACTATCATTTTAAAACTTTTAAGATTTTATTTATGAAATATGAGTAAATCAAACTCCGTCTCATGTCAAGAAACTTCAACATGAACATTTTAAAATTAGAGGACAGTGTGTGTGTTATAACTGTTAAACAGTAAAAAATATCAATTTACAATTAGCCGAATGTCTTACGGGTATGGAACGACATGAGGGTGAGTAATTAATGACATTATTTTCATTTTTGGGTGAACTAACCCTTTAATTGGATGGGTAATTTAATGTTCACCATTAATTTATTACAATATGTTTTGATTATTTATTTATCATCAAAAAAAGGGGTATGTCATATTGTGTGACAAATGTATCATATGGTGTGACCTGGAAAAAACGGTCACACCATATGATACGGTGTCACACCATATGACGTTTTGCTCAGTTAAGATAATCTCTCGGTTAACTAAAAACAGCTAGCTTATACTTGGCACGTAAATTGCCACATGACAGCAATGATTTTTAAGAATAAATGAGTAAAATTTGTAAAAAGTGTTTCATTTTTATGCAAATAATGTCACACCATAAGACACAAAACTTTGACCACTAGTGAGCTAATCAGATACAGAGCTTTTTAAGTAAAAATCAAAAAGTCAGAACTTGCCTCATGACCTTCCAAACCACTTTAGAGATGACAATGCAACGTCCTGGTTGAGTGTGGACCTCTGGTTCATAATGTTGTCCAAATTATTGCCCGTTCAAAATATAGATTTTAATGTCACACCATATGATGCCCATTTTACGGACAAAATGTATTTGGCCAGAACTTTCTTAAAAATCATGCACAGACATCAACACTTTCTGTGTTCATTAAAAATGCCTAATTCTGTTATTTAAACTGTTAATCTATCAATTGTTTATACTTTGCTGAGATATATTGTCATATTAGTAAAGTCACACGGACAGTCACACCATATGACAATTTTGATGTTTAGATCAAAATTTGAAGTATTGGTCTTCATACACCAACTAAAGCTATGGTATGCTGTAGTAATATCTTGTTAGAGGAACAACATAAGGATATAAATTTTTAAAAAATACCCATTTTCTTTAGTAAATGACATTATGGACAGGTAGAACTGTACGTCATGTCATCCACCCATTTCAGTAAGAGACATCGTTTATGATATATTAAGTCATACAAGTCTTAACACCAGGGGATCCCTTTAAGGCTATTGTCAGTATTCTCTAATTTACTGAACATTCATAAACACATTTAAATAAACATTTATGTAGATAAATGAGTCCCTTGTTACTATGGAAAACCCTGTCGAGTCTTCCACATCACTATTTGTTCCATTTAAGAGGTGAATTCGAAGTTCAGTAGTTAAACTCTGCTTCTCTGAGTGCGTGGCCAGGGGATGCAAAAACTGGCTGAGATAAGTGCTGGATGTGAGCGCAACACTTCAGAACGAGAGAGATGGTAGGCTAACGTTACATCTCAATATTTAAAAAAAAAATTGTGAGCTGATCACATTGAAGGATACTAGAAGAACAGTCACATTCATACCAGCTTCAGCAAACTATATTATTTGCAATTGTACTCTAGAGTTTGTCATTCCCAATCCCCTGTAATCATAGCTAAAAACTAAATGCTTTTTTTTTTTTTTTTTTTTTATAGAAATAATGGAGTGTTCAGAAAGAACTAAAAGAAGGAAAATATCAGCAAAAGTGGAGGAACATTTGCGTCTCCTTGAAAAGGAGTCTGATATGATTGATGATTTGTTGGCACATGATTCTGAAAAGGAATACCCACTGGATGATTTAGAACATACTGAAAGAGAAGATTCCACGGACACTTTCTACGATGCTTCTGATCAGAACTGCTTTGAGAATACATCAAATGATTTAGAAGATGAAAATTCTTCAGATATTTTTTATGATTGTAACATTTCCTCATTCGATGATTTGGATTCTGAAAACTGGGTGCCTGGTTGTGATAGTGACTGTGATTTGCATGGAGATGAATGTTCTGATTTGGAAGATTATGATGATGATGATTCACATGGGCTTGCAGAGTGGGCTGCAGAATTCAACATACCACAAACAGCGCTGTCTGCCCTTCTTAAAATTCTAAGGAAGAAGGGCCTTGATATCCCAATGGATGGCAGAACTCTTATGTCTACTGACAGATCTTGCAATGTGGCGAATATGGCTGGGGGGTCCTACTACCACTTTGGAATTGAAAATGCTCTCATAGCTGAACTAACATCTTTAGGACATTTAGCGAATGTGACTGATACTCTCACACTTCGAATTAACATTGATGGATTGCCCTTATTCCGTAGCTCTAGTAAGAGTCTGTGGCCTATTCTGGGTAGGATTAAGGAAATTCCAGGGTGTAGTGTGTTTGTAATTGGAGTGTACTCGGGTGCGTCCAAACCCGCAAATGTTCAAGAATATTTACAAGAATTCATTGTAGATATGAAAGCCGTTTCTCAGAGTGGTATTGTGTACAATGGTGTACATTTCAGGGTGCCATTACCAGATGCTTTTATTTGTGATGCACCTGCTCGTGCCTTTCTTAAATGCACAAAAGGACATACAGGCTATTATGGGTGTGAGAGGTGCAATCAAAAAGGCCAGTACATTAATGGGAAGGTGGTTTATCCTGAAATATCAGCAGAGGTCAGGACAGATGAGCAATTTGGTAGGCAAGGCTATCAACAGCACCAACTGTCAGCATCCCCCCTAAATGATCTGGGTATAGGTTTAGTTACCAGTTTTGTGTTAGATTATATGCACCTTGTGTGCTTGGGGGCAATGCGCAAATTAATATTTCTATGGTTGAAAGGGCCGCTGAAATGCAGGCAATCTATGAAGTTTTTTGTTGTAATGTCAGCATATTTGGTTTCTATCAGGCAATATTTACCTAGCAATTTTGCAAGGAAACCACGGTCCTTGTTTGAATTCAGCACATGGAAAGCTACAGAGCTTTGGCAATTTTTACTTTACACTGGCCCTGTTGTTCTCCTCAATAATATACCCAGTAGAATGTACAGAAACTTTTTACTTCTGTCTGTATCTATGAGAATTCTTCTGAGTCCTGCCTTATGTTCTCCTGACAATTGTGACTATGCTGAGGAGATTTTGAAACTCTTTGTAACAGATTTTGCTGCAATTTATGGCACTGAATTTGTCAGCTATAACATGCATTCATTGATCCACCTAGCTCAAGATGCACGAAAATTCGGCCCGTTGGATAGTGTTTCAGCTTTTCCCTTTGAGACATTTTTAGGTAAACTGAAAAAACTTGTCCGTCGACCTCAAAACCCTGTCCAACAACTCGTCAGGCGGATCCATGAGAAACAGAAAGTGGCAAGCCAAAAGACCACATCAGTTTTCAGCCCACTTAAACAGCTCCACTATTCTGGACCAATGATTAATTCAATTGCAACATGGGAACAATACAGGCGTTACAATGATGGACAGACACTGATCTCCTCCTCTCGTGGCGATGACTGTTTTTCTGTAGGGGGAAGGATTCTTATTGTGCGGAACATTTTGTCACATTCTGGAACTGTTAAAGTCCTGTGTAATTTCTTTGAAACTGCCAAATCCTTTTTCACCTATCCAATGGACTCATCACGTCTTGGAATTCTTTTTGTTTTCAATTTATCTGAACAGTTGCAGCTGTTACCTGTGGAGGAGATAAAAACAAAAATGGTGTTGTTGCCATTTAAGGCTGGATATGTGGCATTACCACTCCTGCACTAGTGCGCTTTTTTTTTCTTCTTTTTTTTTTTTTAAGTTACGAATTTATGTGTTTTTATGTATGTATTTTGTTTTTCTTTAAGCATGTTACCTTTCGCAATTGTTGAATTTATAAATGGTGGAGGATTGGCAGTTATACCGACCAAATGGTTTATCGGGCCTGAGGAGGATGAATGCTACTGGCCACCAGCAAGGATGAACATGGCAAAGGCGGTCATAGAGCAACAGGACCCTCACACTGACTGGGCGACATACAAGTTGACTGTCAAGAGAAAAATTGGTAAAGTGTCCATGTGTATGATATTATCTGACATGAGTTCACTGTTGATTGTTCAAATTTGCTCTGAATTAAACTAATTGCCACTCTGTCTCCCACAGCAACATATGAAATTGCCCGAACAAAATTAGTTGAGTATGAACAGAACACAGATGTACCAACTGAGTCCGATTCTGCAGAGAATATGGGAAGGGGGAAGCGCAGAAAGAGGTGAGGCTATTTGAATCACTACTACTAAATGGATGATGAAAAATTGTGATGGATGATGATAAATGGATGGTGAAAAATTTCCCAATGACACAGGAAGGACATGTTTTGTGGAAGTTTTGTTAAGTATATTTGTCTCAAAGCTGTCAAAACGAGGGAGGTAGACAACAGATACACGATTAACAAATAAATAATAAATAAATGTAATCAGTTAATAAAAGTAACAATCACATGTTTTGGGGGGAAAAGAGATGTATACAAATGGATGTGTGCATGCCTGAAGGGAGCATGGGGTGTTGGAACAGATGTTAAGGATCAATGTGAGGGTCTCTCTGGCATCTAGAGTGTAGTCATACTGTATATAGATCAGTCATGGAAATTCTCTGGTGGAAATATGTACGAACCCTGTGTGTAGAGTCACCTGTTGTCCAAAATGTATACATTTTTTTTTTTTTTTTAAACCAACTGTTTTGAAAATACTTAAACTAGGGGTAGGCAAGTTCGGTCCTAGAGAGCCGCTGTCCTGCGGAGTTTAGCTCCAACCTTAATCAAACACACCTGAACAAGCTAATCAAGCTCTTCAGGATTACTAAGGCTATAGGCAGGTGAAGTTTTTTTTTGTTTTTTTTTCTCAGGGTTGGAGCTAAACTCTGCAGGACAGCGGCTCTCTAGGACCGAACTTGCCTACCCCTGACTTAAACTCATTGATTGTGCTTGTATATTGTACATTTCTAGGCGAGTGATTTTGTCCAGTGAGGATGAGGATGATGATGACAATTGGTCCGGCAGCCCCATCAGGCCTACACCTCCATCCACCCTCAGGTCATCATCTCCACTAAAAAAAAAAAAAAAAGTAAGGTTGTACAACAAAAAAAATCTTAGTACTAATTTCCCTTAGCTTTTTATTGTTGACTTAACTTTTGTAAATAACAGTCATACAAACTGAAAATAAGTTGTCTGTGACACAAACAACAAAAACGTTTAGTTGAGTCAACTTGACATTATTTGTTTTCTGGAGAAAACTATTCTGTAGCAAATCTTTTATAGTTGGGCCAATTCAACATTTTGTGTCTATAGGATACAGAAGTACTTAAGAATTTAAATTTTATATATATATATATATAATATATAAAGATTTTTTTTGTTGTACAAGATTTTTACAGTGTGGATTTTTGCTGAACCAACACAACAAAATTAGTCATTTCAAAATTGTTTTTTTTTTTTATACAGCGCACCGGTTCCATCCACCCTCAGATCTGTGCCGACACCTCCACTGGCTCCATCAACACTCAGATCTGTGCTGACACCTCCACCGGCTCCATCAACCCTCAGATCTGTGCCAACACCTCCACGGCCTCCATTCAACCTCAGGTCTTCACCTCCACTGCCTCCATCTGCTAGGCCTACACTTCCACCCCCTCTGGGTAACCTTAGTTTGCCCGATGTTTCAACCCATCACCACGTCACCATGTCACCAGAAACTCCTCAAAGACAAATCAGGGACATCATGTTTGTTCGCATCTTAACTCTCCTTGAGGAGATGAAAGAGACACAAAAAATCCAAGGGAGGATGCTACAAATGCTTGTACAACAGCGTGACAACATCAGAACCACCGTCTCTTCTACCCCAGAGGGTTTTCCCCTAAAGACAGTTAGGGATGTGGAAATCATGGAGGAAAAACTGGCAAACCCAAACTTCATGTCCGAACTGGTATGTATGTTAAGTCTAGCGTAGTGCAACTCAATTAAATTTTATTGGGAGGCTAGCAGCGAATTTGATCTGAAACTTCCCAGGTGTGCTCACACCCATGCTTCTGGAAGTTCTTTCATGTTTAGTTGTGTACTCCAGTGAGCATTATACTGTAGATAATTTTGCTTTGTATTGCATTTGTTCCCCTTCAGGTTGCAGCTGTGACTGACATAGGGGGGGCAACTGTTGACGAGGCCACAAGAAGGATGATGACCTTCCTCCTAGACCATGGCCTATCCAGGCAGTACAACTTTGTGGGCCGAAACGGGAAGAGGGAGTTCAAGGCCTTAAAACTATATGAAGTAATTTATGGTAGGTGTGCATGTGGATAATGTTTTAAGTTGTACCGATACTATCCAGCTAACATCAGACCAGCGGGCCACTGGCGTTTTCCCGCCACTTTCCTGATGGTGGTCCGCTATCACGCCGCTGGTTTATAATAAAGGTTTTCTGGCGGCCCGCAGTCGGTCCACGGTTTATAATCAGTTACTTATATTACCACTGTCCTTCCACACTATAATGAATCAATGTACATCACTCTCAATAGCAATTGCAAATTTATTTTTAAATACATGTTCAATGAACAGATTAAATAAATACATACATGTTTTTATCCAACGTGAATATTAGTCAAGTAAATTAGGAGCATTAAAGGGATAGTTCACCCAAAAATGAAAATTTGATGTTTATCTGCTTACTCCCAGTGCATCCAAGATGTAGGTGACTTTGTTTCTTAAGTAGAACACAAATTAAGATTTTTAACTGCAACCGCTGCCGTCTGTCAGTGGTATAATGCAAGTCAGCGGGAACTTGGACTATAAGAGTAAATAAAACACGACAGACAAATCCAAATTAAACCCTGCGGCGTGACGACACATTGATGTCCTTAGACACAAAACGATCGGTTTGTGTGAGAAACCGAACAGTATTTATATCATTTTTTACCTCTAATACATCACTATGTCCAACTGCATTCATCACTCGATTCGTTTGGTCTGATCGCGCTCTGATAACGGCAGTGATGTCTAGCACTCATTGAAGTATATGCGCGAGTCATCACTGCCGTTATCAGAGCGTGATCAGACCTTACGAATTGAGTGATGAATGCCACCAATAAGCTGGATGCCAACCGCCGTAAAACAGGAAAGAAGCAGCAGCGTCACTTGTCAACAGACCCGGAAGAGAAGACAATGCTGAATAAAGTCGTAGTTTTTGTTATTTTTGGACCAAAATGTATTTTCGATGCTTCAAAAAATTCTAACTAACCCACTGATGTCACATGGACTACTTTGATGATGTTTTTATTACCTTTCTGGATATGGACAGTCTACCGTACAAACACTTTCAATGGAGGGACAGAAAGCTCTCAGACTAAATCTTAAATATTTAAACTGTGTTCCGAAGATGAACGGAGGTCTTACAGGTGTGGAACATGAGGGTGAGTCATTAATGACATAATTTTCATTTTTGGGTGAACTAACCCTTTAAATTCACGTTTATTTCTAAATTAACCTTGGTTTTACCATAGCATTTGCAGTAAAAACAAAATGGTTTTACTACAGCTATGGTTTATCTATTATTGTCATTGTAAAAGCATAACTACCAAGCACATGGTTTCAAAACCTATGGTTACTAGTCATGATAACCATACTTTTACTCTAGTATTACTGCAATGTTACAACAGTAGAACCATGGTTTGAAAAAAAAACCAAAAAAAAAAAAACCACATAGTTGTGCGATATTGTGCAATAAATCACGCAGCCCTACAATTACCTTTTTTTTATTTAGTGATGAAACAAGCTTCCATAGAGAGATCCCTGTTTATTTGTCAGCAAAACTGTCAAGCAAACTTTCCTTTTAAGACACTTGCCCCGTTTTACAGACAAGGCTTAAAGGGTTAGTTCACCCAAAAATGAAATTTCTGTCATTAATTATTTACCCTTGTCGTTCCACACCTGTAAGACCTTCATTAATCTTTGGAACACAAATTAAGATATTTTTATCTTAAATTTTTATTTTTATCCACACATAGGCAGCAAAGTCATTGCACCTTTTGACATCCAAAAAGATAGTTAAAAACGTAGTTAGAATAGTCAACGTGACTCAGCGGTTCAATCTTATTGTTAAGAAGCGACGAGAATACTTTTTGTACCACTGTAGTCATGTTGACTATTTTAACCATGTTTTCATGGTTAAAATAGTCTGCTCCAACACTATGGTGCAAGGCATCAGCAGGGAAGTATCTAGGAACAAACAATTTGTCACAGAGCCAACAATATTATTATACAATGTCAGGTTTAATTAAAAGAAAAGAAGCTACAGCAGAAAAAAAGAATACACAGAAAACAGAATTTATGTTTTTAGGTTTACTTATTTATTAAATATTGCTCATACAGTGTCACTTACATTTGGATGGCAAAGCCTTCTAAAAACAAATGAAATAAATAAAAAATGTAAATTAGAGAAAATAAGAAAGTAGTTCTAAAAAATAAAATAGATGCATGGTATAGGTGAAAAATATTGTGGGAAAAAATGGATATGGAGATATTTGGCAAGTTTCCTCTACTCGCCTGTGTTTCCTCCTCCTGTCAGCAGCTTCCTTCAGAAATGTTGAAATTTTCAGAGCTTCCCCTGAAATCAAAGAACAAAGTTTATCAATATTTGTTTACCCTAAGAGCTCAAAACACTTTTGAAAAATTGTGCTTCATGCAAGTTACGTCACAGACTAACAGTAGGCTACAAATGTTATAAATTAGCCAGATTCTAATCACCCATTGACAGAAAAACCTTTACAAAACTATCAAATCCTCTCATCTACATATATAAAGATGTGATTTAAAGCCTATACTATCATAATCAAATCAATCGATAGAGTTAGCAAGCATCCCGTTTTCAGAAGAGGTATGCTAACGGAGATGCTAACAGAGTTTTTCGAAGACACTAAATTGTTTCTATAAAGTAAATATTCAACAGAAGTATGTCAATTACATGTTGTAGAAGTGTCAAGAACAGTTGTTTGTATTTGTGTGATTTTTAGCTACTAAACTCACCTGAAAGAAGTGAAAACAACAGCGAGAGACTGCTGTTTTTGCTGCTTGTCAGTTGTTGTTTCTCCATTTCCATGGCAACTCTGCGCCGCTCCAGTGTTTAAAAATGGTTCAAATGTTCAGCGCGCGCACGCGTTAAAACACGTCATAGTCATGCAGTATTTACTTAAATAAACATCTAGAATTAAAACATTACATAACCTCATTAATATTAAATCATGAATTTAAAACTCATCTTGTAGTTTTATGACCCGATCTTAGGCGCAAAATGCTACCCCAGCACGTGATAGTGGGACAATTGTGAAGAAACTGGACAGACTATCAGTTTGCCACTGGTGTACCAACGGTGGTCCAGCAGTGGCAAACCACTGGTGGCGTGCCACCCAAAAACCGCTGTCAGACCATCTGCATTTTCAGATTGGTCGGCTTGCCGATGGTGTGCTGTCGATGGTCCTACCATGTCTAGCCGCTGACTTTGTGCCGCCCGAAAAGTGCTGGCGGACCGCCAGGTCATTGTTAGCTGATTGTGACACCTTTAAAGGTGTCACAATACCCCAACGTTGTAAACATTATTTGTGTATGGAGCGCTTGTTGAGCAGTGTGTTCGCACATGTCTCTCAGTTGCCTAACTTGTATGTTTAAGAGTATGTGTCTAGTTCTAATAATAATCTTAATTTATATAGCACTTTTCTTTACATAGTTGTCTTTACAGTCCTGGCTGAGAGTTGTGTTGGCACATATAAAGTAAGTGACCGTTATATTTGTTTCTTGCAGGAGGCTTAAAGAAAAACGCCATGACCAGCCAAATCACACGTAAAGATGCAGAGAAGGCGGTCTCCAAGTGGCTCATTGGTGCTAGGGACCGGGGGGGGAATAGACAGGCCCGACAGCCAACCCCTCAATAAGGACTTCAGGCTTTGGGTTCATCAATTTTTTTCTAAATGTTTTTCTTAATTTTACTTAAATAAAAAGTTCATTAATTGTATTACTGGTCTCGTTGTCATTTTAGCTTGTTTAACCCAAGGTGTTTGGGTCTGTGGGACCCGTTTTAAAGGTTGTTAGAAGAAATAATAGCATATTTTTCTTTTAACACAAACTCATTGGCCTTGGCTCATTTTCGGTGAAGAACATAAAAAATAACTTCTTTTCAATGACTTCACACAGTACACCCCTCCCCCCACACACACACACAACTATTACATATGAGGTGTTCGGGTCTACTGGACCTGAGTGTAATTGTAGGCGCTATGAAACTTAACTGTGTTCTCCTTCTAACTGGGCCGGCTGTGTATGCGTGTGTGTCTAAGTGTCTGCATCTCTGTGTGTGTTTGAGCACCTGTATGTGTGCGTGTCTGAGCGTAGATGTCTGTGTGCGGGAATGTTGTCTTTCTGCACCTGCTATTCCCACACAAAGTTACAAAATTATTACTTTCAAGCACTTTCACCTATTCTGATTAAGTTATAATCACTAATAATGATAAAATCTTTTCTATTTGTTTTTTTTTGTGTTGTTTTTTTAATTGAATTTCCTTGGTTTCTCACAAAAAATGGAAACGATCATAAATGTGTGGCGTATATGAACCATGATGTATATATTGTTGGTAATTGAGCTATCTGTTAGGTATTTTTTACATGAATTGTTATGGCTGTATTGATTTAAAAGCCTAAAAATGAGGTGGGTCCACCAGACCCGGTAATATTGGCTGTGTAAAAAAATTTGAACACAGGTTAAAGAACTGTATGGGCTGACTGTAAAATAAATCCCCAAAAATGAATTTGTTAGCCCATAATAATAATGGTTATTACCCTTAGGTAGAATAGCAGGGGCCCATGATCAGCCCACATGGGGCCCAGGTAGTGTGGGCCCCAGATGGGAGAAACATGGGTTGCCCGTGTGGGTTTTAGCTAGGGCCCATGTGAAGCCCAACTTCAGCCCATCTGGGCTTGCCCACATGGGGCCACCATGGAACCCCCGGACAAAATTAACTGGGCCCCATCTGGGCAGCCCAGATGGGGCCCACTCACCAGCCCATATCCAACCCTTATGGGCCCCACATGGGTGTGTTGGCAGGGGATTTTGACTCGATTTTCGTTTTTTCGGGTCACGGATAGAAAACGGAAACACGACTTCAAAACTCGTTTTCCACATGTGGGCGGTCATTACACGCCCCTTTCAGCCGATTGGTCAATCAAATCTGAGCCATTGACGTCATCTTCAGTTCGTTCAACAAAATAACAGTCCTCTGCCGCTATATCAGTAGATGTCATAAATCGGCTTTCTTCTGTGCAACCTAACGCGTATTTCACAGAAATATTTATTTCAGAAATGTTAATCAGCACACAGACTGTTGTAATGCTGTTTGTAGTTTAATATGCATAGTGAAACTGCGCTACCCACACAGAGGAGCGGATGAAAAGCACAGATTAAAAAAACAAAAAACAAACAAACAAACAAACAAAAAAACTACAGTTTTTATTTTATTCTATTTTGAATAAATAGAATGAATCACAATAAATAAGTAGTGCAAGCAATTTTGAAAAACGAACAATAGCTCATCTCTCTTTATTTATTTATTTTATATAGCCTAACATTGCCTGCTGAATATAGGCTAATGTTAATAACCCTTTGGTTAAAAGATTGAGGGAATAGCCTGTAAAGATCAAACATTAAAGATCAAAATTACAGCTACATAGCTATTTTAGCTATGACAAAAATAATATATAAATGTTAAGCCAAAACGAATTAATTTAAAGCTGAACTGAAACAGAAACCGGCGTTAACTACCTCTCTAATTTGACACAAATCCAAATGTTTCAATATTCACGATTTGGAGGCTAAACTATATTTATTATTTAAACGCTTTTATTGTAGCCTACACAGACTACTTAAAATGAGCAGTATAACTTTTTATATATTTGGTTGAATGTATGTTATTTTGACAGTTAACAGGCTGTGATGTCAAGTTACTAAAACTGATGTTGTGTGAGCGCGTGAGGCGCCGACGCGTTCACTTGAATTTTCTTATAAAAGCGGAAACAACTTAAAATACTCAGACATTTATGGTCAAATATATGTAACACCATTCGAATCTGTGAAGGGTTAAATAGGCCTATTATTTTGTACGCTCACAATAAAAACAAAACATTGCTCGTAAACAAAGAAATGTTCTGCCGTCTCTGTTTCCTTTCTGTGAACTTCTCAAAAATGAACCGACACTCATATTGTCGCATTTTTTCCCCTTTCATTTTGGTAATATGTTAATTACTTAGTGAAATAAATTTCGCGCACAGACATAGGCTATTTATTCCTTTTATATAATTGAATCCTTTGTTCTCCGTTCACAGAAGCGCTGCAGGTGCGTGATGATGATGAATCCTCATGTTCTGTTGTTTATTCTGCTATTTGTTCATGTAGGCTAAAACTAAACCCCTGGGATTTGTTTAATGATTCACAGACATTTATCAATTCTATTTTCGTTTAATTCCAATTTAATATAATCTTGTCGGTTAATGAAACGATGATCGCACCAGTTGAAAGTCAGGGGGAAAAAACCGAAATTATATTGACAAGGCAACAATAATTTTCGTTTAGTTTAAGTTTTTCAAAACATCCACAGAACTGCATACAGTAAATTTTCCCGCTGTTTAAGCCACGAATATTTACAAAATAAAATAATTACAAAGATGATAAAAGATAATAAAATAATTACATAGATAATAAAAGTTAAAAAATGTTTAATATACGAGAGTTTTTGTTTTGCTGTTGTCCACTAAAGCAATTGACGCAGAATCGCCAATAGCCGTTAAATCGAAATTGAAAGTAAAATGTTCAGGGCCATTTATAGCTAATTCATTCAAAAGCGAAGGAAAGACAGAAAAAGTGAGGATAGCAAGTAAACTGTGACATATAATAATGTTCACTGTGTTCATAAAAGTGTTTAATTTAAGAGATAAAATCTGTATGGCCATTTATAAGATAAGGAAAACTAAAAAGCCCCCCGATGGTGATACCGTTATTAGGTGTTGCCACCTAGTGGATAGCCTATTTTCTAATATGACTGCATAGTCTACTGCAAGGAATGCGTCTGCTAAATGATTGAATTTAAATGTATAAAATGTAAACAAAACATTAAAATAATAAAAAAAAAAAAAAATGAGTGCGGTAGTCACTGATCTATAATAGAGAATAGTCTATCATTATGTATAGCCTATTGATCGGTGGTAGTAGCCCAAAGGATGTCATGCGCTTGGTAACAGATGTAGAGGCATTTACATTTTACATTTTAAAAACACAATGTTTATCTGTGCAAACATATTTCTGTGAAATACGCGTTAGGTTGCACAGAAGAAAGCCGATTTATGAAATCTACTGATATAGCGGCAGAGGACTGTTATTTTGTTGAACGAACTGAAGATGACGTCACTGGCTCAGATTTGATTGACCAATCGGCTGAAAGGGGCGTGTAATGACCGCCCACATGTGGAAAACGAGTTTTGAAGTCGTGTTTCCGTTTTCTCTCCGTGACCCGAAAAAACGAAAATCGAGTCAAAATCTCGTTTTTCCGTTTTTTTTAACAAACGAAAAAACGGGAAACGACCGTTTTCTCGTTTCTGCGTATTTCATTTCAAATTGGAAAACAAACTATCAAAATGTACACGGACCGGGGGGCCTCACAGACTTGCGGTACGCCATTGAGTACACTTCAGTATGTAATCCGATTCAATAGTACTACTTACGTTTTAATTAGACAAAATCCCAAAATAATCGTTTAGCAATGAAGTACAAAGTAAAATTTTGATTCACAGGCCTGTTACAAGTTACAGGAGTAACCACGCTGTACATTCACACACACAAATACATAACTGCAAAAGCAGACAACATGATAAAATCATTATCTTTGAATCCTTACCTCGACAGAAATACAACTCAAATATGATTTGCTTTACAGCTTTGCCCCAAAGAACAGCGGTGTGGATCTATTACAGAGATTGAATCACTTGTGTACTAGTGGAGAAAAAAGTTTCATTTCTCTCGAATCCAAATACTTCCTGGTTTTCCTTGCGTAAACAAAATGGGCGTGTGTGAGAGATAATGATAGAAAGAGAAATAAAATGTTTATTTTCCTCATATGATCAACTGCTGAACATTACTGAACTGTTATTATTGAACCATTATTATTTAACGTGTACATTTAGCCTACATGTACCATCTCAATGGCAAAAAGTGTCCCAGTCACCCTGAATTCACCCTAAACAAACATTTGAAAGTCAGGAAAGGGGCTTATATTGCCCATGTCTTCTAGCTGTTGATATTTGATTTCTGCAGAATATGTAGCTAAAATATGTTAATGTAAAAACTAAATTATGTAAATATATATGTATATTGACATTTTAGTTAAATAATTGAATAATGACAAATTAAATTACAAAATCTCAGTCAAAGGAATGAAGGAAGGAATGTCATAACAGGAGAATCATGGATTCTTAACACAATGTTTCAACTTTGAAATTAATCAAAAGATCACTAATTTATTTCCTCTTTATTTTATCATAATTACACATTACATTATTAATTAGGCTATATACATCAAACCGAAAAACAACAAATATAAAGATGAATCTTTTGAAGAAACATTGCTGTATGTTGATAGAAAAGGATATTTTAAAAATATGCATCTTTAAAAGGTTTTTAAAAACACTTTTTTTTCAGCTTACTATCAGATAGTTATGACAGTAAAATTAAATCAAAATCAGACCTCATCCTGAAGTCAACAGTTATTTAAATTATGAAGAAACTGTTTGTAAAGGAAGAAGGTCTACTAGAAGGTAGCAACACCAAAGAACAAAATAGCAAAATTGACAGTGTTTAAGAAATATTAGGCTTTTTGTTCATCCAAACTACCAATTACGTTTTAATTTAAATACATACACATTTCAGGAGTTTAGCTAATGAATCTGAAACTTGATCAATATATCTATTTCTGATTTGTCTGTGCTCTCTTCTGCTCTATGATCCTGACAGATGAACCTTCTCCAACCCCAAAAGCAGGGTATAAGGGTTCAGTGAAAGTGGTCTGGACTCTGTGAAGGAGAGTCATTGTGTCAGAGACGCTGTAGAAGGACAGAGTTCCTGCTCTGTGATCCAGATACACTCCTATTCTAGAGGAGCAGACAGCAGGGATTGAGACTTCAGCTTTAGCATGCATAAAACTAAAATTCTGCAGACAATAGCTTAATCTCCAGGATATTTTGTTGAAGCCAAGTCTACAGTCATTGCAGTCTCCTTTACGTCTAATTCTTTTGTAACAAACTGCTACAGCACAGTTATCCCCACTGCACTCGACCTCCCAGTAACAGCGATCACACAAACCCTCTCGACACAAGATGTTGAGAAACCCATCAAATCGCTCTGGGTGATCAGGATACGGCTGAGCTTTATCTGAACCTGATATTTTCCTGTTGTTTTCTGACAGTTTGAGGTGTTTGTGTGCTGTGTTTAGATCCAAATGAAGTTCACAGAAATCTGAGGAGGAGGAAAGGACAAAAACAAATATTGAACAAAGTAAACTTTGGTTCCAAATGGTCACATTGTACCAGATCATATCCACTGATACTTATCAATTAATGATTTGCCTTGAAGAAACCACAGTTCAACTTACACTGCAAAAAATCATTCTGGGTCTTTGCAACATGGACATTTGACACTGAAGAGACAATAAAAAACAAGTATGGTTAAATTGTTAGTTTAAGAGTATGACAAAATAACATATTAAAAGATTCTGACCTTCTTGAGATATTCTGGCTGTTTGTTGTTGACAGACGTCCTCCAAAACCTCCTTAAACGCTGAGATTGAAATGTCTTTAAAAGACAGATGAGTGTGTTGAGTGAAGCTGGGAACGTCTTCAAATGAAGGTAAAACACACACAGACTGACAGCTCTGAAATGAGACAAACAGTCCAAAATAATTTGTGAAACACAACTGATATGTTTAAAAAAATTCTCAAAACTTTGGCATCAGCACAAGTGACTGTTTGTACTAAATAAAAGAAATACTAAAAGCACAGAACAATGAGTGGTGAGTGTCCTACCATATATTGTTATGCAAATAATCATTAAAAAACTTTCATTACCTTCAGACACTGGATCTGATCATCAGTATTCAGAAGTTTCTCAATCTCTGCTTGTCTTTTTCTGAGTTCTGTCAGCTCTTGATCCAGATGTTTGTGAAGTTCCTCTGCTCGATCTATCTCAGTCTTCTCCTGAGCTCTGATCTGCTCTTTAATCTCAGAGCGTTTCTTCTCAAGAGAGCAGATGAGCTCAGTGAAGACCTTCTCAATGTCCTCCATGGTCTCTAGAGCTGAACACTGTTGGAGACACAAAGATCTGATCATGCAGATTACTGTTGTGACTCAAAATAATGCATTCTCTTCTTTTTTTGTCAAATTCTCTAAATGTTCAGGCAGTCAAATTAAGCTGTATCTGTTCACTTTTATAGCACATTTTTAACAATATTTGGAGCTTAACAGCTATTGGTCACATCTACCTTTATTAAATTTTAAAATATCTACTTTTGTGTGTCAAACAAACTTTAAAGCTAAAAACACATAAAGAAACTTACTTTAAGAAGCTTCACAGCTTCTCTGAGTTCCCGCTGACCTCTCTCTCGCTCCTGGATCAGCTTCTGACACTCCTCCTTTATCTCCTTCAACTCTTTCTGAGGATGGTAACAGACAAACATCCAGTCCGATAAAGGGGTGTAATAATAAGAATCAAAATTACAGCATATAAATATAAGCAATATATTAATAATAATAATAATATTAAAATAATTTAAAAAATATTTTTATTATCATCATTATTACCTTCTTACTAGTCCATTCTGAATCCACAGACACCACACTGTGTCCTTTATGATTATCAGTACACAAACAACAAATGCATTGATTATCATCCTGACAGTAAATCTCCAGAAGTTTCCCATGACTGAGGCAGATGTTCTCCTGAATGTTTCTGGAAGCTTCGACTAGTTTGTGCTTCATAAACGCAGGAGATTCATAGTGAAGCTGCAGGTGAGTTTGACAGAAGGAGGCCAAGCACTGCAGACAGGACTTTACAGCTCTGTTCTTCTCTGTAGTGCAAACATCACACTCCACAGCAGCCGTTTGTAGGGACGTCTTCTGCAGCGTCTCCATCATCTCAGCTATCAGAGTGTTCTTCTTCAGTAGAGGTCTCTGACTGAAGCTCTCTCTGCATTGGGGACAGCGGTACGGCGGCCCCTGCTCCTTCTGGCCCCAGCAGTCAGTAATACAGCTCATACAGTAACTGTGTCCACAGGGAATCGTCACCGGCTCCTTCAGAGGATCCAAACAGACTGGACAGCTGAACTGATCCACATACTGACTCACTGCAGACTCGGCCATTTCTGAAGGAGTAGCCTATAAATACACATGTAAATCATTAATGAAAGAGCATGTATAATAATCTACAAAATCCTTACAGTTTTGTGTATTAAAAGAATCTTAAACTCTTCATCTGTAACCAGAAGTATAAACATAACATATCCAGATTAACATATAATTATTATCAAACACATACAGTAATATTTGAATGTTCATTTTTCAATGCAAGCATAAAGACATTAAAACCTTTAGTTAAGGATTATATAATGTTTTACCTGCTTTGACAGAATATCAAGTCAAATATTCCCTCCTTTACAGCTTTAACCAAACTAGAAGAGTGTGGATCCTTAAGCAGAGGCGTGTGTAGGGAAATAGGTTTCATTTCTCCTGAATCCACAAACTTCCTGGTTTTCAGTGTGCAGATGAGAGAGAGAGAGAGAGAGAGAGAGAGAGAGAGAGAGAGTAAACATTGTTTATGTGAAGCTGTGACTTTGCAGTTTTGAAGCTCAATCTACTCTTTGAAGTTTAAAATCATACTGTATCTCTCAACACCAATAATCAGTTGAATGGTAACAACATACAGAAAATGTGTTTGTTTGTTTGTTTTTAACAGCTTCTAACACACATCCAGCAATCTGTGTATAAAATGATTAAATCATTGATGATTTTATGTTTGTTGTAGAATGTCATTGACATCAAAGCTTCAAGAAATCATTTCTTGTTTTAACAAGTGATGCTTCTTGATTATAAGAGCAGCAGGTTTTCAGTCTCCTGCTGTGGAGAAACACAACAATCACAGACAATCACACATAGATCATGACTTCTGTCAGGATAACTATTGTCAAAGATGATTGGCAGTTAGCAATAGCATACAGTTTGGATTGGCGGTATGGTTCTGTTCTGGGCAAAAACCTAGCATGGATAAGAGCAGGGAGAGCAGCGATAACCCCTTTACAGTAAACAGAACAGAACCAAAGTACTGCAATATCATTCATTTGTTCATGACAATAATTAATGTAACAACATAATTGAAGCAATGAGTTTAATCCAGATAAATATCAGAAGGGCAAGTCCTGACTGGACAAAGGAGAAGCTGGGGATGGAGAAGGGTAATTAGCTTCTGAGCAATGCGCTAAAGCTGCTGATAATACTGAATGGACCTTATACAGTGGTGTGAAAAAGTGCTTGCCCCTTCCTGATTTTAAATTTTTTTGCATGTTTGTCACACTTTAAAGGATTAGTTCACTTTCAAATAAAATTTTTCTGATAATTTACTCACCCCCATGTCATCCAAGATGTTCATGTCTTTCTTTCTTCAGTCGAAAAGAAATGAAGGTTTTTGATGAAAACATTCCAGGATTTTTCTCCATATAGTGGTCAAAATTACAGTTTCAGTGCAGCTTCAAAGCATTCTATATGATCCCAGACGAGAAATAATAGTCTTATCTAGAGAAACCATCACTCATTTTCTAAAAAAAATAAAAATAATAATAATTACATAAGTTTTAACAATAAATGCTCATTTTGAACTAGCCTTCTTCTTCTTCTTCTTCTTCTTCTTCTTCTTCTTCTTCTCTATTAGAATTCCGGCAGTGTAGGATTTCTTATCAACTGAAGAAAGAAAGACATAAACATCTTGGATGATATGGGGGTGAGTAAATTATCAGGAAATTATAATTTGAAAGTGAACTAATCCTTTAATGTTTCAGATCATCAAACAAATATAAATATGGATCAAAGATAACACAAGTAAACACAACATGCAGTTTTTATTATGAAGGGAAAATAAAATCCAAACCTACTTGGCCCTGTGTGAAAAAGTGCTGTTAAAACATAACTTAACTGTGGTTTATCACAGCTGATTTCAGTTTCTCTAGCCACACCCAGGCCTGATTACTGCCACACCTGTTCACAATCCTTCCTGATAAAGTGAAGTAGACCAAAAGATCCTCAAAAGCTACACATCATGTTGAGATCCAAACAAATTCAGGAACAAATGAGAAAGAAAGTAACTGAGATCTATCAGCTGGAAAAGGTTATAAAGCCATTTCTAAAGCTTTGGGACTCCAGCGAACCACAGTGAGAGCCATTATCCACAAATGGTGAAAACATGGAACAGTGGCTAACCTTGCCAGGAGTGGCCGGCCGACCAAAATTACCCCAAGAGCGCAGCGACGACTCATCCAAGAGGTCACAAAAGACCCCACAACAACATCCAAAGAACTGCAGGCCTCACTTGCCTCAGTTAAAGTCAGTGTTCATGACTTCACCATAAGAAAGAGACAGGGCAAAAATGGCCTGCATGGCAGAGTTCAAGACGAAAACTGCTGCTGAGCAAAAAGAACATAAAAGCTTGTCTCAGTTTTGCCAGAAAACATCTTGATGATCGCCAAGACTTTTGGGAAAATACTCTGTGGAATGACGAGACAAAAGTTAAACTTTTTGGAAGGTGTGTGTGACATTACATCTGGCGTCAAAGTAAGACAGCATTTCAGAAAAAGAACATCATACCAGCAGTAAAATATGGTGGTAGTGTGATGGTCTGGGGCGGTTTTGCTGCTTCAGGACCTGGAAGACTTGCTGTGATAAATGGAATCATGAATTCTGCTGTCTACCAAAAAATCCTGAAGGACAATGTCCGGCCATCTGTTCGTGACCTCAAGCTGAAGCGAACTTGGGTTCTGAAGCAGGACAATGATCCAAAACACACCAGCAAGTCCACCTCTGATTGGTTGAAGAAAAACAAAATGAAGACTTTGGAGCGGCCTAGTCAAAGTCCTGACCTCAATCCTATTGAGATGCTGTGGCATGACCTTAAAAATGCAGTTCATGCTCGAAAACCCTCCAATGTGGCTGAATTACAACAATTCTGCAAAGATGAGTGGGCCAAAATTCCTCCACAGCGCTGTAACAGATTAATTTCAAGTTATCGCAAACGCTTGATTGCAGTTGTTGCTGCTACGTAAGTGTGGCCCAACCTGTTATTAGGTTTAGGGGCCAAGCACTTTTTCACACAGGGCCATGTGGGTTTGGATTTTGTTTTCCCTTCATTCTTTTCAACCTTCATTTAAAAACTGCATGTTGTGTTTACTTGTGCGATCTTTGATTCATATTTAAATTTGTTTGATGATCTGAAACATTAAAGTGTGACAAACATGCAAAAAAAAAAAAAAAATCAGGAAGGGGGCAAGCACTTTTTCACACCACTGTATGAATGCGCTGATAGGCGTCATGTTCCTATAGGTCAGTGAATCAGCTTAGTGTCATTTTTGTTTTACAGAAACAATGCTATGTTTTGGCAGAAGATCATTTTAAAATTGTGAGTATTGCTGAAGATGAACACTTTCAGATGCCAAGATTACAGAATGCACAAAATTAAAATCACTGTAACATCAGATATTGGAACATCTGATAATGAACTGTATATTTATTTATTTACTATATCCAACTTGAGAGTGTCTTATGGGTGTTTTATATTCATTGATGGTGTTTAAGAAATTTGATGTCTTTTGTTCATCCAAACTACAAATTGAGAGAGAGATGAGAGAAAGAGAAAATTTATTTTCCACATATGATCAACAGCAGAACATTATTGAACTGTAATTATTAAACTTACATGTTTACATTTTTTTTTAGTTCTAGACCTAAACAAAAAGCCCATAACTGAAGATCAAGTAGTTTATCTTGCCCTCTACTGGGATAATGAGTCTCTGGTAAAAGTATTTTCCGCTAAACTATCGCAGACATTCGATTTGTGCATGCCGAATATGTAAAATATGTCTGATTTCATTCTTTGTTGATTTAATGTAAAATAATAAATTAAATATTTTCTGTAAATCTATGTATTTCTACAATTTAGTTAACTGAATAATGGAATACAAATTAAATGACAGAATCTCAGTCAAAGAAATATATCTGAATTACACTACAGTTCTTTCAATTATGAATAAGCCTGTATGGATTCCTGTATTCCTGTAAGGAATGTCATAATAGTAATAAACTATGAATTAAGATTAAAATGACTGAACTAACTGGCCTATACATTATGATAAATAATAAAGATGTCTGAACGTGCAATTATTAAATAATGATTCCATGAAATATAATAATTCTAACATTAAATAATAAAAGCAACATCATGCCACTGACGTTTTCTGCACCAGTTCCTATGGAGACCTTTAATATCCAACCTTTAATATCCAACATAAAATAAGAGATCACTGTTATAATGACAAAAAATAGATAAATAACCTCAAAAATGTTGATTTCCAGACTATTAAATCATGATTAATGACAACATAACATTAAAAAAATGTGAAAAGACATTTAGTGTGGAAAAAGTGGTGGAAAGGTACCACGAAGGCCTACTGTATATACACACACACCATATACTGACCCTTTTGCATTTGTGAATAGTTCAGGTAATTTATGGTATAAATTCTGTTTTTTATAATCAGTCTTTTTTCTCTTCTATGATCCTGACAGATGAATCTTTACCAGAATAAAAAGCAGGGTATAAGGGTTCAGTGAAAGTGGTCTGGACTCTGTGAAGGAGAGTCATTGTGTCAGAGACGCTGTAGAAGGACAGAGTTCCTGCTCTGTGATCCAGATACACTCCTATTCTAGAGGAGCAGACAACAGGGATTGAGACTTTGGCTTTATCATGTGTGAAATGGAAATTATGTCCATCGAGTGAAAATCTCCACGATTTTTTGTTGTAGCCAAGTCTACAGTCACTGCTTTTTCCTTTACGTCCAATTCCTTTATAACAAACTGCTACAGACCAGTCGTCTCCACTGCACTCGACCTCCCAGTAACAGCGACCGTACAAACCCTCCCGACACAAGATGTAAATAAATCCATCAAATCGCTCTGGGTGATCAGGATATTGCTGAACTTCAACTGAATGTGATGCTTTTCTGTTCCCTTCTGACAGGATGAGTTCTTTGCTTGCAGTGTTTGGATCCAGTTGCAGTTCACAGAAATCTGAGGATGGATGCATACAAACCCATACAGAATATGGATAATCTTTTATTATTATTATTATGAAATTCTTATTTTGCGCTTTTAATGATATTTATATTAAAATGAACTTGTGTTTGTGAAAAATAGCTGAACTTACATTGCCAAAATGTACTTGGAGTCGTTGGTTCTGGAGTCTGTGCAACATGAACATTTGACACTGAAAACATGAGTAGAAACACAGATGTGAAGTCAATATTTAGGTGTAATCGTATATAGTATGAATGACACATTTTATATTCAAAGAAAATAAGTATTCAGACCTTCTCGAGATATTTTAGCTGTTTGCTGTTGACAGACGTCCTCCAAAACCTCCTTAAATCCTGAGATTGAAATGTCTTTAAAAGACAGATGAGTGTGTTGAGTGAAGCTGGGAACGTCTTCAAATGAAGGTAAAACACACACAGACTGACAGCTCTGAAATGAGAATAATAATTCAGACTTAATTTGTTAATCACAACATATTTTTTCCAGAACACAAAACAACAACGGCACAATAGTGTTTCATTTTATGGATAGTTCTCAACATTTTTGCATCATTACCTTCAGACACTGGACCTGATCATCAGTATTCAGAAGTTTCTCAATCTCTGCTTGTCTTTTTCTGAGTTCTGTCAGCTCTTGATCCAGATGTTTGTGAAGTTCCTCTGCTCGATCTATCTCAGTCTTCTCCTGAGCTCTGATCTGCTCTTTAATCTCAGAGCGTTTCTTCTCAAGAGAGCAGATGAGCTCAGTGAAGACCTTCTCAATGTCCTCCATGGTCTCTAGAGCTGAACTCTGTTGGACAGGAACAAGAGCCTAAATACTGTATTTATGTGACCAATTTCAATTAAATCTATTATTCCATTATCATAAACAAATCTTGCAAAATAAAAAATGTCACTTGTTTATAGCGGATTAGTTTTCAGATTATTTGCAAACATAAATTATATAACTACAATGACCTGAAAGTGAAGTTTCCAGGTGGAAAAAAACATTTGCATTCACAAAAACTACATAAACCAGAAAACAAAACTTTTTTTTTTTTTTTTTGTGCGTACGAGAATGTTTTCGGTCTTGTTTTTTCCTTGCAAATGTCACTTAAAGGATTAGTTCACTTCAGAATTAAGATATCCTGATAATTTACTCAAAGGAATAATTGCCTTATCTAGCGAAATGATCGGTCATTTTCTAAAAATAAATAAATAAAACTTTTTTACTTTTTAACCACAAATGCTCATCTTGCTGTAGCTCTGAGATGTGCTGCACATGATATAATCACGTTGGATGACGTAGGCGGAAGTATCGAGCAAGTGTTTACAAAGCGAACGTGCAAAGATAAAGTCAAATGGCCTTACAAAAAAAAAAAGGTAAAACACCAATGTCTGACAATTTTGAAGTTGGAGGAGAAAATAAGATTTTTCGCCCTACTGCAGTACTTCCGCCTACACACGTGACCTTTCCAACGTAATGCATGGCGTATCGCAGAGCAGTGCATGACGAGCATTTGTGGTTAAAACGTAAATAATTTGTATTTATTTTTTTTTAGAAAATGACAGATTGTTTTGCTAGATAAGACTCTTATTCCTCAGCTGGGATCATGTAGAGCCCTTTGAAGCTGCACTGAAACTGTAATTTTGACCTCCAAGCCGTTGAACCCCAGTGAAGTCCACTATATGGAAAAATCCTGGAATGTTTTCCTCAAAAACCTTAATTTCTTTTTGACTGAAGAAAAGTAAGTAAATTATCAGAAAATTTTAATTCTGAAGTCAACTAATCATTTAAGATTCTCTTTAGGATTCTTTAATAATACGTCACTTTTAGAAACACTGTAAACATCACTGGCATCTTCTGATACTCACTTTAAAAGACTTCACTGCTTCACTGAGTTCCCGCTGACCTCTCTCTCGCTCCTGGATCAGCTTCTGACACGCCACCTTTATCTCCTTCAACTCTTTCTGAGGATGTTAACATGAAAGGAGAAAGTAGTTTAATATCTCAGTAATTTAAATTGGTAAATTAAATAAATAAATAACTTTGACTAATATTATCAACAACTACCTGAAATTATAAGCATTGACTACCTTTTTACTAGTCCATTCTGAATCCACAGACACTGTATTGTGGTTTTTATGACCGTCAATCATACACAAGTAACAAATGCATTGATGATCATCCTGGCAGTAAATCTCCAGAAGTCTCCCATGACCGAGGCAGATGTTCTCCTGAATGTTTCTGGAAGCTTCGACTAGTTTGTGCTTCATAAACGCAGGAGATTCATAGTGAGGCTGCAGGTGAGTTTGACAGAAGGAGGCCAAGCACTGCAGACAGGACTTTACAGCTCTGTTCTTCTCTGTAGTGCAAACATCACACTCCACAGCAGCCGTTTGTAGGGACGTCTTCTGCAGCGTCTCCATCATCTCAGCTATCAGAGTGTTCTTCTTCAGTAGAGGTCTCTGACTGAAGCTCTCTCTGCATTGGGGACAGCGGTACGGCGGCCCCTGCTCCTTCTGGCCCCAGCAGTCAGTAATACAGCTCATACAGTAACTGTGTCCACAGGGAATCGTCACCGGCTCCTTCAGAGGATCCAAACAGACTGGACAGCTGAACTGATCCACATACTGACTCACTGCAGACTCGGCCATTTCTTTGTAGTGTTCAAAGATGAACAGATTCTCAGTCTCTGTCCTGTTAGAAGGGCTGTTATGCCAAGAAAATAATGTTATTTCATCACTTTGGCAATATAAGGTTCTATCTGCATTCTCAGCAGTTTTGAGATATTCAAACTAAATGCAAAAATAATCATTAAACAATGAAGTACAAAGCAAAATTTTGTTTCACCAGGCCTGTTGCAAGTGACTGTACACACACACACACACACACACACATAAATACATAAATGCACGCGATTTCTTTTTAAAACCAGACAACATAATAAAATCATGATCTTTGGATCCTTACCTCGACAGAAATGCAGCTCAAATATGATTTGCTTTACAGCTTTTGCCACAAAGAACAGCGGTGTGGATCTACAGTATTACAGAGGCTGAGTCACTTGTAGTGGAGAAATAAGTTTCATTTCTCTCGAATCCAAACACTTCCTGGTTTTCAGCGCGTAAACAAAAATGGGCGTGTGTTTTTTTTTTTTATTTTTTTATTTATTTTTTTTTTTTATTTAATAATGTTTATTACAAACTCTCGTGGAGACAACAGCATAAGAAAACCGGGCAAGGCATCAACAAAATGCAGATTTGACAATGAAAAAAAATAAAAAAATAAATAAAAAATAAATAAATAAAATAAGGCATTGTTCACAAAATAAAATATGTGTTACAGAATCAAAAACATTTCAGCAGCATAACAAATAGCTTCTACAGTTTGTTTAGAATTTTTTACAAGGTTCAAGGAGGATAATAACATACGAAATTCATTTTTAAAACAGTTTATATTTGGCAATTGTTTTTTCCATTTACTTGTGTGAATGTGGTATTTACCCATAATGATGATAAGGTTAATCAAAAGTGAAAAATCCCTCTTCAGTTTAGAATTATAAATAAGAATATCTTCTATTGTAAATTGTTCAAGTTCGCTAATTTTATTATTTAACCATCTTTGGACATCTCTCCAAAACTTCCTACTAACTGAGCAAAGGAAGAATAAATGCTCTGTTCGTTCTGGGTTTTCATGACAAAAGTCGCAAGGGTCAACTTCAAAACCAAATCTACCCCTCAGTGTCTCCGCAGATGGATAGTAGTTATTAAGAATTTTAAATTGCATTTCTTTTACTTTGGGTGCAATTGGCCATTTTATAAATTTCCAATGTTTTTCTGCAATCGTTGGATTATCTAATATTTTAAGTTCCTATCATAATCATGATATATATATCCTTTGAAAGCTTTATTTAAATATTTGTTGTCACATTTTTTGTCCGTAATGTTTAATTCTCCTATCGTTAAGTTTGGAAGTTTAATTTGGACATTAGAAAAACAAATTGTGTTTTTTATCAGCTGTATCAAATTCACTGGGATAGATTTACAGATTTTCTTATACTCTTTAAGAGAACATTGAATATTATTAAATTTGTTTTTAAAATCTTTTAACTGTAAGATTTCACCGTTTACATCTAGAATGTCATGAATGAAGATAATGCCTTGGTCAAACCAAAGCTGGTTGAACAAAGACTTTTTGTTTGATACAATTACTCTATTATTCCACAAGGTGGCACAGTGAGGGGTAAAGTTATGGGTAAATACCATCTTCCAATGATGCAAAACTTGTTTATGAAACTCAGATAATTTAAAAGGTATTTTATGAAATTTCAAAATCACATTTCAAAAGAAAGTTTAACCCACCGAATCTCTTGAAAATACTTTTTGGAATGTGAAACCATATTGAATCCGGCTTCAATAGAAACTCTTTCAACCACTTTATTTTAAATGTTCCTAACATTGCCTCAAAATCCACTGTTTTGATACCCCCCTTATTATACTCCTTAACCAACTGAGATTTTTTAACATAGTAGGTCTTATTTCTCCAGATAAATTTATATATAATAGAGTTAATTTTCCTCACGTTCTTTGGAGCAATGTAAAGAGATTGACATGGATAAACCAGTTTGGATATACCCTCAGCCTTGGACAATAAGTTACGCCCAAAAATAGAAAGATCTCTACTAAGCCAGTGGTTTAAGGATACTTGTATTTGATCAATTTTTTCTTTCATATTAATTTCCTCTCTTTGTTTTTCATCTTTAACTATCTTAACTCCAAGATATTTAACTTCTTTTTTAACAGGGATTGACATTAATTCTGTATCTATACAGTCATATAACACAAGTAGTTCACACTTTTTCATATTTAAATGAAGACCTGAAGCTTTGGAAAAAATTGAAATTATTTGCAATGCATTGCTAACCATAGATTTATCCCTAAGGAAGAAGACAGTGTCGTCTGCAAACTGACTGAGTCGAAATTCGTAATCAAAAAAAATGTATACCCTGAAAATTTGGATGATTTAATATCAGATATGCTAGTAGCTGTGTACATAAAATGAACAACTTGGGACTAATTGGACATCCTTGTCTTATTCCGCAAGATATATTTATTCTAGGTGTTAGTCCTGGGTTTAAGGAGACATAACTGTAGATATCAGTATAGAACATTTTGATCACTGAACAAAAATGTTTTCCGAATCCAAAATTTTCTAACGTAGAAAATAAAAAATCGTGTTCTATAGAATCGAAAGCTTTGAAATAGTCTATAAATAAAATCAGGCTTTCCGATTCCAAAAAAAGACCGATAGTCCAGCATGTCCAATATTAATCTCACATTATTATGTATACTTCTACCTTTTATAAACGCAGACTGAGTTTCATCTACTTTTTTATCAATTACTATTTTCAATCTCTCTGCATATTGTTACGGTATGCTGGTAGAGAGATGAGGCAGATGCGGATTTCCACAATCATAAACAATACTTTAATGAACACAGGCAAGGAGACATCAAACATACGCTTAACACAAACAGAGAACGGACAAGGAGTGCAGGGAGTGAGTGCCATATGAAGGGAGTGATGATAATAGAGTCCAGGTGCAGGTGATGAGTGATGATGAGGAGCTGACGAGGGAAGTGAGTGCAGGTGACGAAACAGGAGGATCATGGGAATTGGAGTCCAGGGGAACAAGGGATCTGTAACAGTACCTCCCCCTCCCGGTAGGCGCGTCCTCACGCCGTAGATGGAACAACCGGGAGGGGGGTGGGCGCCCTGGAGACCTCAAGCCGGAGCAGGGGGAGGAGTAGACTGGAGTGGAGGTCTCCAGGGCAGGTCCAAGAACCATGGCGGGTCAGGGGCCGAAGGCAGCCATGGCGGGTCAGGTGCAGCGGGCAGCCATGGAGGGTCAGGTGCAGCGGGCTGCCATGGAGGGTCAGGTGCCGAAGCCTTGATGCCGTTGAGCCCAGGCGGAGCAGAAGGACCGGCGGGAAATGGCGGAACCCACGGCTCCGCCGACCGAAGCGCAGCCGGAGCTCCAGAAGGCCGCAGTTGAATACAGACGACAGACAACAAAGTGAACACCGGAGGGAGTGAGGAGGCCAACTGGAACCGAGGGAAGGAGGGACGGAGCGGAGACGGAGGAGTGCAGTCCAGAGGGGAGGGCAGGCTGACGAGGGACCAAGGTGTGAGCGGAGGCAGGATGGAGACTGGTGAGACTAGTGGACTGATGGGCAACGGTGGAGGAGAGGGAGGTTGGAGCCAGGGTGTAGGTAATCGACCAGAGGTCCGAGGTGGAGATCTGGGCGAGGGGGCTTGAGGTGGAGGTGCAGTATAGACACAAATGGAAGGAGGTGGGAGAGGGAGGCAGGGAGGGAAAACAGTCTTTGGGCTGGAGAGTTCAACAACAAAGTTCATAATAGAAGCGGGCTCGGCGGCGGCTGGAGTGGCTGGCTCGGCGGCGGCTGGGGCGGCTGGCTCGGTGGCGGCTGGGGCGGCTGGCTCGGCGGCGGCTGGGGTGGCTGGCTCGGCGGCGGCTGGGGTGGCTGGCTCGGCGGCGGCGGCTGGAGCAGAGGGCTCGGCGGCGGCGGCTGGAGCAGAGGGCGCGGCGGAGACTGGAGAACTTGACTCGGCGGAGACTGGAGAACTTGGCTCGGCGGAGACTGGAGAACTTGGCTTGGCGGAGACTGGAGAACTTGGCTTGGCGGAGACTGGAGAACTTGGCTTGGCGGAGACTGGAGAACTTGGCTTGGCGGAGACTGGAGAACTTGGCTCGGACCAAAAGTCTATAAGCCAGGCCACCTCACTTAGCGGCTCGTATGAGGCTGAGGTCTGCTCAGAGAGGGCTAGAGCGGCAGGTTTGTGACAGGCTGGGGCTTTTTTCTTCCTCCGCCTTCTGGACTTAGCAGAGGAGTGAGGGTCCAGCATAGTACAGGCAGGAAGCTCGCTGGAGGGGTATGCGGAGGAAGACGGTGGCTGACTGACTGGCCTGGCCAACCGTGTTTCTGGATGGACTAGAGACAAACACCCATCCTGAACCCAATCAACATAGAATTTGGAGTCATTTAACCACAAAATGGAATTGATAATTTCGCTTAAGGAGAAACGATAATCGGGTTCAACAAAACGGATAGTGTCATCATCTAGTCCATCCAGAAACAGGGAGATCAAACATGCTTCAGGCCAGTCAGACAAAAAAGCGAGCTCAACGAACTCCTCCACATACCTCTCCAGCGAACAACCGACCTGCAGAAGCCCGATGATACGATCGCCGGCCGTCATTGAAGTGGGAGGCATGGGAGAAGTTGGAGCCAGGGGGATGAAGAAAGAATCCATTCTTCTGTTTTCTCTTGTGAAAATCCAATCATTTTAAAGGTCCGTTCTTCTGTTATGGTATGCTGGTAGAGAGATGAGGCAGATGCGGATTTCCACAATCATAAACAATACTTTAATGAACACAGGCAAGGAGACATCAAACATACGCTTAACACAAACAGAGAACGGACAAGGAGTGCAGGGAGTGAGTGCCATATAAAGGGAGTGATGATAATAGAGTCCAGGTGCAGGTGATGAGTGATGATGAGGAGCTGACGAGGGAAGTGAGTGCAGGTGACGAAACAGGAGGATCATGGGAATTGGAGTCCAGGGGAACAAGGGATCTGTAACACATATATTAACGCTAATAACTTATAATCGTTGCAGAGCAACGTAATAGGTCTCCAATTGTCTAAATTTGTTATATCTTTTTTTGTTTTGGGGAGTAGAGTTATTATACCAGTTTTCATTGTTGGAGTAAGACATCCTTCATGTATACATTCTATAAATACATTCATTAACAATTCTTTGATATCTTCCCAAAAAAACTTAAAAAATTCCGAGGTCAAGCCATCAATTCCAGGTGACTTCCCATTTTTCATTTTTTTCAGGGCATTTTCTATTTCTTGCAAATTTATTTTGTCTTCTAACCTTATTTTGTCATTCTCCCCAATCCTTTTAATATTACTCTTAATCTGAGTAAAAAAGGATTCACAGTCCTCTTTGTGGAAATTTGAGCTATACAAGTCAGAGTAAAAGAGTTGAACTTCCTCATTTATTTGGCAAGGGTCTTCTATGACTATGTCATTTTTTTTTTTATTTGCAAATTCTTTTTTTAGATTGTCTAGATTTTTCTAAGCCATAGAAATATGTTGTGTTCTTCTCACCTTCTTCGATCCATCTAGCCCTGGATCGTACAAAGGCTCCACTTGCTTTTTCTAAATAAATTTCATCAAACTGTTTTTGGAGGGAGTTCAACTCAGTTAGTTCTTCCTCCGAAACAGTTTTACCACAGAGTATGTTAATCCTTTTCAGTATTTCTTTCTGTTTTAGTTTACTTGTTTTTGACATGCTTTTCCCCATTTCAATTGCCAACCTCTTTGTTTCAAATTTAAACCATTCCCATTTCCCTTTATTTGACATATCCATTCCTTTTACTTTTAGACAGAGGGATTTTATTTGTTTGCAAAAAAAATCATTTGATAAAAGTCTATTATTTAGTTTCCATATATTACCAGAAGAGCGTGGTTGTTTGGTTACTAACAAGGATAAGCTTATTAAACAGTGGTCGGTGAGCGGAGATGCAGTAATCTCACATTTCTGAACATTATTACTTATTGAATGTGAGATTAGCCAGTAATCTAACCTTGACCGTTGGTTCCCGTTTGAAGCACTAATCCATGTATATTCCAAATTCGTAGGGTTATTCAATCTCCAATAGTCAAAAGTATTAGTTTCAATACAAAACTTGTGTAGTACTTCATTTTTTTCAGGTTGTTGGCCTCTAGGAGGTAGCCTATCCAACCAAGAATTTGGAGCAATGTTAAAATCACCTCCCATAACAACTTTATCTGTCATATGAACAGTTTTCCACTCATTCACTAGCCTACCCAGTTTCTCTAACATACTTCTATTGTTCGCCTTGTTGTTATATCCGTAAATTGAAAGCACAATAATTTTTTGGTCACATATTTCAATAGCTGCAATCAGCCAGTGGCCATCTTTATCTCCTACGTGACTAATTACTTTTCCTGTAAACCTGTTACAAAGTATCATAACATCTGCCGAATAATTGGTACCATGAGAATATAAAACATTATCCCCCCATCTGCTGTACTTGAATGTGTTTCCTGTAAAAAAAAATCAAATTTGCCTTAAGTTCTTTACAAAATAAAAAAGTGCCTTGCGCTTTGTAAGATTTTTCAGACCTCTAACATTTAAAGAAGTAAACAAAACCGACATTGAACACTAAAAAACAAATAAAGTTAGTGCCTAATGAAAACGCTCTTGAATTAACAAAAGAGCAGGAATGAGCAAATCTGTCCAAAGTATATTAGGGCTCAACCAAACCTCCAAATGTTTCAGTCAAAAAAAACTTGGGCTATTTAGTCATATCAATGAGTCTTTTTTCCCAGTCTATTCAACAGCCCATAATAACAGAAAGAACAACAACTTTGAAAACATGTGATTAGTTTTTCAATCAAAGTTATGGAACGTATCACATATGTAGCTATCAAGGATAAACCTTTTTCCCATCGATGATCGCGTATCCTTCCTTCAAAAAGGCCTTCTTTCCGCGGCGCCTGGCTTCATCCACCCGTGGCCACAGCTTCTCCCTCGCCTCACGATCCTCTTTGGAGAAATCCTTTTTAAAGATGATCTTCTTCTCTTTGCACACTCTGGCCTCCCTCGACAACTTCCACACTTCTTCCTTCACCGTTCGCGAAACAAACTGTATATGATGGGTCTTGGCATGTTGTTGTTCATTGCACTTTTTATCCCCAAACGGTGAACGGTGTCAACATTTCGGCGGAGCTCGTCAACAGACATAGGGACCACTCTCGTAAGGATACCTATGACTTCATCTCTGGTTTTCTCATCTTCCTTCTCAGGTAACCCCAAGAGCCTGAGGTTCCATCTCCTCTTGTATCTCGCAGCTTCCAAAACCTTTTCCTTCAGGAATTTGTTTTCTGCCGCCAGTAACTCAACTTGTCTTTGTAGCTGCTCGATGTTTTCTTTATTTTCATCCGTGGCTCGTTTAATAGCGTCGGTGCGTTCATCGATGTTCTGCAGTTTGACTTCTAGGGCATCAAACTTTTTCAGAGCTTCTTGAACATTATTCATCCTCGCTTCAATGTTTTCAAGCTTCCCATCTAATTACCGTCGTGTGTTCTGTGTCCCAAAAGAGAGATACAGTATAATGAGAGAAAGAGAATAAAATGTTTATTTTCCCCATATAAACGACTGGTGAACTTTATTGAACTGTCATTCAGTGTTGGGTGTAATGCATTACTATTGGCTGTCTGTATTATAAATGATAATCAAACAACAAAAGAAAAGCTTTAATAAGGATTAATCTATATTTAATTGATACAGTTATGACTATGCAGTTATTTTATATTTGATTATTCAATTTCTGTGGTAGTTTTACTTAGACCTATACCTGGAAAAAAATATATAGCCTAGCATTGTTTTATTTGTATTTTTATGTATTTTTACAGAGTATTGTGCACTTTTGGTGGTATCGGTAACAACTACTAGATTTTTGGTGACATCCCTATTTGTTAATAAAAAAAAAATTAAGTATTATAAAGTAAATAACATCTTCATCTGCCTTCACTCCTACTAAAGGAGCAATGTGCTCTGCACTGATGGATGCAAGACTCTGTGTGAAGTGTGACATTCTTGCTCACGTTCATGTCTCTTGCACTTCAAGAAATCTGTTAAATGGTGTTAGAACCTTATTCAGGAAATTCCTAATAAACATTATTAACCCTTATGTGTTGTTGGGGATGTTTTCATCCACTATGGGGTGTTTTTGAGTCTTAATTTGGCCACAACTTTCTCTGTGTTTCAGCAAATGGAATGATTTTTGGTGACAAATCTTATTTTGATACATATTTTGGGAAAATGCTTTGAAAATTTTCAAAACCTTAAAAATAAACTGTGGGCAAATTTACTACCCTTTCGTTATGTTCGTGGATGAAAACATCCACCTAATTAAACTGCTGTAAAAATGTATCAGATAAATATTTTTTTCAAATTTTTTTGCATAAATCTGTTAATCAACCTCAGTACTCAAAACTACTAAATGTTTTAAAAAATCCAGGATCCAGGATTTTTAAAGAATCATCAAAATTGTAAAAAGTAAAGTTTTGTATTACACTTCAGTATGTAATTGAGTATTTAGTTCAGCTACTACTTACGTTTTCTTTAGAAAAACAAAATCCCAAAATAATCTTTCAGCAATGAAGTAGCTACAAAACAAGATTTTGTTTCACCGGGCCTGTTACAACTTACAGGAATAGAAACACTCTGTACACACACACACACACACAGATTTTTGTTGAATATGATTTGCTTTACAGCTGAACAGCAGAGTGGATCTATTACAGAGGTTGAATCGCTTATATAGTGGAGAAATAAGTTTAATTTCTCTTGAAATCAAATACTTCCTGGTTCTCAGCACATAAACAAAATGGGCTTAAAGAAGAGAGAGAGAAAGAAACAGTGAAAGAGAAATAAAATGTTTATTTTAATCATATTATCGACTGGTGAACATTGTAATTATTAAATTTAGACATTTACAATACTTTTAGAATCAATACTTAAGTCCACAGTTGAAAATCATGAAAGTGGATTATCTTGCCCATAATTGATCACAGCTGACATTTGATTTTTTTTTTTTTATCAATTTTTGACGATTTAATGTAAAATGCTAAATATTGTGAATCTAGTTGAATTGCAATTTAGAATATTTAATGAGAATTAAAGTAACATTTAGTTAAATAATTGAATACAGACAAATTAAATGGCAAAATCTCAGTCAAAAAATACATTTGAATTATGGTTTGTTGTAAATTATACACAGGTCTAAATTTTTAACTGAAGGAATGTCATAAAAGTAACAGACTATAAACTGAGATTAAAATGACTGAACTTAATTGGCCTACATGTTAAGATAAATCATAAAGATGTCTGAAATGTGCCATAAACAATTATAATAAATTATAAAAAGCTTTTTTTTGCACCAATTAAAATGAGGCTTCTTACCTCAAGGATCTCAAAATAACACTTCACTTTGAAATAAAAACAACCATCATTCAAATCTAAATCAATTATTTTAACTACAAATATTCATACAAATCTTTTATATCCAAAATAAAACACATGTACTAATCAGTTATCTATCTAAAAAAAATATAACCTCAAAACTGATGGAATAAATGTCAAAAATATTGATTTTTAGATTATTAAATTATGATTAATCAGAGCATAACCATTTAATAAATGTTAGAGAAGAGATTTAATGTGGAAAAAAGTGGTGGAAATTTACCCTGTGCTACACTCTACATACTGACCTCTTGCATTTGTGAATAATTCAGGTAATTTATGGTATATAGATTATGTTTTTATAATTGGTCTTTTTTATGCTCTATGATCCAGATAGATGAATCACCTCCAACCCTAAAAGCAGGGTATAAGGGTTCAGTGAAAGTGGTCTGGACTCTGTGAAGGAGAGTCATTGTGTCAGAGACGCTGTAGAAGGACAGAGTTCCTGCTCTGTGATCCAGATACACTCCTATTCTAGAGGCAGCAGGGATACGGACCTTTGCTTTATCATGAATGAATCTGAAATTCTGCAGATAATAACCCAGTCTCCATGATTTTTTGTTGAAGCCAAGTGCACAGTAATCAGAACTTCCTTTACGTCCAATTCCCTTATAACAAACTCCCACAGCCCATTCATCCCCACTGCACTCGACCTCCCAGTAACAGCGACCGCACAAACCCTGTCTAGACAAGATGTAGGGACGTTCATTAAATCGTTCAGGTTGATCAGGATATTGCTGAGCTTTATCTGAAGCTGATATTTTTCTGTTCTCTTCTGACAGTTTGAGGTGTTTGTGTGCAGTGTTAAGATCCAGGTGAAGTTCAAAGGAATCTGAGGAGGAGGAATGGACAAAAAACTAATTTTGAACAAAGTAAACTTTAGTTCCAAAATGGTCACAATGTAACAGATGATACTTATCAATTAATGATTTGCCTTGAAGAAACCACTTACACTGCAAAAAATCATTCTGGGTCTTTGGTTCTGGAGGATTTGCAACGTAGACATTTGACACTGAAGAGACAAAACATGCATACAATTAAATTGTTGGTTGATTCCTATTAAGCAAAAATGACAATACAACATATATAAAAATATTCAGACCTTCTCTGCATATTCTGTCCGTTTGCTGTTGACAGACGTCCTCCAAAACCTCCTTAAATATTGAGATTGAAATGTCTTTAAAAGACAGATGAGTGTGTTGAGTGATGCTGTCTTCAAATGAAGGTAAAACACACACAGACTGACAGCTCTGAAATGAGACAAATACAGCACTACATGTAAAAAAGATTTAAAAATGTGAAACAGTAAGTAATTATAGAAACGTGGTATATAGTGTTGGAATGACTAGGGCTGTGACGGTGGTGCAGTGATCATCAAACATTACTTTCATAACAAACAAGCATGTTTATTTTAGCACCTCTGTCGGTAAGACAACACAACTACAGCTTGTGTGCTGCACAAGTCCTGAAAAGTGAAGCCAAAACGTTTCGATCACCCCCAGGTGGCTGGACCCAGTATAGGTCATAAATCCCACCCTCTCCATCTAATCTAATGGTTTGAGGGACAAACTAAACAATTAAATTACACTTCTAAAGATGGTTTCTGTCATTTTATATAGTTTTTATCACACTGATGTAAGTTAAAGTGTTCGTTTTTTTAAATATGTTTGGTTTTAGTTATTTGATGCTATAAAAACAGGAGTGTGACGTCATGATTGACAGCTGAGATTGACAGTTTCTCTGAGCGAACTGAGGAGCCAATGGACTACACTTTTACTCTTAATCTGTGGTTAGTAATTGTATTTACCTTATTTTAACAAGCCTCTTGTCGTACTGCGATCAGCAAACATCAAACCTGGAGCAGTCAGGCTTCTCAAAAAAGGTTCAGGGGCATGTGCTTGTGATTGACTCTGAGGGAGTGTGAGCGAGACCTTGATACTACGGCCACACTTCGGTCACTACTGCACAGAATCGGCGCAGATTTAGGTGAGAGCTCCATGAACTGAACTACATTTACACGACAACGATGTGCTAAATATGCTTTTTTTCGCATACAGACGACAACGTTGTCAAAATGATCCCCATTCACATGGTTCTGTGAAAATTACAAAAAATTCTGTATTATGCTGCCAGACCAGTAGTTGGTGATGTCAACACTACACACAAGCACATGTGCATTCTCGTGCAAAATGTGCATGCCTATAAAATAAACACATAATACACATGACGTCACTGTTTCACTGTTAAAGAGTTACATTCTCATGCTAAACATGACCAAAGTTTCAAAACACGAGTTGGACGTATGACGGACTATTTGTGTGCCAAATACACCAGTTTCGGAAAGTTTTTTTTCGAGTATCACGTAATAAAGGGCAGAATTCCTTGTATAGGCACTTCTCCCTGATAAGCCTGCACACATCACCCAGAGTGAGAGCGAGAGCACGCCCATCAACGCGCTTCGTTCGGGTTACAGAAGCCAAGAGATTTTTCCATAATGTCACCAAAGGAGTGTGTTTTTGGTTGTGAGAGAAAGATGACCTTTTTCAGCTTCCCAAAGAACCCAGCATAAAGGGAACAGTGGATGAAGTTTGTTTTTCCAGGGAGTTGTGCATGTATGTTTGTTTGATCCCGGAATTTCGGTGATGAATGCTTTGTAAACAAGTCCCAGTTCTACACTGGACTTGCAGATTGTGGACGGTGAGTAACTGCAACAAATGTCTGTGTTTTGTTGGCAATCGGCACGCAAGTGCATATAATGTAAACAACACAAACATTTTTGTTCCCTTTTTATTTATAATGATGTCGCAGCTTGCAGACGATCTCTACGCAAAAGCTGTGCGTGCTCATGACTCTTTAGCTCTGCCCATGTCAGGCAAGCCTCCAGGAGCTAGGCTTTTTTTGGAAAGAGTCAGTACAGCATATGTATCTTTTATAAATATGATAAAACTATGAAGGATGCAATAAGAAGGATGCAATAAGATTAACATGACATTGGTAGAAACTGTGTGTGTTATGTACCCTTTAACCTTGTTTTGGCGTACCACTTGAACACTATGGTGAGGCGGTTGTCATGTTGAGTGGAACAGCCCTAGAAATGACTTTTATTACCTTCAGACAATGGACCTGATCATCAGAAATCAGAAGTTTCTCAATCTTAGTTTGTCTTTTTTTGAGTTCTGTCAGCTCTTGATCCAGATGTTTGTGAAGTTCCTCTGCTCGATCTATCTCAGTCTTCTCCTGAGCTCTGATCTGCTCTTTAATCTCAGAGTGTTTCTTCTCAAGAGAGCAGATGAGCTCAGTGAAAACCACCTCAACATCCGCCATGGTCTCTAGCGCTGAACTCTGTTGGAGATAGAAAGATGTGATCATGCAGATCATTGTGACTTAATTTGGTGTAATATCCAAAACAGGAAACTCCTGTTTTCACAGATTCTGAAGCCTTTTTTAATCACGCAATGAAAACTGCACGGCCATTGGTTCGCAGAGTTTAAGTAAGCGAACCAATGGCGGCACGGCAGAGCCACACGAGCCAATGGCGAGTGAGCCCACTTGAGCCCGCCAAAATGGACGGGGTCTCGGGCTATATAAGCGCCCATCTCACCTTAGCAAACTTATTTAATTAGACTGAAACGACAGCATGTGGCGTCCTACGAATAGGACTCCATTCCGTATCCAAGGGAACTAAGGTTATGTTAGTACGTTCTCTTTCAATACTACACTCCGTATTGCATCGTCTGCCGTTTAGGCAAGACGCAACGGGGAATATACAATCATGCCGTGCTATGAAGTGGGGACGACAGAGAATCCGAGCGGAGCACTGAGGATGGCTTGCACGTATGCACATAACATAATGTATCCTGGAAGATCGGTGACTTGAGGACACTGTATTCTAGGAGCCCCTTTTGGCCTAGAGCATATATTGGGAATGGGAAAAATATGTTATTACCCGGACTTTGGTCAGGGCCATAAACGAGTGCTCATAAGCTGGTCACATTGGTGAGGCTTATGCAGAGAGAACCTGCGTTTGTAATGCAGTGATGTCCAGATTATAAAATCTGACAAAGGTGGACAGCGAGGCCCAGCCAGCCACCTCACAAATTTCCACGATGAACACGCCAGTGGACCATGCCCAAGAAGAGGCCATGCCCCTCATGGAGTGTGCTCTAACACCTATGGGGCACTGTATGCCCAAGAAGGAGTAAGTAAGCGCTATAGTATCGACATCTGGATAATCTGGGCTCCGTGACTGGAAGACCTTTAGTACGGTCATCGAAGCAGACAAAGAGTTGTTCAGACTGATGAAAAAAGGCAGAACGATCGATGTAAGTCCTCAGGACCCTGACTGGACAGAGTAGGTTCAACTCCTGATCATCCTGGGAAGGAGGAAGTGCAGAGAGAATGACCATCTGTGCCCTAAAGGATGTGGATAGGACCTTTGGGACATATCCATGTCTTGGTTTCAGGACAACTTTTGAGTCGTTGCGCCTGACCATTTTAGAGAGTAGAGACATCTCGTTGACAGAGCTCTGGCTTGTGAGATAGTGTTCTGGACATCTTCAGGGAGGTTTGAAGGCTACCGTCTAGAAGCCATACATGGAGATCCCACAGCTCGGGTTTGGGGTGCCAAATTGTCCCTCCCGCTTGGGAGAGGATGTCTCGTCTTAAGGGTATCGGCCATGGCTCCATGGATGACAGCTGAGACAGGTCCGAGAACCATGGTTGGCTCCTCCGTAGGGGAGCCAAAGAATTTCCTGAACCGCGAGGGGGTGGAGCGACCATTCCTCTGAGGGAAGGTTGTTCCGGGACAACATGTCCGCCCCTTTGTTCAGTACGCCCTGAACATGAGAGAGCAGGTTGTGCTGGGCCAACTCTAGGATTGTTCTTGCTAGAGTGAAAAGGGGCTTGGATGAGAGCCCACCCTGGCCATTTATGAAGGACACCAATGTAATATTGTCTGATCTGACCAGGACATAGTGTCCCACCAGGAGAGGGAGGAAAGACTGGAGAGCTTTATACACCGCCATAATTTCCAGGCGGTTGATATGAAGCTTGACTTCATGGCTCCTCCAGCGCTCCCCAGCCGATTTTGGAAGCATCTGTGAAAACGACTTTCCTCTTGCACATCCTCCCTATATCCAAGCCCTGCTCGAACCAGCAGGGGCCCATTCAAGGAGCCAGGGTTGCAGACCATGCCTGATTCACTTTGAGCAAGCAGCAACCATGCTGCCAGGCCTGGGGTGGGACCCGCAGTTTCAGCCAGAACTGTAGTGGGTGCATACGAAGTAGGCCCAACTGCAGGGCTGGTGATTACGAAGTAGGCCCAACTGCAGGGCTGGTTATGCTGAGCCCATCAGACCTAACATCCTCTGAAATGTTCTGAGCGGCAGAGAGGATCCAGGTGTGAAAGTTTCCGTGAGCTGCTGAATGGCCAGGGATCACTCTGGCGAGACTACGGCCCTCATACAGGTCGAGTCGAGAATAATCCCCAGGAACAAGATTCGTTGGCTGGGAGATAAAGAGCTCTTTGGAAAATTGACCCTGAGCCCCAAGCACTCCAAGTGGCTGAGGAGGAGGGATCTGTGTGCCACTAGCTCTGCCTCCGACTGGGCCAGGACAAGCCAGTCGTCGAGGTAGTTGAGTATGCGTATGCCCACTTCATAAAAGTGCGGGGAGCTAGAGACAGCCTGAACGGAAGGACCTAGTATTGATACGCCACCCCTTCGAAGGCGAATCTCAAGAATCGTCTGTGATGGGGGGCTATCTGGATGTGAAAATAAGCATCCTTCAGATCCAGGGAAAAGAACCTGGGCGAATTTGTCAGAATATCTGTTTCAAAGTGATCATTTTGAACGAACGCTTTATTAGGGCCAGATTCAGACATCTGCTCTGCCGGCTGAGGTGTATGCCCGTCCAGCAAGGGTCAACGTGTTGCGACACGGCTTGGACATGTGCTCGGCGCTGTGGGCGGCTCGGGTGTGAAGCGCTGACCAGGCTTTTGGCAGGCTCCAGCGGACTCGCTCACTATTGGCTCGTGCGGATATGCCGCACCATCATTGGTTCGTTTACTTAAACTCCACGAACCAATGGCCGTGCAGTTTTCACTGCGTGATTAAAAAAGGCTTCAGAATCAGTGAAAACAGGAGTTTCCCCATTGCGTCTTGCCTAAACGGCAGACAACGCAGTACAGAGTGTAGTGTCAAAAGGGAACAAGTGTATGTCAGGCTCCAAAATGGATAGAAGTCTCAATAAGAACACCATGACTTCTATGTCACTACTTTTTAGCATTTTTTAATCATTTTTTAAGCTTAAAACCCATTGGTCACTGTATATCTTTACTGAATCTAAAAGATCTACTTGTAAGTGTCAAAAACCTTTAAACGTAAAGAGGACGTAAAGAAACATACTGTAAGAAGCTTCACCGCTTCACCGAGGTCCTGCTGACCTCTCTCTCGCTCCAGGATCAGCTTCTGACACTCCTCTTTTATCTCCTTTATCTCTTTCTGAGGATGTTAACATACAAAATTAATAAAACATTAATAGACAAAAATATACACCTTTCCAGTCTGGTAAATGGGTGTAACAAGGTGAACTGAAATTACTGTCTAAATAAAAGCAATATATTACAAAAATAATACAAAATAATAACAATAACAATTATAATTAAAATATTTTATGCATTTTTATTATTGTTGAAATTACCTTTTTACTAGTCCATTCTGAATCCACAGACACCACACTGTGTCCTTTGTGATTGTCAGTACACAAACAACAAATGCACTGATGATCATCCTGACAGTAAATCTCCAGAAGTTTCCCATGACTAAGGCAGATGTTCTCCTGAATGTTTCTGGAAGCTTCGACTAGTTTGTGCTTCATAAACGCAGGAGATTCATTGTGAGGCTGCAGGTGAGTTTGACAGAAGGAGGCCAAGCACTGCAGACAGGACTTTACAGCTCTGTTCTTCTCTGTAGTGCAAACATCACACTCCACAGCAGCTGTTTGTAGGGACGTCTTCTGCAGCGTCTCCATCATCTCAGCTATCAGAGTGTTCTTCTTCAGTAGAGGTCTCTGACTGAAGCTCTCTCTGCATTGGGGACAGCGGTACGGCGGCCCCTGCTCCTTCTGGCCCCAGCAGTCAGTAATACAGCTCATACAGTAACTGTGTCCACAGGGAATCGTCACTGGCTCTTTCAGCCCATCCAAACAGACTGGACAGCTGAACTGATCTGCATACTGACTCGCTACAGAATCTGCCATTTCCGCTTCTGTTCTGTAATAAGAGTTGTTTTGCCAAGAAAAGCAACATTAATTGTCAAATGCCAAATTTCACTGAAGTGAAAGTATGAATACTGCCAAGATTTTACATATAATCAACATTAACATGAGAGAAGCTTGGGAATACATCATGGCACATTGCAATCTGTGTAGTGCTCGCCATATTTTTGGACTCTCTGGAGCAAACAGTAGCTGCATCCCAATTCAGAGGCTGCATCCTTTGAAGGCCGTGTGCGAAGGCCGAAAGAATCACAGCAACGAAGCCTGTCCAAATTCGAAGGCTATTTCAAATGTGTTGTCAAAATGCATCTATCGTTTCCTGTGCAATGACGGATCCAATTTGTGGCCAACAGATTTGTGGCCTAGCCTACCCCAGAATTCATTGCACGCCAGTGACGGCAGAATTTTTTTTTTGAGACAAATTGCCAGATTACACTTTTAAACATAAGTATTAGGGGTGTTTTTATATTTCACTTTTTATAAAAAAAAAAAATAAAAAAAAAAGATTCCCTTGACAAAAACCCAATAGGATTTTTCCATAGGATACTGGGTTATTGCAAAAAATAAGATCTGTGATCAACAAAAGTTAATGATACACGTTTTGTTAATCACGGTAATCTTCACAGATGAACACATCTTCTATGAATTTTGACATTCATAAAATTGAGACTCATTAACACTTGTGCCACCGGCCTTGTTCCGCTCTCATGGCTCAGCCTCATCCTGCCCATCACATACCCCAATCGAGACTGCGCTCTACTTCAGGGGGACCTGTCACAGTGGCTGCAGCACCTGGGGGTAAGGACAGACAATGCAGAGAAAATTAAACGGCAGGATGAGGAGAGACAGAGATGAGAGAGGGAAATTCTTGGTCCGGTTCCCAAAACGTATTCCCATCCAGTCCTCCACTAGCTGGGTGAACTTGTCCGTGATGCCTGGCGGTGTCTCCTCCGGGCTCGGGCAGCCGGCAGGAGTCCCTGACCATTCCCTGCTCCTCTGCAACATGGGGGACAGCAGCAGGCTCCGGCCTCAGGCAAACGGCTGTGATTCCTCCGCTCCCTCACGGGTGGCAACCGTCCCTCCACAACATAGTCTGCTGGCAGTGCTCTGGACCTGCCTGTCTCTAGCATCACTGAAGAGTAAAAATGCACCAAAGTGAGACAGGACATGACCCTGACCAAGTCTCAAAATGCTATAATACAAGAGGCTGCTCCCAGACTAGCAACTTGAAGAAAGTGGACCACCACTGAGGCCATACAGCAAGCAAATTCCTCTCTCAACGCATGGAGACATTGTAGGACAGTTGAAGCAAGGAAGAGGGGGTTTTGGACATGGGACAAGCTGATCCACATGATGCAAGGCAACATCTGCCCAGAGAAAACAGCTGGTAGTAGCTGAGGTCTGGCAGCAAGAGGAGCCAGAGAGATGTACAAAGGCAGTCTTGCAGTCCAGACAAGGACAATGGACAAAATGGGAAAACCTGGAGCAACAAAACTCACCTGGAAGGATCTTTGGGAGATGGAAGGAAGCAGACTGAGCTTCATTATCAGAGCCACCTATGATGTTCTTCCCACACCCAAGAACCTAAACCAGTGTATTGGAGAAGATTCATCATGTCCTCTATGCCAAACCCTAGAAACGCTAAGGCACAACCTTTCCCAAGACCATTATACCTGGAGGCACAGGAATTGGCGATTATCCTGGAAGGAAGGAAAACCACCATCAATGCCCTCTCTCCTCCAAAGCCTGGATTCTCAAAATCCACCGCCAGGACAACTTCCAGTGAAGCAAATTACAAAAATGGAATCGACCCTGCTGGACGATGCCTGGGACTGGAAAATGCACTACTGCGGTAAAAAATGCGGTACTCTACTACTATTCCTGCAGTTCCTGGATGTGCAATGTTGAATTTTCTATCGAATTTGAACCACTGAACTTGTGGAAGCAGATTTGTAAAGTAAAACAAAATGGACCAAAAATTGTCTGTTGAATAGGTTGTATTTTTAAACAGACGAATATTTTGGAAGTGAAATCTGAAAGGTGAATTTAGATTAATGAATTTTTAATAATGAAAATGTGTGTGAAATGTTTTTAATTGAAATATTCACAGCGCAAATATACAACTATGTTGAATTTCAGCCCATAAAAATGCAAGCCCTAAAAATATTATTAATGCAATGCTTTTTTTTTCAATTAGTGCAATTCAACAAGCTTTTTTTGTTTCAAAAACATTTGTCATTAGTTTACTACAGTGGCCCAGTAGTGCACAACACAACGAAATTAAAAAAGCAAACATAAGTTCACAACACAACAAAATCGAGCCACAACACAACGGAATAAAGCCACAGCACGACGGAAACAAGCGACAACACAACGGAATAAAGCCACAACACAACGGAATAAAGCCACAACACAATGAAATAAAGCCACAACACAATGGAATAAAGCCACAACACAACGGGGGCTCTCAGAGCTCGTTAATATTAGTATTCCTTGCCAATGTTCTATAAAGTCGACAGTCTTACAAAGATATCAATACCATGATTAGTTTTAAGTATGTAAACGTTGTATATCGACATGAAATATTAATCCAAAATCACTTGAGTGCACACTAGCTTCATATTTATACCTGTGAATTATTTGACGCGCTACCACGGATGAAGGGAACGTCTGACAATTCCACCAAGTGGTTAAAACGTATAATTTGTATTCATTACAATGACTTTGTTTAACATTTAAAAACAGACATGTTCAAATTCCAAAGCTTGTTACTTCCTGTTGGTAAGACTGACAAACTTTGTAATTTGAACATGTCTGTTTTTAAATGTTAAAAGTAATTTGAATGAATACAAATTATACGTTTTAACCACTTGGTGGAATTGTCAGACGTTCCCTTCATCATTCACCATGGTAGTGCATCAAATCATTCACAGGTATAAATATGAAGCTATTGTGCACTCAAGTGATTTTGAATTAATATTTCATGTCGATATACAGTGGTTATATACTGTTGAAACTAATCGTGGTATTCATATCACTGCCGACTCTATAAAACATTGGCAATGAATACTAACAATACCGAGCTCTGAGAGCCCCCTAGTGGTCGGGAACATTTCCGTTGTGTTGTGGCTTTATTCCGTTGTGTTGTGGCTCAATTTCGTTGTGTTGTGGCTTTATTCCGTTGTGTTGTGACTCGATTTCGTTGTGTTGTGAACTTATGTTTGCTTTTTTTTAATTTTGTTGTGTTGTGCACTACTGGGCCACTGTAGTTTACTTCCATAGGCTCCTGCTCCATATACTCTACAAACACAAGTAGGGGTGGGGTTAGGATTAGGCAATCAAGTAGCCACTTCAACAAGGGGGGTAATAGTTTGGCAGGGGGTCAGAATTCATAACGCCGGTACTCAGATCTCAACGAACTGCAGCAAATAACATTTGCAGATGGGTTTTTCCTTCCTTAGGTGTGGTATAAGTGCTTGCAGTTCAATGCATATTAATGTATCTGTAATATATTATGAATCTATAAATACCACATTTTGTTGAAGTTGATTACGTTACCAGGTTTCACTTCCACTTTCACCTTAATTCCTTTGTGTTGCTTCCACGATAAAGGGATGAAAAAACCACATGCTTTCAGAAAATCATGTGATCAATGAAAAATTAAGTCATGTGAATACTTCCCTTTTAGCTGGTGAAGTGAATTTACTTATTGTAGAGTTAACAAAAGTTATCATGAGCATTGTAATGTTTGAAGCAGATGTCATAACAGAGGAAGATTTTAAAATGGCAGTTCATTCATGGGTTTCCCAACAGCATCATGAGCTTAAGAAACTCTACCCACCTAATGGACTCCATAGGATCAACTTTGCTCACAATGATTTTGAGAAACACAGCCCAGGCCCATTACAAGTTAAAGGAATATAAACACTCTGTACACACAGATGAACCAATACATACAAAGCAGACAACATGATAAAGTCATAATTTTTGGATCTTATTAAGTTCTTACCTTGACAGAAATAATTCTCAAATATGATGTGCTTTACCCAGAAGAACAGCGCGTGGTACTATTACAGTGATTGAATCACCAGTGGGGAAATATGTTTCAAATACTTCTGTTTTTCAGTCAGTACGTAAACAAAATGGGGCTGTCTCAAAGCAGACAGTGATAATGAAACAGTGAGAGAAATAGAAAAGAAAAAAAAATTAAAGCTGCAAGCAGCGATGAAAGGGCCCTCACACCCGTGCCACCGCCACCCGGTGGCTTTAGGAAAACAGAGCACGGTGGGCAATATGCATTTAAGTATATAAATATAAAGAGGACAACGTCAGTAATTTGTATTTGCCACACTTCCTGCTACCAACAGGTGGCGATATGACTATAACTAAATTTTGGCGTGAAGTTTGAGGCAGATTGGACATTGTATGCCTGAGTAACTACTTCCTGTTTCGTGGCATTAATCGCATACACTAGCACTTAGCCAAGTGTTGCATGATTTAATGTGTTTCTAGCATGTTTGGCACTTCATGTCATATTTAAATGTGTTTCAGGGAGTGAATTACAGTGTAAAGCATGCCATTTTCTGTTGCCAACAGGTGGCGCTATGACTAACTGAATATATAGATATCTTCAGGCCATGACTCTTATCACACATGTGAAGTTTGGGGCAGATCAGACATTGTATGCCTGACTTACTTCCTCTATCATGGCGAAACATCAGAATTTGTCAGGCCACCACGGACACGCCCTTCAACGAAAACTCAAGATCTTTGCAATGTAACATTGCTAAGGCCTTAAGATTAGACTGACCAAATATGTTGTTGTTCTGGTTAAATCTCTATGTGGAGTTAATCACAGTGTAAAACAAGTCATTTCCTGTCACCCGAAGGTGGCGCTATGACTGTAACTGAATATTGCCATGTAGATGTCTTCAGGCCAGGACTCTAATGTTCGTCTGAAAGAAGATAGTCATGAACACCTAGGATGGCTTGAGGATGAATAAATCATGGGATAATGATTCCTTCAGACAATGATTCTAAAATTCTTTTAGAGCTCCTTAGATTCAGTCCACTTTATTGTCCTCATTTGAGATAAAATTACATAACAAACTGTACATATGCTATAATTATTGAATTATGTACTCATTAAATTATCATTTTAAGCTAAGCGTCATGTTTTTTTTTTTTTTTTCGTCATTTAGGTTACGATAGATTCTGATAATTAAAACAAACATCAGGCTTGTGTATTTATTAAATCAATTACTACTTTATTTGTTCAGGAACAGAGGTAACTTAAAATGTTATTTGTGTAGCCTATTGTAGACTTTTATAATACAGTAAACACTGTGTTTTGTACCATTTCTAAATATAATCTACATTAGTAGTCTACATAATTTATATCAACATTCAGAAACCTGACATTATTTTGTTCAACAACTTTTGATGATTTAATGTAAAATGTTAAATTAAAAATTCTATGTAAATCAGTTAATAATGACACAAATGACAAAATCTCAAAGAAACATACATCACATTTGTTCTCTTCTCTTATTTCTCTTTGAAATAAAAACAACCATCATTTCAAATCTAAATCAATTACTTTATCTACACATTTAAAAATATATACATACAAATCTTTAATATTCAATGTGAAATTGTCTATTGACAAAAAAAAAAACATATATTATCCTCACAACTGATGTAATAAATATGAAAAATGTTGATTTTTAGATTATTAAATCCTGATTAAGGAGAGCATAAACATTTATTAAATGTTTTGAGAAGCATGGAAAAATGTGGTGGAAATTTCCCTTGTGCTGTATATATACACTAGATACTGACTTTGTGCATTTGTAAATAGTTCAGGTAATTCTGTTATAAATTCTTTTTTTATACTTCAGGTAAATTGTTTCACATATTCACATTTTTAGAATTCAGAACTACTATTTAATTTAAATCACTGTTTGATGCTCAAATACAATTATGTATTTTTTAATATATTAGATAGATTATATTTTAAGCTCTGCTTTTCTATGATCCTGACTGATGAAACTTGTCCAGAGTAAAAAGCAGGGTATAAGGGTTCAGTGAAAGTGGTCTGGACTCTGTGAAGGAGAGTCATTGTGTCAGAGACGCTGTAGAAGGACAGAGTTCCTGCTCTGTGATCCAGATACACTCCTATTCTAGAGGAGCAGACAGCAGGGATTGAGACTTGGGCTTTATCATGTGTGAAATAGACGTTCTTTTGAGAGCGGGACAATCTCCAGGATTCTTTGTTGGAGCCAAGTCTACAGTCATAATTTCTTCCTTTACGTCCAATTCCTTTGTAACAAACTGCTACAGCCCAATTGTTCCCACTGCACTCGACCTCCCAGTAACAGCGATCACACAAACCCTCTTGACACAAGACATTCACATATCTATCAAATCGCTCTGGGTGATCAGGATACTGTTGGTCTTTATATGTAAATGATATTTTCCTGTTGTCTTCAGACATTTTGAGTTTATTGTTTGCAGTGTTTGGATCCAAGTGAAGTTCACAGAAATCTGAGGAGGAGGAATGAATGAACAAAAAAACAAATTGAACAAAGTACTCTTTGGTTCCAAAATGGTCACATTGTAACAGATCATATCCACTGATACTTAACAATTAATGAGTGTTTGCCTTGAAGAAACCACAGTTCAACTTACACTGCAAAAAATCATTCTGGGTCTTTGCAACATGGACATTTGACACTGAAGAGACAATAAAAAACAAATGTGATTAATTTGTTGTTTAATCTTACAGAGTATGAATGGCAAAAAATATATCAAAATATTCAGACCTTCTTGTGATATTTTAGCTGTTTGCTGTTGACAGACGTCCTCCAAAACCTCTCTGAATGCTGAGATTGAAATGTCTTTAAAATACAGACGAGTGTGTTGAGTGATGGGAACGTCTTCAAATGTGGGTAAAACACACACAGACTGACAGCTCTGAAATGAGACAAATACAACACTACTTATGTAAAAGAGTAAGTATAGAAACATGGTGGTATATTGATGTAATGAATTTCAGTACCTTCAGAAAAATGACCTGGTCTTCAGTAATCAGAAGTTTCTCAATCTCTGCTTGTCTTTTTCTGAGTTCTGTCAGCTCTTGATCCAGATGTTTGTGAAGTTCCTCTGCTCGATCTATCTCAGTCTTCTCCTGAGCTCTGATCTGCTCTTTAATCTCAGAGCGTTTCTTCTCAAGAGAGCAGATGAGCTCAGTGAAGACCTTCTCAATGTCCTCCATGGTCTCTAGAGCTGAACTCTGTTGGAGACACAAAGTTCTGATCAAGAAGATCACTGTTGTGACTTAAAACAATGCAGTAAGACAGTAAATAAGTGGCTGTCAAGCACCAAAATTGTCAGAAGTCTCAATAAGAACACTGTGTGATGCATCTTATAGCAGTTTTTAAATCAATTTTTGGAGCTCAAAACCCATTTAAAAGATAAACTTTTCTGCATGTCAAACAAACTTTAAAACTAAAAAACATATAAAGAAACATACTTTAAGAAGCTTCACTGCTTCACCGAGTTCCTGCTGACCTCTCTCTCGCTCCTGGATCAGCTTCTGACACTCCTCCTTTATCTCATTCAGCTCTTTCTGAGGAATGTTAACATACATAATAAAACAATAGGCAAGAATAGACACACCTTTCCAGTCTGATAAAAGGCTTTGTGACAAGGTGAATCGAAAATACAGCCTATAAATATATGCAATATAATAAAAATAATATTAAAATTGCTTATGCATGTTTTTTTATTATTGTTGATGTTACCTTTTTACTAGTCCATTCTGAATCCACAGACACCACACTGTGTCCTTTATGATTATCTGTACACAAACAACAAATGCACTGATGATCATCCCGGCAGTAAATCTCCAGAAGTTTCCCATGACTGAGGCAGATGTTCTCCTGAATGTTTCTGGAAGCTTCGACTAGTTTGTGCTTCATAAACGCAGGAGATTCATAGTGAAGCTGCAGGTGAGTTTGACAGAAGGAGGCCAAGCACTGCAGACAGGACTTTACAGCTCTGTTCTTCTCTGTAGTGCAAACATCACACTCCACAGCAGCCGTTTGTAGGGACGTCTTCTGCAGCGTCTCCATCATCTCAGCTATCAGAGTGTTCTTCTTCAGTAGAGGTCTCTGACTGAAGCTCTCTCTGCATTGGGGACAGCGGTACGGCGGCCCCTGCTCCTTCTGGCCCCAGCAGTCAGTAATACAGCTCATACAGTAACTGTGTCCACAGGGAATCGTCACCGGCTCCTTCAGAGGATCCAAGCAAACTGGACAGGTGAACTGATCTACATACTGACTCACTGCAGACTCGGCCATTTCTTTGCAGATAATCTGTCCTCAAATAGGAACTGCTCTGGCAGAAGTAAATCATTAAAGAAAGTACATAAACCCACATGTAAATCATAAATTACTTAAAAAACTACAAAATGCTTACAGTTAATCCTAGACGCTTCATCAGTATAACCACAACAATAAACATACGACATCAAGATTAACACAGAATTATCAATACAGTAATACTTTAATACTCTTTATTTCAAAGCAAGCAAAAAGACACTGGGGAAAAAACGTTATTTAAAGATCGTATTAAGTTCTCACCTGCTTTGACAGAACACAAAAGTCAAATATTAACCCGACTAACGGTTCCGTTTTTCTTGAATCCACACACTTCCTGGTTCTCAGTGTGCAGATGTGCGCATGTGTGCCGAGATGGAGAGCAAGTAAAGACTAATAAACCATAACATTTACTTCCCTTATCTGTAGTAATATGTATTAACGATACATATCTGTTCTAACGTAGTAGTTACAGTACAACGTCAAGAAGTAGGCTAAAAGAGAAAGTCGCTTATGCAAAAGTTTTTTTTTTTTTTTTTTTTTTTTTTTAGGAATGGCTATTCAAGCTATCAGACCAGTCCAATACTGTCTAATAAAAGACAGAAAATGTGTATTTAACTGCTAACACACGTTCAGCCATGTGAAATGATTAAATCATTTATTTTTTGATGTTGGCTGGACAATGCTATTGGCATCAAAACATTTCTTGTTTTAAAAAGTGATACTTATTGATCACAAGAAGAGCAAATAGCTATTCATGGTAAGAAAAACAACAATCACACGGATTTTTGAGACAAAATATTTCCTAAATCAGCCACATTTCTATTCCACTTTGAAATTAATTAAATGATCACTAGAATGATATTAACACAAATGCACTTTGATTTTCTCTTTATTTGATACAAATTACAGCATTGTTAATTACATATTAAACTATAAAAACAAACAAACATAAAGATTAATCTTTTATGTAGAAGGATTATTTTAAGAATGTGCCTTAATCTCCTTTAAAAAGGTTTCACAGCTGTTTCTCAACTTTTTGTCAGATATGAAACAGTAAAAATCCTCATCCTGAAGTCAAACCAGTTATCCAAATTTTTGGTCAACAGTGAGATGAAACAGTTTACTACATTCTGCAGCCAATTATTTTCACAAACTAATTCTGACATCTTGTGGCTTGATGATGAACTGCATCAATTATTATGAGCTGCAGTAAAGTAACCTTGCTAAAGATTATGAAATACACACACATGAAGACCCACTGTAACATCTGATTCTGGGAAACCTTATCCGAGCTCTCCTATGACAGAAGAACCTATTCCAGCTAGAAAAGCAGGGTATAAGGGTTCAGTGAAAGTGGTCTGGACTTTGTGAAGGAGAGTTGTAGAAGGATGTAGAAGGACAGATTTCCTGCTCTGTGATCCAGATACACTCATGGAAATTCTGTTTATAGTAGGGTAATCTCCAGGATACTTTGTTTGAGCCAAATTTACAGTCATAACCGTTTCCTTTACGACTAATTCCTTTGTAACAAACTGCTACAGCCCAATTTCCCCACTGCACTCGACGTAACAGCGATCGTACAAACCCTCTCGACACAAAATTTAATTGCACAAACCAAAGTGCTCTGGCCGATCAGGATACTTTTCTGTTCTCTTCTGACAGAATTAGCTGTTTGACTCCCCTGATTCATTAAGATAATGCTAAATCATTCAAGAACGAAACAGCACTGTTTTACTGGGAGACAACTTTTCTGCTTTGTTTAGAACTAAATTTGTTGGCAAAATAGAGCAAAAATTGTCGATCTTGCTTGTGTGATATTGCTTAATATTATTATTATATATATATTAAAAAACAAACAAACTCCAACACGAAACGGGGGCAAATCATATCTTGAACTTCAGGGTTATTTTTATTAATTTTGACTATTTTACATCAAAGTCAGACTAGCTTCCTTGTTGTTAAGCTTAAAATCCTGGATGTATTGATATGTTTTAAGTGGTGACAAACAGTGCCGAAGTTTAGGGCAAGCACGAATGGCAGGTTCGACAGATGTGATTGCTACTCTGCGGGGTGTGTGATGTGCTAGTGCTAATTTAAAGAAAACAAGTTGACAAATTCAAGATTTGGAGATAATATAGCATAATAGGAGATTTACAACCGATTTTGTTGAAGGCCAGTCATTTTTGACCAGGAACACCAAATTAGGTAAAGGATTTTCAGCACAGCACAAGGGTTAAAAGAATCAATAAACTTAAGATTTGGAACAATATCAATACAAAGTTTATTATCCTAACACAGATCTTATATTAAAAGATCAAGTAAAACATTTGTATGTCAATAAAATTCATAAGATATAGCTCCCCTCAGAAAGAAAAAAAAAAAGAAAAAAAAAAAAAAAACCACAGCATGCATCTCAAACAACGAGTAAAATGCTCTTAAAAACCTTTAATTATGATTACAGGTGCAAAATTTCTTATACACACACCATACATCCAGTGCCACACCACAAGATCACCGGTCAACGAGAAGATCAAGTGTCAAAGCAGGCCTGGCTCTTATACAAAGCCACTAGGCACACTGTAACACACAAAAAGAGGAGAGCAACATATACCTTGCAAATAACAAAAACAAAGATACAAAGAAAACGATATTCAATACCTGACACCCTGCTGTGAGCAAGTAAGACATTCTGCTGCTGTACAATGTAGTAAACATGAATTACCCATAGCAGATCTATACAGGTGGAGCTGGGGAGGGTGGAGGGACTCTGAAAGCACACTGCAAACTTCTACAGCAAACGCTGACCAAGTTGAGCTGCAAGTTCATTGGCCTCTGATACAGCAGGAACCAATCAGCTCTGCCCTACAGAAAATGATGTGATTGCAAGCATATTGACATAAGGATCATCCTGCGCCATCTAGAGTTTCAGGACACACCACAAGAATCACTAGTCCAAGCAGAGATAAAGTGTCCTGTACAAAGCCACTAGGCACACTGTAACACACAAACAGAGGACAGCAATCCCTTGCAAATAACAAAAAAAAAAAGATACAAAGAAAACAATATTCAATGCATGACCTAACTAACAAAAATACATACATATTTAACACAGTACATATTAATTGCCAGCCACACAACCTACAGTATAATATTACAAATTACACCATGGGGCAGTTGACTCCTTGTTTCTGATTGGATGACAAAGATTCTAAGGTGTGCAATTATTTTCCAATAAACGCACAGCTAGTAGTTCTAGGTCTGTCGACAGCATTACATTTCTATATCACTTCACGATAAGATTTCAGTGCCAAAGTTCCTGACAGCCTACAACAACAGATGCACTAAAACCTACAGACACTAAGTAAACAAAAACAATAGGATAAAAACAATTTTCTCCATTAAATTACCCTTTATTATTTATAGAAAGCACACTTTCTCCCTCTCTCTCTCTCTCTCTCTCTCTATATATATATCCAATAACTGCATTAGTTTGCATATCAATAGCTCAAACGTTAATAGCTCTAAAATGAGGTTTTGGAATTTACAAATGGATGCTGGGGATGTGATGCGCAAGAAAATGGTTCTTTGCACAATAGCATATTAAGGACAGAAACCTGACAAATGTCTTGAGGTATGTTAACCATAAGCAGAATAATTGGTTCTGGTCCACTGAATTATTGAAAAAAAAAAAAAAGTCTACAACATTATTGTGCATTAATTCAATGTGTGTTCCTTACACAACCAACAAACAAAATATACTTTAACGAATGAGCAACTGCTGTAAAATCTCAACGCTCCGTCCCCAAAAAACGCCCACACTAGGGCACAAATATTAGACACATCAGTAAAAAAATACATTTAGTTTACGGATCGCTTGGAACCTTGTCGGCCTCAAAGAATGTTATTAGCCTTTAGTTACAGTATTTTTGAAAGGAATATGAGTCTGTGAGGGATAAAAGTACAGTGGGTTCAGTGGTTTGTTGTTTTACAACACACTGATTGTTCAATGAATGAAACATCTTTCAGTAGACAAAACAGTTTTGAAAATTTGTGAAAATAATGTGATCTAGTACCTTTATACAGTGTGTGCCTTTGAAAAGACAGTAAGTCTGGCCCTCACAGCCTCATTTTCATCCTCGTTAAATTCAATGGCATCTAACCTACAATCTTTAGCTGGTATATGGCTGCCAATTCATAAAAGGTACATGAGCAGTAAATATTTGTCTGCCTCACTTCCCCAAAAGTGAGTGAAAAAGCTATTGATAATCACCCTGAGTGAAAAAGCTGAAGAGGCAACGCATCAAGTACCGCAACCTCAATGACAAACCTATATCCCTACCTGTCGCCATTGCTATCGTTGCTGGCCAGTCAACTGAACCTATTAAAAATGGGTATTCAAAATGAAAAATATCTAAATAGATCATTTAACCTCAAAACGGATGGAATAAATCAAATAAATGTTGATTTTCAGATGATTAAATCAAGATCGATGAGAGTAAAACCATTCAATAAATGTGTTGAGATTATGTATTCTGATCCTTTGCATCTGTGATTAGTTTGAGAAATTTACTGTACACTGCGTTCCAAATTATTATGCTATTGATATAGTAAGATTTCAGTACAACAAACATTCAGATTTTAGTTTTTCTAAGAAAATGTTTGTTTATTTATCCATGTATTTTTAGATAACTGGTATCAATCTCAGACAAAATAATTTGCCAGGTCTATGGAAACCCTACTTAGAGGTTGTTCCACATTATTAAGCAAGTCACAATTCTCATGCAATATGGGGAGGAAGAAAGATCTTTCTGAAGATGAAAAGCATGAAATGGTCCAATGTTGTCCAAATGGTCCAAAAGGCATGAAAACAACTAATATTGTGTGAAACTGAATGGAGATTATCAAATTATCATAAGATTTGTGAGTGATTTAGAGCACAGCAGAACTCGGTCAGGTAAAGGCTTATTGAGGAAAGTTCCTGTCAAAAAAAATAATTGTATTAAAAGGGCAGCTATAAAAGAGCCAGTTTTGAGCAGCAAACAGGTATTTGAAGCTGCTGGTGTCTCTGGAGTCTCAAGAAGCTCTCCATGCAGGCTGGCAGTTGTGCGTAAAGATGCATTTTAGTCACCACTAACCAAACCTCAAAAAGAGAAACATTTACAGTGGGTTTAGAAATACATTTTCAAACAGTTTTATTGCTGTGGGGTTTTTTTTGCAGCATGGGATAGTGCATAGTGCATTGTATTTCAGAAGGCGCTGAAAATGGCCAGTTATGAACTCCACATATCTTGCAAAAGTCATTTTAATACCCTCAGAGACCCTAAGGGGACCTTCCATCTCACTTCCCAATATTCCAGCCCAAATCATCACCCTCTAACTCCTTGCTGACATCGCAGTCTTGTTGGAACGTGGTGGCCATTCACCAACCATCCAGAAATCCATCCATTTAGACCATCCATTGTAGTACAGCATTAGTCTGTGAATAAAACTATTTAAAAATGATTCTTCATGTATTTCTAAACCCACTGTAAATGTTTTCCACCGCAGGAACTTTACCCAGGAACTAGGGACTTTGGGCTGGTACTCGGTGTGTTTCCACCGCAGCGATCGGCGTACTAACAAGTGGTTTTACCGCCTGGATGCGTTGCTAGGACACAGACCGTCCTTTTCTGGTTCAGCAGTGACAAAAGACTCCACTACTGCACTGATTGTTGGAAGCCATGCCGGAATCCGATGAACAGTTGGGTTGAAGGTAAATAAATATATGTATATATCACATCTAAATGATATCGTCTTAAAGTCATTGTAGTAAAAAAAATCAATCTAACTTTTTTACACCATGTTTTTCCAGACGAAACGAGTGGTCCGTCACTGACAGGAAGAAACAGTCACACGCAGTACTACGTCACCGGACAAATTCTAATCTTCACGGTACTTTAGACCGTGTGGAAATGCAGAAGGCAACAGGTCTGGGGGGGACAAAAAGTTCCTGGGAGAAAAGTTCCTGGTACAATTGTTCCGAGTAATTTCGATGGAAACGCGGCTTCTGTGAGGTTTGGTTAGTGATGGCTGAAATGCATCTTTACGTACAACTGCCAGCCTGCATGGAGAGCTTCTCAAGACTCCAGAGACACCAGCAGCTTCAAATACCTGTTTGCTGCTCAACACTGGCTTTTTTATAGCTGCCCTTTTAATACAATTAATTTTTTTGACAGGAACTTTCCTCAATAAGTCTTTACCTGACCGAGTTCTGCTGTACTCTAAATCACTCACAAATCTTATGATAATTTGATAATCTCCATTCAGTTTCACACAATATTAGTTGTTTTCATGCCTTTTGCACAACATTGCACCATTTCATGCTTTTCATCTTCAGAAAGATCTTTCTTCTCCATATTGCATGAGAACTGTGACTTGCTTAATAATGTGGAACAACCTCTAAGTAGGGTTTCCATAGATCTGGCAAATTATTTTGTCTGAGATTGATACCAGTTATCTAAAAAGATATGGATAAATAAACAAAAACATTTTCTTAGAAAAACTAAAATCTGAATGTTTATTGTACAGAAATCTTACTGATTTGTCTCTTGCATAATAATTTGGAACGCAGTGTATAACTTTGCTATAAATTCTGCTTTTACATTTGGTCTTTTTAAACTTTCCTATGCTCTATGATTCTGACAGACGAACTCAGCGCAGCAAAAAAAGCAGGGTATAAGGGTTCAGTGAAAGTGGTCTGGACTCTGTGAAGGAGAGTCATTGTGTCAGAGACGCTGTAGAAGGACAGAGTTCCTGCTCTGTGATCCAGATACACTCCTATTCTAGAGACAACAGGGACACGGACCTGTGCTTTATCATGAATGAAACTGAAACTCTGCAGATAATAGCCCAATCTCCAAGATATTTTGTTCAACCCAAGTTTGGATTCATCACTTCTTCCTTTACGTCCAATTCCTTTGTAACAAACTGCTACAGCCCAATTTCTGCCACTGCACTCGACCTCCCAGTAACAGCGACCGTACAAACCCTCTCGACACAAGATGTAGGGAAACTCATCAAATCGCTCTGGGTGATCATGATATTGATAAACTTTATTAGAGCATGATATTTTTCCGCTCTCTTCTGACAGTTTGAGGTTTTTGTTTGCAGTGTTTAGATCCAGGTGAAGTTCACAGAAATCTGAGGAGGAGGAAAGAAAAAAAAACATATATTGAACAAAGTAAACTTTGGTTCCAAAATGATCACATTGTAACAGATCATACCCACTGATACTTATCAATTAATGAGTGTTTGCCTTGAAGAAACCACAGTTCAACTTACACTGCAAAAAATCATTTTGTGTCTTTGGTTCTGGAGGATATGTAACATGGACATTTGACACTGAAAATCCAAAACAAGTGTATGGTTAATTTGTTGGTTTAATTCTGCAGAGTATGAAGAGCAATACCAACATATTAAAAGATTCAGACCTTCTCGTGATATTCTGGCTGTTTGTTGTTGATAGACGTCCTCCAAAACCTCCTTAAACGCTGAGATTGAAATGTCTTTAAAAGACAGATGAGTGTGTTGAGTGAAGCTGGGAACGTCTTCAAATGAAGGTAAAACACACACAGACTGACAGCTCTGAAATGAGACAATAGTTCAAATAAGCTGTAAAACACAAACAATATTTTCTAAAATAAACAAAACAAGCATGATGTTTCATTTTATGGATAGTTCTCAACATATTTCTGTCATTACCTTCACACAATGGATCTGATCATCAGTATTCAGAAGTTTCTCAATCTCTGCTTGTCTTTTTCTGAGTTCTGTCAGCTCTTGATCCAGATGATTGTGAAGTTCCTCTGCTCGATCTATCTCAGTCTTCTCCTGAGCTCTGATCTGCTCTCTAATCTCAGAGCGTTTCTTCTCAAGAGAGCAGATGAGCTCAGTGAAGACCTTCTCAATGTCCTCCATGGTCTCTAGAGCTGAACTCTGTTGGACAGGAACAACAGCCAAAATACTGTATTTATGTGACCAATTTCAATTAAATGTATTATTCCATTATCATAAATCTTGCAAAATAAAAAAAGTTGTCTGTTTATAGACAATTAGTTTTCCCATTTTTCACAAACATGCAGGCTATAACTACAAAGCATGAAAGTGACTTACTCACGGATTCATAAATTGTTACCTCGGTTTAACAAAAATCGCGCCCACGGATTAATAAACCATACCCATGAATTTCCAGTTCCAGTATGGATTGCAAACCCTGGGAACAGACTGCGAAAGTGTGGGCATGGATTAGGAATTTGATGGTACAGATTGAAAAACCAAAGGTATGGTTTACAAATCTGAGGGCACGGATTGCCATGGGTCACGATTTGTTAAACCTTGGGAACTGTGAGTACGGTTTATAAACTGAGGGGATGATTGTTTTTTGTTTTCTCCTACAGGTGACTTCCTGGGCTCTGTAGGTTCTAGGGTCTTGTAATAATACGTTGTGTTTTTTATTTATTGTATACTATTTTTTCTCCGTTTTTATCCTCATGCTGAACACTTTTAGAAACACTGTAAAAACACTGGCATCTTCTCATACTCACTTTAAAAGACTTCACAGCTTCACTAATTTCCTGCTGACCTCTCTCTCGCTCCTGGATCAGCTTCTGGCACGCCACCTTTATCTTCTTTAACTCTTTCTGAAGTTGTTGACATACACAATCATTAAATAATATAAGTGGATATATACATCTTGCCATTCGCATATTGCAGTCTTTAAATATAAAAGCCAAAAATTCTGAGATTAGTGAGGTAATGATGAGGTAAGCCAGGTTATTTAATTAATTTAAGTTAGTATTTAAAAATAATTGACTTTGATGAATAGTATCAACTCAGAAAAAAATGACAACTACCTGAAATGATAAGCATTTTTACCTTTTTACTAGTCCATTCTGAACCCATAGACACCACATTGTGGTTTTTATGATTGTCAGTCACACACATACAACAAATGCATTGACGATCATACTGGCAGTAAATCTCCTGAAGATTTCCATGACTAAGGCAGATGTTCTCCTGAATGTTTCTGGAAGCTTCGACTAGTTTGTGCTTCATAAACGCAGGAGATTCATAGTGAAGCTGCAGGTGAGTTTGACAGAAGGAGGCCAAGCACTGCAGACAGGACTTTACAGCTCTGTTCTTCTCTGTAGTGCAAACATCACACTCCACAGCAGCCGTTTGTAGGGACGTCTTCTGCAGCGTCTCCATCATCTCAGCTATCAGAGTGTTCTTCTTCAGTAGAGGTCTCTGACTGAAGCTGTAAATAAAATGATTATTGTAACGTTTTACAAGAAAATACTATATTTTAGCCTTTCTACTTCAAATTTTCACGTTTTTTTTAATGTCGGCATGAAGGGTGCGATCTTATAGACTTTAGTCAGGGTAGCTCCAAACTAATTTTTGACAGGAATGAAGGGAGTGATAGACGTACAGTGGGTTCAATGGATTGTTGTTTAACAACATACTGATCAGCTGATGAACTGTCTTTCTGGAAAAAAAAAAAAAAAGAGGAAGAAGAAAAAAACGTACTTGGACAAAAACGTTATTTAAAGCAGTGCCATTAGAAGTAAGAAAGCAAGGCTGTGAGGGATATACTTACCGTGTTTTTAGTGGTATCTGCTGTAAAAAGCTGTAGGTTGGAGTTTTTTTTCTACCCAAATTTCTTTGAAAGTTTTTTTTGACTGTTTTGTAAGCAGAGCAATCCAAAAAACATATTAAATAATAGTACAACCCACTTAAGAGATGTCTATCCCTCACAGCCTTGCTTTCATTCCCATTAAAAATCAAAGATGACACTGCTGTGAATAAGGTCTATGAAGCAGTTTTGAAAGTTGTGAGTTGTGAAAATTATGTGACCTACACATTTAAATGGCACATACCATCCCACTGCACACGACATTCGGACACGACGCGGTCTATTTTGGCGTTTACACAAGCATCGCGCCAGTGAATACGTCACCAGAAATTAGAAGGCTAATTATTTATTATTTTGATTTAAGATTATGAATTAAAAAATAATTACTTGCACAAATAAATAATAAACACAGCAATATTCCATTAAACAATAAGAATGGTTCATTTTGATTTCATAGTGACTTAAATTCAATGTGTTACTTTCCCATTCTTTGTAATTATCTGTGGAATTTATTACCAATTTCTAAAAGTGTAAACTGTTTTACGCCATTTTTTTTTCAGTGTACAAAAATGCTTTACTTTTTGTGAATTTATTTATATAAAAACATAACCCTAAGTCTAACTCGTTACCAAAAGGAACTGAGAAACACGTGTTTACTACAGTTTACGTATAAGCATTATTTAGCTTAACTTTTTACACAGGCAAATAATAATAATAATAATAACACATTAGCTTCAGTGAATTTCTTACCTGCTTTGACAACTAAACAACTTGTTTTCTCCCGTGTAGAACCAAACTACAGCAGTATGGAACTGTAAATGCTCATGTAACAAGTTAAAAGGAATTTTTGCTTTACTGGAATCCACACATATTTCCTGGTTTCATGTGCACACAAAATCTTTTGGTGCATGTGTGAAAGTAAAATTTGACAGAAAATCACAATTCAGAAATGTCCAACTCTTCACATTGTACTTTTTCTTCAGTGAGAGTCAAACACCCAGCAACTCCACCCAACCCAAAATAAACAAGTCTTTCTTTGTTTCTTTGTTAAACCATAGGAACTGTCAGTAGGGAAACTGTGGCGACGGATTTGCGGATCTTGTTTTTTTTTTCTCCTACAGGTGACTTCCCAGGCTCAGGTTCTCATAGGTTCCTGTAATAATACGCTGCGTTGCATTTATTTTATTCTATTTTTTCCTCTGTTAAGCACTATAAAAAACTAGCATCTTCTGATACTCACTTTAAAAGACTTAACACCTTCACTAATTGTTGTTTAACAGTATAGCCTACTGATCAGCTGACAAACTGTCTTTCTGGAAGAAAAAAAAAGAGGAAGAAGAAAAAAACTTTCTTAGACAAAAACCTTATTCAGAGCAGTGCCATTACAGGTAAGAAAGCAAGGCTGCGAGGGATATACTTACCGTGTTTTTAGTGCATCGTTGGAGTTTTTTGTCTACCCAAATTTCATTTAAAGTTTTTTTTGACTGTTTCGTAAGCAGCACAATCAAAAAACATATTGAATAATTGTACAACCCACTTAAGAGATGTCTATCCCTCACAGCCTCGCTTTCATTCCCATTAAAAAAATCAAAGATGGCGCTGATGTGAATAAGGTCTAAAGCAGTTTTGAAAGTTGCGAGTTGTGAAAATTATGTGACCTACACATTTAAACGGCGCATGTCATTGTAAAGACCTCGTTTTCATCTGTGTTAAATTCAGTATGGCGTCAAACCTGACTGAAACTGCCTTTCCATTGCACACGACAAAAGACAGCCGTTGAACCGGAAGTACTTCATGACCATTCATTTCCAATGGAGAGTAGTACGGGGGCTGCGTGGAGTTCCGATCAATCATATGCGAATGCGAAAATTTCGGATCCGATTTGAGCTTCGGATGCGTTGAAATATTTGAACTTCTGTGGTTAAGCCGCCTTTCCACTGCACACGACATTCGCATCCGATTGTCGCATTTCGCCCCCTAGCGGTACCACCATGGTAAACTGAACGATTTTAATGAATGTAACGTTAATGCATGTATGAATATATCCATACAAAGCAAATGACCCTCAATACATCTGAAATAAAAACAAACTAGTAGATTTTATAGAGCTTCAACGTAAAAATGTATTTAATAATCATAAAATATCTTTTTTGTTTTACATAATTATTGATAACCACCATTTTAAAGAAATAGTGTTTATATAATAACGTTAAAGTGTTAAAATATTGGTAATTCTAACTTCGTGCTCATCGTTTTGACTAGAATACATCATATCCGGTCGGCCGGTCGCATACGGTCTAGCCGCAGAAGTTCAAATATTTCAACGCATCTGAAGCTCAAATCGGATCCGAAATTTCCGCATTCGCATATGATCGGAACTCCACGCAGCCCCCGTACTACTCTCCATTGGAAATGAATGACTTCCGGTCCAATGGCTGTCGTTTGTCGTGTGCAGTGGAAAGGCGGCTTTAGACCATATACGACCGGCCGACCGATGAGCGCAAAGTTAGAATTACCAATATTTTAACACTTTAGCGTTATTCTGTAAACACTATTTCTGTAAAATGGCAATTATTAATAATTATGTCAGAATATATATATATATATATATATATATAATACATTTTTATGTTGATTAGCTCTAAAGACCTTTTCGCCAGAGAAACAAGTGCACTGCCATCTTTATAACATTGTCTTTGAACTTCCGTTTTTGCTGTAGCTCTGTATATTTCTATGGCATTGCTGTCAAAGAATAACTAGCTGGTGAAGTAAATAGAGTTAACAAAAGTTATAATGAGCATTGTATGTTTAAAGCAGATGTCTTAACAAATGTCAGTAGACCGGTAAGATTTTAAAACGATCAGTTCATTCGTACGTAATTCGCTGTGCAAATACAAACCGGAAGGCAAAAGAAAATCTACTATGTTTTTATTTTAGATGTATTGAGGGTCATTTGCTTTGTGTGGATACATTCATAGATGCTTTAACGTTACATTCATTAAAATCGTTCAGTTTACTATGGTGAACGGTTGCTTCACGACCGATTTCAAAGTTTCGTGCGACTAGGGACTTCGAAATCAGGCACATATAAAGAAAAACGATTCCTGCTGCATGCCAATATCCATGGATTAGGTTTCTTTGACATCCTAAGGAACACTTTCCAGCTCAACCTTTAGTGTAATCGTTTGTTTTACTCGCGTTTTCGCAGTTTTCCTATTAAATCCAGTCATGCAGGTCCTTTTTCGTCATTCAATCCAGCTGAGGGAGCGTGTTCTGGCGGGAAAGTGACGTCTGTTTCGCGACAGTAAACACGTCATCAGAAATTAGGTTTCTTTTCAAAGAGTGGGGAATTATGTATTATTTTGAATAAAGATTGTGAGGACACATATATTTAAAAATAATTACGTAGCCTACAGGGAGAATTTGTAATAAACACAGCAATATTCCACTTTACAATATGGTTCATTTTGCTTTCATAGTTACTTAAATTCAAAGTGTTACTTACCCATTCTTTGTAATTATCTGAAATTTACTAACAATTTCTGCATGAAAACTAAAATTTTCAGTGTACAAAAATACTTTACTTTTTGTGAATTTATTTGTATAAAAACATAACACTAAGTCTAACTTGTTACCAAAAGGAACTGAGAAACACGTGTTTACTACAATTTACATACAAGCATTATTTAGTACTTTTTTTCAACACAGGCAAATAATAATAATAGCTAATAAAACATTAGCTTCTTATTCAGTAAATTTCTTACCTGTTTTGACAACTAAACAACTTTCCTCTGTGTAGATTTGACCAAACTACAGCAGTATGGACCTGTAAATGCTGAATCACTCGTGTAACAAGTTAAAAGGAATTTTTGCTTTACTGGAATCCACACACATTTCCTGGTTTCGTGTGCACACAAAATCTCTTGGTGCATGAGTGAAAGTAAAATTAAAGTGAATGTGAATGTCTAATCAGAAAAATCACAATTCAGAAATTTCCAGCTCTTCACATTTGTACATTTACTTCAGCGAGAAACATCCAGCAACTCCATCCAACCCAAAATAAACAAGTCTTTCATTGTTTTCTCATATGCATTTATTTTTCCATAAGATCAACTGCTGAATATTAATGTCATAATGAACAGTGACAACAGAGCAGGTTATTTCACCTTTCACACCAAATTGACTGTAAACAACAACAAAACACTAGGGTTGGGGGGGAGTCATATCAAATCATAAAGGCATGAAAGAGTGAGAGAACCAGATACAAAACTGCGTCATAAAGAGAAAACATGCGTTTGACAGCTTGTCTATATTTTTATTTTAATATGTTTTTCTTTGTCCACACTGCAAAAAACATTTTCTTTAACAGTATTTTTGTCTTGTTTTCCTTGAAAAAAGGATCTAAAACATCCTTAAAACAAAATCAATTCACTTGAAATTAAGAATCAAGACATTTTCCGTAAATATACACTGAATTAAGTTTATTTGTCTCAACTCATTGGCAAATTTCTTTTTTGTTAAGTGTAAATCTAACAGGATTGTTTTTTCTTGAGGTTATTATTATTAAATTCTAATACAATAATAATAATGAAATTCAATATTGTCTTAAAAAGCCTTAATATATAATGCAATTTTGGTTTTTCGAGTAAATGGATCTTGTTCAATGGATGCCTAGGTATTTTGACTGCAAAACAAGACAAAAATGAAAAACTTTTTTTTTTTATTTTTGCGGCATGAGGAATTTTTTTATGGCATTCAGCAGAGCAGCCACACACTCTCTGATTTTTTTGTGCTCTCTGTGTGTGTTTGGTGTGGGGGGCACAACATGTTCACCAAGAAAAATAAGCTTATTTTGTGTTACAGTGCAGTGGCTTTTTTTTGCTTTTTTTTTGCATAATACTTAATTATTTTTACAAATTATTCCTTCTTTCATTAGTAATTTTTCTGCTGAGAACAGAACATATATTTATTAAATATTGTTTTGTGCCAACAACCTACTTTGGCTGCATTGATTTTTACATTCATGTGTTAAGGTCAAATATGGGCGGCAAACACATGACAACATGTATAAATGCACAAATATGACACTCTTGAGACTAGCACACACACCTGTACAGTGTCAAAACGACAAAACACTCTCTTAGACGTTTGTATTTATTTTTTTACATGTGTGCGCACAGTGTCAGGTATGTGAATCTATGTAGGATCTTCCTGTTTTTGCACTGCATGTTGTAAGAGCAACCCGAATGGCCGTTTCCAGACAGGAAGTGAGCCTCTGTTTGGGTGCCCTCCAATGCCTTCCCAGCTCAGAGCTTGAGAAAATCCCCAACATAGTCCAGAAATGGGGCAGACAAAACCCTCAATGACCTGCCAACACAACAGCTTCTCCGACAGAACTAAACCGCTGAAACCACATTCAAGATCAATTTGACGTGAAGTGCTGTTTGAGATGGAAAGCCAAACTCTGAGGGGTTAAAGGTGAACTGGTGCTGATGTTAATGTAACACACTCCATCTGACTGCCATCTTTAGTCAGGTATGTCAAGGCTTTTTAGAAGCAGCATCATTTTAAACAACATTAAAAGAGCGAAAGGGAAGGAAAAGCTTCTTTCTAGACACCAACTTTTTAGTCATTACCCTGTTTCTTCTAACACCTTCCTCCCAGAACACGCACCATTTGACAAGGTGAATAAAACCACATAAATTTTTGTCCATGAGTACTGAGGCACCTCGGGTCAAAGGTTAGCCATCGAGCAGGTAGACGACGAACTCGTAGGTGCACATCATGATGGCCGTGTTGGGGATCTGTCTGACCAGGTGTGTGGTGAGTCCTCGGTAAAGAGCTCGATAGCTTTCCTCTCGGATCACTAGGTTGAGACTCTGGAAGAACGCGCGGTACTTGTTACCTTCTTCCCTGAGCCGTGTACGGATGACCTCTGCAGAACCGAACAGAGAAAAACAAAAACACTCAGAATTGGTTTCAAACCATGTGAAAAGCAGTGTTCATTTTTTCACTGACGAAAACAAGAAGATAACTAAATAAAAAACAGTTATGAATTACAAAAATGATGATGAAAATCTATTGACATTTTCATCAATGAATGAACTCACAATAACAACAAAGCGTTGTGCTTTTATAAAATAATGAAAACAAACAGGATGTGCTTTCTGCCGTCTCGGTCTCAAGTGAACTTGAGCGTGTCACAAAAATGAACCAAAACAAAATATATCTATGGAAAGTTTGAAATGTCTATTTTTAAATGAACAGATTCAAATCTAAAACAAATATTCTCAGATTATCCATATGAAACGCGTGTCCACTACTGGGGAGATGACGAGTCAGCATCGTCAATTTAATCTCTGCAGCCGAAAACACAGAAAACAGTAGTTTGTCAATAAATTATTAAAATGTTCATACAGTCTCCTTCTGTTTTTTGTGCTTGAGCACTGATAAGACTCACATACATATACCTATATAATTAAAGGCTCATTATTATGATTTATATGGTTTATTAATATAACGCGCGATGAAGATGAAAAATAAATGAAATGAAAAAGAAAAATAGAAAAATCTTTAGTCAAGGGCAGCCCTAGGACACCTACACACAAAATTATGTCAAAATGTCTGTTTTGGTGAGTTTTTACGTAAACACAGTCGGTTATGTCATAAGTGAACAAACAGTTGGGAGAAAATCGGATGTGTATCAGTGTATTGGATCTGTGCATTCGGCCTTAAAGTGACAGCAGCCTAATAAACCTGTTGCTGTCCATCATTATTGTTAATCAAACAACAACAGAAAAGAGAATCACTCAATGTTCTTGACTGAATAACTTTAATAGCTTTAATAAGGATTAATATATATTTAATTTATACAAATAGATATATTTGCTTGAAAAATTAATGTTGTATACAAGTTGTTATAAAGAATGCATATTTCATATGCATATATCATATAGCATATATATGCATATTATATCATATAATATGCATATAAATTATATATATAATTTATATGCATATTATATGCATATTATATATATATATATATATATATATATATATAATATGCATATAATATATATATATATATATATATATATATAATATGCATATTATATATATATATATATATATATATATTATATGCATATTATATATATATATATATATATATATATATATTATATGCATATTATATATATATATATATATATATATATATATATATATATATATATATATATATATAAAAATACCATGTTCTTTTTTCTTGTGTTCATTCTGGTGTGTTACGCAGCACGTTTAAGCTTCCGCAAGAAACAATGAGGTTCGTTCTCGTGTTACGCAGCACGTTTGAGCTTCTGTTCTCAAATTCAATCTGTTCATCATAAAACAATCCAAACTCTTCAGAAAACTTGGACTACATTTCTCAGTTCATATGGATTAGTTTTACGATCTCTTTATGAACTTTATGAAGTGTCAAAGTGTCAGTTGCGTAGACTGTCAATAGAGGGAGAAAAAAATCTCAGATTTCATTAAAAAGATCTTCATTTGTGTTCCAAAGGAAACACAAGGAAAGTCTTACAAGTTTGGAACGACACAAGGGTGAGTAATTAATGACAGAATTTTCATTTTTGGGTGGACTAACCCTTTAAGATGAAATAGTGCTCTGATGGGAAAATACACATGCATCTTGACATGCTCACCGTGTGGATAGGCCATCGATGTGGCACAGGTCTTGGAGGTTGCAGCTGCCAGCATCATGCCCACAAAGTCAGACGCGTCCTTGGCTGTGTCCTCATGCTCATCCATGTGCGTTGCTGCTTTGGCCTCTAAAAGACGGCGTTTGATACTTTCATAGATCACAAAGTGGATGACAGTCTCTGAGATGCCCGCGTAGGATGCAGACATGCCACGGTAAAAACCACGTAGACCGTCCGTCTGATACACGCGCCGCACACACTCAAACGCGTTCATACGACGCTCCCCGCGGTTCCTGTGCAGAACAACACATGCTTTAGTGAGTGGAAAACAAAACTTAATCTGGGATCAGGAATAATAAGCACTAGTTCAAGTTAAAACCATAATCTGTGGCTAAGGAATCAGTCACTAAGGATATTAATCAAACAGTATGCCACATATCTGTCGGTATTTACCTGGCATCCAGTTGTAGACGTGTCTTAATCAACCAAATTGGGTTGGTTGCCGTTATTGCCGTGAACCCTGGAAAGATTAAGGTGCAATTTTACTGAGCTGAAAATGAATCCTAACCTTCACACACTGCACAATTAGCCACTTTCGGATACTTTCATGTTTTTTATAACATAAACTACCATTCAAAAGTTTGGGGTCAGTAATATTTGTTCTTTTTCTTGAAAGAATTTAATATTTCTATTGAGCAAGGATGTGATGATAAAGGTGACAGTAAAGACATTTACTTACAAAATATTTTTATTTCAAATAAATGCTGCTGTTTTGAACATCAAAGAATTCTGAAAGAAATTCATCACAGTTTCCGCAAGAAAATTAAGCAGCAGAACTGTTTTCAACATTGATAATAATTATAAAAAGCAGCAATAAGCATATTAAAATGATTTCTGAAGGATCATGTGAGACTTTTTTTTCTTTATTATCATTCAGAACTTGATTTAAAGTGTTCTGCTGTTTTAAAACTGGACAAATATTTGCTCGACTTAAACATCTTTTGCACAATGTTAGCACAGCTTATATTTGTTTTCATAGAATTTGCACACTGTTTACAGGTAAACATTGTACAGTATGTGCACGTTTTTCCCATAAAATACAGAAATCATCTGATTAATCAATTGATACAAGAAATAATCGACAGATCTCCCCATGTGATTCTCTTTTGAAGGACTTCCTGTCAATCAAATGTCTTAAACAATGAATAAACAGCTTAAAGGTGTAAGAAAACTCTAGCATATGTACTCAGAGTGTGAATCTAAATCCTCCTTGGCAAAAGTCCAAGTGACAGGTGAGAAGGCACAAACACACACATGCCCTCTTCTGGCCATGTGCCAGATCTGTGACATTTACTGGCCTGTTACTCAGAGACAAAGCATGAAACAAAAGGGAAAAATTCAAAATCTGCTAGACGCATCTACACATGCTGAGCCCATCAGGAATGTAGTTGAATCACATGGTCAAATGTAATGGAAGTTACCTGCGATCCCAGCAGACGTCATGTGCACCTGTGTGGAGTCTGGCTCAAACACATGGTTCAGTCTCTCCTTTGCACTGGAATAGGCTGCGAAGTAGATGGCCCTGAAAACACAGCAGGATGCACATGAGTAATAACACACAATCTAACATACTGCACAAAAACAGACTGCTCTGGCAGGCATTGTGGTTTGGCCACTTTGGTTAGTGTGGGAGATTGGGTTGCCAACCAGATAAACGAGCTGAACACTAACTGGCCAGGCTGGGAGACTAACTAAACCAGCTAAGACAAGCTAACCATTCTGGCCTTTTTAATTTTTTTTTTTTTTTTTTTTTTTGCAGCAGGGAAACTGGTGAGAAACATTGTTTTAATACTAGGCAAATGCTTATGGATATTACATTGTATTTTTAAATGTGGTTTGTTTTAGTTTTAAAGCCAAAAGTTGGTTATTAGATAGGTTGTTTTAGTGATGCATTTGTATTAGTGTATTGTGTGGATGTTTGATTGTTTTTTTGTAAATTTTGCAAATGTAGAAACTTATTGTAGCTTTGTATTTATTACAGTATGCAAGGCCAATGTAACCTGTGTGTCACTAGGAGTAAAGTTTGTGCTTTACATCAATTAAGTGTATTTCACTACATTTTTGTCTAATAAATCATATCAAGTCATTAGCTGGTCCAAACCGGCAACAAACCAACCTCATACTGGATGGAAATAGCTGTTTGGTGACCCACTTATTTCCAGCTTACAATAGCTAAAACCATCTATCTTGTTATAAACAACTACCAAAGCTAAGCTTGATTTTTCAAAGAATAAATGCATTGCGGCCAAATTTTATAATGCATAGTTTAAATTCATACATTTATATTTATATTTCATAGCCTTGAATTTGCACATTGTTTGGAGAAAACATTGGACAGTATGTTCAATAACAGGTTTTTCCAATAAAATACAGATACTATCTGATTAATCTGATTAACATCATCTTGGCCAGGCCGGGAGACTAACTAAATCAGCTACCATTTAGGTTGGTTTAAGATGTTTAGCAAAGAAGCCGGTCATTAGTTGGTCCAAGTCAATCATTATCTCCAACAAATCAACCTCACAATAGTTTAAGGTCGGTTTTGGAATAAGCTGGCTGGTTGAACAATCAATGACCAGCTAAATTCCAGCTTAGACCAGCTAGAAACCATCTACCATGTTCCAAACACAACTGCCAAAGCGAAGTTTAATTTTTTAAAAAGATAAATGCAATGTGGCCAAATCTTATAATGCAGCATTTTTTACACAAAGTATAGCATAGCTTACATTCATGCATATAGCCTTGAATTTGCATATTGTTTGGACAAAAACATTGGAAAGCATTTGCAATAAAATACAGATATTTTCTGTTTAATCTGATTAATATAATCTTGGCCAGTCTGGGAGACTTGGTAACTTTTTATTTTAGGGTCTTTTAACTAGTTGCTTATTAGCTTGCATATTACTAGAATATTGACTGTTTATTAGTACTTATTAAGCAGATATTAATGCCTTATTCTACATGACCTTATTCTACATTCTTAATCCTACCCAATACCTAAACCTAACAACTACCTTACTAACTACTAATAAGCAGTAAAGTAGGAGTTTATTAAGGGAAAAGTCATAGCTAATAGTGAATATGTGTTCCCCATTATAAAAAGTATTACCGGAGACATTCTAAACCAACCAAGATGAGCGAACCATTTACATTTAGAATGGTTTAAGATGTTCTTTTCAGTAAGGAAGCTGGTCATTAGCTGGTCCAAGTCGATCATTATCTCCAACAAACCAACCTCATAATAGTTTAAGGTGAGTTTTGAAACAAGCTGCCTGGTTGACCAATCAATGACCAGTTAAATCCCAGTTTAGACCAGCTAGAAACCATCTAACATGTTCCAAACAAGATTTTTCTCAATGATATATGCAATGCTGGCAAGTTGTTTAATGCAGCCTATCCCCACCTTTCAAAACACCCATTGCCTACGTAGGCAGCTCACAGAGACAATCTGTTCCTTGCAAACCCTCACATGTAATCACAAATGTTTGCACATGCAGTATCCTGAAGCTGTTAACTGAAGCATGGAGACTCCTCCAACATGGAAACACTTTCCACACGCTCAGCAACTAATCTCAAGTTTGATCTCACCTTTTTGTCCATATAACACGTTTACATAACTTTAAGTAAGGCCCAGTGTCAGTTAGCACCGATTTATCATGCGTGCCTCATTGGATAAACACTTTATCCTGAACGTATGCACGTAAAACATCTGTTCAAACAGATGCCAAATGTTAAAACCTCCATTTATCATGCCCGTTCATTTATTTAATTGCTCTTTAAGCTGTGCTGTTCTTCTTAGAGCAGTTTGCGGGCTGTTACACCTTGGCCCGAAGGTGTAACAGTTTCAGTTTATAAGCTTCATTGTTCCAGAAAACCGAAAAAATGCTTGAGCGGTGGAAAAGTGCAGGGCAAGGCCTGAAAAGCACATGTTATCTTTATGTTGATGATACTTTAATTGAAAATTACAATGATTTAGTATGTACTTTTCAGGCCTTAAAGAGACAGTTCACCCAAAACTGACTTTCTTTCTTCTGTGGAACACAAAAGAAGATATTTATCAATGTAAGAAGAAGTCATTCATCAAAATATCTTTTGTGTTCTGCAGAAGAAATATCATACAAAACAAGTAAATGACAGCATTTTCATTTTTGGGTGAACTATCCCTTTAATTGGGGGTCAGAAGTCCTGTATGCATGGCTGATAAGATCATGCATGGTGTATTTGACCTATAAAAAACCCCCAAAACTGAATGCTGTATCTGTGTGTTTATTTCAAGCCCTGTAAACTTGCAGCTTTACCGGTTGAGCAGGGATTGCATCAGTCGCTCTGCAGTCCGAATGACTGTCTGAAGGACTACACATTCTTACTGTTTCACATACACTCGCTGACATGTTTTGATCAGCCTGTTTAACTGCATGAATGGTCAAACACTCACCGTGAAGGAGCCACTCCGATTAGATTGGGTCCCAAACCCCGGAATAAAGAACGAGGCCCTTCCTTCTCAAGAATTAATCTGAGACAAACAGAGAGAGAAACAAATCAACAGAAGCACAAAACAAACAAACATTTTTGACATTTTTTGTACTGAATGGCTTTATGAACACTATAAACACAGTCTGGTGTTGGTAAAACATGCAACGTGGTTCTTGAGAAATGTTTGGGGGCTGAGATGGAATAAATGTCTCGTGTTTTACTACAAAATCAACAGAAAACATGTAATTTTAAATAAATCCTATTTTTGTTTATTGTGACATTCATTGGGATATTTTCAGCACAATTAAGTAATTCAAACAAATTGATAACTGCAAAAATAATAACATAAAACATAAAAACATCTTCATTTGTGTTCCGAAGATGAATGAAAGTCTTACGGGTTTGACGGTGAGTAACTAATGACAGAATTTTCATTTTTGGATGAACTAACACTTGTTCACATTTTCCCGCCATTTTAACTGTATTACTGACAAATGCTTTTGTAATAAATAGGCTTCATATGGATCAGCAGCATTATGGTCATTACAGTAAGAACCACAGCTTAACAAATGTATTTATAGATGTGGTCAGTACAAACAAATACATTAAATGTAAACATGAGATTAGTGGTCATTAGAGCATCAGAACAAGTAAACAACTTCTGCCTCTCCTTACTCTCCCTCAGAGCACATCCCCCTGTGGGCCACTAGGAGTGGACTTTTTTTTTTTTTACACCATTCTTTTTTAACAATTCAATTTAACCTTTGAATTTGGTGGTTCCACCCTAGCTATGAAATACACTGTTAAATTTCACTTTCATTTCAGAGTCAGACTGAAAGCTAGATTCCTGCCTGCGAAATGCTGTTGAAAGTAGCAATGCGGTTTTCTTAATGTATCTGTCTTGGTATATTTTTTTTCACCACAACAGCTTCTTCTGACTCGTCATCTGATTTGCTATAGTGCAGGGGTGGGGAATGATCCTGGAGGAACATTGTCCTGCAGAGTTTAGTTCCAACCCTGAAAAAAACATTCACCTGCCTGTAACTTTAGTAATCCTGAAGACCCTGATTAGCTTCAGGTGTGCTAATTAGGTTTGGAGCTAAACTCTGCAGGGTCTGCAGGGTTACGTTCCCCACCCCTGCGTATGGAAGCTTGTTTCTGCTGAAATTTAAAAAAAAAAAAAAAAAAAAAAAAAAGATAACCCCAACTTTTTATCTCACTATCCTGACTTGTTTCCCTCACAATTGCGAGTTTATATCTTGCAATTCTGACATTTTTCTTGCAATTGCAAGTTTATATCTCGCGATTCTGACTTTATAACTAGCAGTTCTGACTTTATATCTCACGATTCTTTTCTTGCAATTTTTGACCTTTTCCTCGCAATTCTGACATTTTTCTTGCAATTGCAAGTTTATATCTTGCGATTCTGACTTTATATCTCAGGGTTTTATTATATCTATATTATATCTGAGTTTATATCTCGCAATTGTGAAAAAAAAGTCAGAAATGCGAGAATAAGTTAGAATTGTGAGAAAAATATCAGAATTGTGAGATATAATGTCAGAATGGATAGTTATAAAGTCAGAATTGCGAGATATAAACTCGCAATTGCAAGAAAAAACTTCAGAATTGCGAGTCAAGGTCTTCAGGATTACTAAAATGACTTGCCTGGAATATCCAGCCTCACCACTGCACCAGCGGATGAGTCTGGTCGGCCATTGAATCAATTCGATTTCTAGGGCGGAGCAAATCCAAGCAAACAGGAAGCGGAGTAAACCAATCAGAGAAGGGCGGATATGACGTTAGCAAAGCGACAAGAGAGTCAACAGCAAAAAGTAAATAATGAATGTGTTTTTGGTCATTTAAAACTGAATTCACGGCTGAATAGAACAAACTCTCAGGTCTCCCGTGCGCAATCTTTGTTGATATTGAAGGGACTTTCGCCGCACTAGAGTGACGCTGTTTGCGTCACTAAAATAAACTAATCTGATTGCACGGTACGGTTTGGAGTTGACTCGAATCGCGACGGAGGGCAGACTGACCAGACTGATATATCTTGTAGAAGATATCAGTCTGGCCTTGCCAGGCAATAAAGTTACAGGCAGGTAAGTGTTTTTTTCAGGGTTGGAGCTAAACTCTGCAGGACAATGGCCCTCCAGAATCAACGTTCCCCACCCCTGCTCTATAGCAAATCAGATGACGAGTCAGAAGAAGCCATTGTGGCCAAAAAGGCAAGACAACAATATTTCCTACACTTTTTTATTTTTTTATTCAGTGATGGCCTGGCTCTAGTGAGAAAAATGAGTCAATGGTTCGTTTCGCCATTTTTGACTGAGCTGTGACGTTAGACGCGTTGACAGAGAGACAAACCGATGACTCGTGAGTGACCCACACAGTTGACTAGACACTCCGGGACACTCCCCCTCTCACACACATAGGCCTACAAAACATGGTCACAGAATGCGCCCATTTGGTTGATGTCTGGAGCCCTGAGACAGGATGAACTGTATTACAGCTGTATTACAGTAATGAGATTTTAAATGAGAAAAAAATTGTGTTCTTTGTAAAGACATTTTGGAACAATATTAAAAAAATATTATACAATATTATAAAAAAAAAAAAACAATGCAACTATGCATATAACTGGGCGTAATTGGGCATAGTTGGGATAGCGAAATAAACATACTTGTCAACTTTTAAAAAGAAAATGTGGCTAAAATGCTTCATTCCAAGGCATAGCATCCAATCAAAGTCTACGGTACTTAGATGCAATTTTTTCAGGTGACAAAAAGCCAATAGACAGATGCCAACATGGACAGGTTGCATAACAAGCCATAAACCATGAGTAAGTGTATACTGATTTTATTATTACTTTGATAAGAGACCAAAGTCTCTACATGTCTTTGGTCTTTAGTATTTTAGTAACTTTCTGTGAAGGGGCCCATTCTCTGAACCAATGAGTCAGACACACACACACACACTTCATCCGAGAGCCAAACTCCAGGACGAAGTGTTTTAGTGTGAGGGCAGTGATTGGTTGGGTAAGGGGGAGTGGAAACTGCTGAGAACAGTTTCATTATAAAGAAAACAGAAAGAAAGAGGCAAAGAGAGGGGATTATAGACTTTATGCAATATGCGCTGTGTGTGTAAACTCAGTAGCTCTGCCTTGGTAATGTATATACTTACATGTTACGTTCATGGAACTGACCATGACAGAACTAAAATAAACAAATTCTTAGATGGCAAACCAACACTGCCTATTTCGTCTTGTCTTCTGACTTTATTTAGTCGAGCAGTGAAGAAATATGACCACATTTTTGGAAAGAGACAACAGAAAGGGGGCGTCTCCTCTGGCAGAGAAGACAGACACACGGTTTTAAGCCCACAAACCATAGAGCAAATGTTTACAAAACTCTGAGCTAATGCAACGCAGACTCAACACTCTCACAACGCAGATGCAACATTCGCACTATTCCAGTACAGGGTGTAGCCTGTATCCAGAACTAAAACCGACATGTTAAATCAGAAGAGTAAATATTCTCATCATTACTGAAACTCACAAATATACAGTACAGACACTCAGAGCATGGGTTTGTGGGTACTGAAAGATGATGAAGACTCTGAACGGACACATATGTAATGGACAAACCTACGTCCTTATGCAATTAAATGTATATACTGAATAATACATATATGCAACAGTATGGTAGTCCAATGCAATTCAAAGAATATCATTACCATGGTTTATGTCCAAAGAACATGGTAATTTCATAGTACCTCTGTTCATTTTTTGTTAGTGTACTTATAGGATTAGTTCACTTTAGAATTAAAATTTCCTGATAATTTACTCACCCCCATGTCATCCAAGATGTTCATGTCTTTCATTCTTCAGTTAAAAATAAATTAAGGTTTTTGAGGAAAACATTCCAGGATCAAAATTGCAAAGTTTCCAAATTGCAGTTTCAAAGGGCTCTACATGATCCCAGCCAAGAAATAAGGGTCTTATTGTCTTATTTCTTAGCGAAATGATCGGTCATTTTCTAAAAAAAATAAAAATGTATATACTTTTTAACCACAAATGCTCGTCTTGCACTGCTCTGCATTGCGCCACACATTACGTAATCATGTTGGAAAAGGCGAAAAACTTCAAAATCGTCCAACATCGCTGTTTTAACTTTTTTTGTAAAGGCCGTCTGACTTAGTCTTTGCACATTCGCTTTGTAAACACTTGCTTGGTACTTCCGCCTACGTCACACGTGACCTTTCCAACGTGATTACGTAATGTGTGACGCATTGCAGAGCAGTGCAAGATGAGCATTTGTGGTTAAAAAGTATTACATTTTTTTTTTTAATGACCAACTGTTTCGCTAGATAAGACCCTTATTCCTCATCTGGGATCATGTAGAGCCCTTTGAAACTGACATTTGGACCTTCAACCCGTTGAACCCCAGTGAAGTCCACTATATGGAGAAAAATCCTGGAATGTTTTCCTCAAAAACCTTAATTTCTTTTCAACTGAAGAAAGAAAGACATAAACATCTTGGATGACATGGAGGTGAGTAAATTACCAGGAAATTTTAATTCTAAAGTGAACTAATCCCTTAAAGAATTAAAGAAGAAATTGTGTACATACTGTATGCACTACTGAAAAGGGTTTAACTTGTTGACATGCGTACCTGAGGCAGTGAACGGGCCCTGGAGGGGCCACACGTGCCACGCTGGCTCCATTAACTGTGCTCAGATGCACCTCAGAGATGCAGAGCGTTACTGAGGAAGACTGAAGCCTCGTCTTCACCACCTCTAATGGACACGTCAAGATCGCACCCACCGTGCCTCCACATCTGAGAGAAACAGAGAGCGAAAGACAGACATACAGTGAAAAAAGAGACACAGAAAATCAAAAGGAATTCAAGCTGAAGAAATGGCCAAATTCGACCAATAATAGTTGAAAGTTTGACCGCGCGATGTGGGTCAGTCATGCCATGACTTATCTGATAGCCACATGACTTCAGTCAAACATCACAACAGATTTAGAGGAAATGAGGGTGATAGAGTTTCAACTCTAATGTGAAAGGTGAGTTGCCCTTAATCATCTCCAAAACCTGCACTCGTGCCGGGAGATGTGGGTCAGCCAAAACAGTAACCCAAACCATCCCTCACGAGCCGGGAACATGCTATCTGTATTTTCCGATGGAAAAAGGCATCTGAGAGAGATGTGATACATGTGATACGAATCTAAAATTACAGCTACAGAAATGTTATTGAGGAACTGTTTATGAGACAGAGATAATAAACCAAACAAAGGTGCAATTTATGTTAAAAAACGTTAATGTTTTTTGTAAAACAGTTCCTAATAACATGAGTAGATGGGACAAAAAGATGCAATAAAAAGCCTGTTCTTTAGTTTAGACAGTGCCATATACTGTAGACAGAGCGTTAATGAGAGTGCCCGTCAATAGTCCTATTTCAAACACCGTGCCAGTTTATCTGAGGACAGATATTTATAGCACACGCTACAATGACTAAATGAGAATATCAATGCCAGGAATAATGATTCCCTCATGCCAGTTACGGATCAGATGAGTTCCTGAAACCTACAACTGTCACTTACAAAAACCCATTCTTGCTATTAAAGTATTACAGATTAAAACTATTTTAATTTGTCTTTGTAATATCTGGAAATATCTTAAAGAATACGAGCACAAATATCTTGAGGTTTCTCTCTATATATAGACTGTAATATAAACATCAGTGAGGCTGAATTCAAGATCTCTTGGGATGGTGGTGCTAAATTATGCATAGTCATACTGCAAACCACAATGCGCCGTTTATATTTAGGTATGTTTGTACTTGTTGATTTTCTGTGCATTTCAGCATCAAGCTGAGTATCTGGTCACATATATCAGTGATTTATTGAGTAAAGCGAAGGTTGTGTTGAAAGTAAATGTCATTTTCAGAGTCATTATCAGCCCAGCGGTCTGTTTCAGCAGTGTGGAGCAATCAGACCACATTTACTATGTGTACAGTATTGAGTATATGTATATATGTGTGAGTATATGGAATGTAAACATATTATTAATGTAAATACTGCATCAAACACAGGCTAAAATATTCAAGACTTCTGAAGAAAAAAAAAAAAAAGAGGTCCGATGACAGGCTTATTTGAGCTTCAAGTGTTTTTTTGGATATTGTGTGTGACACAATAATGAAATTTTTCAGTTTTTGGAAACAGTTGCATTAGATTTTGACTTAGTAAACCCCAAAAAGTTAACTAGCACCTACTTAACAGTAACACTTTAGTTTAGGGTCCAATTCTTGTTAGCATGCATATTACTTGGATATTGGCTTTATATTGGATTAGTACTTATAAAGCACACATTAAAGGTACAATATGTAATAATTTTGGCCGCTAGAGGTCGCTAGAAGCCTATTCAAAACAAATTGAGTGGAAAAATTAAGTTTTAGAGTGGAATCTTGGGACATGTGGTCTCCATCTCAACGGATGGTGCAAAAGAATAGGGATTGGAGTCGGGAAGAAATCATGTTCATGGATGCGATTATTAACGTTATTGTAGTATGAAGCAGAGCAGGACCGAGTGTTGTGGAGCTGAATGAGCGATTGCACAACACACGCCTCACGAGCAGCGGGACTTTTATTATGCCGCAGTCGCCGGCGCCGCTTCTGTTTTACCGGCCATGAATATGAGGTAACGCAGCTCTGTTTATCATATTAGATACATTTGTGTGTGTTGAAAATGATGTAACGTTACTCTGTGCGTTCACTCGGCGGCTGCTGTGAGACACTGTTACACACTGCAGTAAGATAGATCGATTTTAGAATATCATATTAAATACTGGATGTCTCGTGTTGATAAATGGCATGCAATTAATTTTAAAACATATTGTATGATGGAGAAAATGATGTATTACTGTTACTAAAAATAAAGTTGCATCTGATTATGCTATGTTAGCTACTTGACAAAATAGTGTTTTTCTCTGAAGCATGGTAAAGCACACTGTAAAACTCAATAAGTTATTATATTATAAGTTAACTTATTTTTTTTAAGTTAGTAGAACTTAATTTTTTTGTGACAAGTGGGGCGGGGGCCGAGAGCCATGGAAGTGGAGCAAGGCCAGTGTGGTGCACAGGTGTCTCTCATTAACAATCACATGACTGGCATTCCTTCACTCCCACAGTTCTCAGCCTCGCCCCACTCAAGTACATATAGTTAATTTACATAAACATCACATTCAGATCTTGGTTAAATGTCAGTTAGCAAAAAACACATGCTATTATAACTATCAAAGAGACTTTCAATATATACTTGCATGTATGTAATCAAACAAAATACAGTATATGTGGTCTTAAAAGTTTTGCAGCCCATCCTCAACCTAACCACACGGTCTACTCTTCACCAGAATGGTAACCCTACAAAACTAACATAACAGAACCCCCTGTCAATCCCAATATAACACAACATTAAACAGTAACTTATGTCTCCCTATGCAAAAACACACAAAATAACACTTAATTTCAACATTTATACAGTCTGATGCAAAGCATGCTGGGAATTAGAAATCTGCTGTAACTCAACTCAATCATATTAAGTTCACCTTGCTACAATGAAATTTTGAGTTCACACAACTTTTTTTCTGTTAAGTACAATTAACTTTTATTATTATTTGAGTGAAACAAACAAACGGTCACAATGACCAACTCTTCTAAATTAGCATAACAAAACATTAATCACTACTAAATCTCCCTTACCATTAATCTTGCACAAAAAACATTAAACAACACTTGATTTTAGCATTTACTTTTCCTTTCGAGTGCCATGGGCAAAGCATGGGCAAAACAGTTTAGTTTACTTGAAATATGTCAGTGCTGTGAACTCAAAAGTAAAAGAAAGTTTTAAATACTCATAACAGTTAATTTAACTGAACTAATTTGTTTAATTTACATTTGTCCTACTCAAACAAATTAAGTATTTTGAGCGTTAGGGTTTACAGTGCATTGTACTCACAAAAAAAAAAAAAAAAAAAAATCAAGAAAATTAGATTTAAGCAATAAGACTAAATGTGTTGAGTTATATAACAACAATTAGTTTTCTGTCTATAAATATATCAAAACAGTTGTTCCCTTGTCTATTAAAAATAGTAGTACTAATATTTTAAAGCGTCTTTGGTGTTTCCATGGTTTCTACAAAATAAAACCGGAAACCGAGGGTAACGCGGGTATGATGCGATTGACAGGCGACTCCTCACACGTCCCGGAGACTTGGTTAAAATTGCAATTTTCTCACGATTTACAAATAGTTGGAAACATTTGGGATATTGAAAGTACTCAAGTGAACAAAATATATAACACTGGCCTAGTGGTTTTTGGATATTTTACTGCAAAAATATTACATATTGTACCCTTTAATGCCTTTAGGGATAGTTCACCCAAAAATGAAAATTCTGGCATCATTTACTCACCCTCAAGTTGTTCCAAACCTGTACAAATTTCTTTGTTCTGCTGAACAACAAAGGAAGATATTTTGAAGAATGTGGGACTGTTTTGGGGCACCACTGACTTCCATAGCATTTTTTTTTCTACTATGGAAGTCAATGGTGCCCCAAAGCACCCTAATTACAAACTTTCTTCAAAATATCTTAATTTGTGTTCAACAGACCCAAAGAAATTTATACAGGTTTGGAACAACTTGAGGGTGAGTAAATGATGCCAGAATTTTAATTTTTGGGTGAGCTAACCCTTTATTTCGCATGACCATTTTCTACACCCCTTAATCCTACCCAATATCTAAACTTAACACCTTACTAACTATTAATGAGCAGTAAATTAGGAGTTTACTGAGGGAAAAGTCATAGTTAATAGTTAGTAAATATTGAGAATTGAAGTGTGACCAAATTAACTTGATTCTGGATTTAAATACTGACTCATTTGCTAAATGACACAAAGCTACTCACAGAATATCCAAAATCTGAATCGAACTCTGAATCTTTCGTCCTAGGCGGATTTGCTGTCGCTTCTCATTTTATAACCAAACACTTGTTTTCTAAAATGGTTGGCATGATGGTAATGCAACCAGCAATTATTTTTTATAAAATAAACCAAACACACATACCTACCAAATTAAAAGTCTTCCACTAAGGGGAATTATCAAACACATAATACAAGGGATAATTCACTCAAAAATTAAAATTCTGTCATCATTTACTAAATTGTCAATATTTTAATTTTTAGGTGAAATCCCTTTAACTCTCAAAAATAAGAAAAAGTAACACAATAGCTTTTTTATAAAAATTAACAACAATAACAATATAAATTAATCTTATATAATAGATATAAATATGTCAACTATCATTAGTAGTATTACTACTACTACTATTATTATTAAAAAGAAGTCTCCAGCTATTTTAGTTTTAATCGGTGTGTTTGTGTACGTGTCGAGAGTCTTGATGAGTAAAGCTCTTACCCTCCAGCGAACAGATGCACCAGTGTGTCTCTCTGGCTCATCTCGGCTCATGCTCACTGGGCAGCAGTGTCAAAGTCCGCGTCCGTGTGGAGATCATGCGGGTGGGTGTGAGACCACTTTATCCGACCTCAAAGCGTCTCAGCGCGGCTTCGCCTCCAACAACAAATCGATCCACGCACAGCGCTTCTTCGATAGATGGTCTGAAAGTGAGTCTGCGGTGAAGGGGTGCCTACATATCACTGATCTGGGTCAAAATCCAAGTGGCAGGTCATATCAGGGGGTTAAAAACGTGCACGTTTCCCCCGTACGCAGTTCACCTTCTCCGCTCGTGTTCACTCACTTCTGCGACGTAAACGCGCTCACGGTTCACTCTGTCGATCGACCAATCAGAGCGCGCAAAACAGAAACGTCTATTGGTCGATGTTAATTTGCGTCACTAGAGCCCGCCTCCATCAAACTCCTTTCACGTGATCACTTGTGTCTTTCATATAACAATGACATTCATAAGGTTACAGTGAAAGATTTAATCAAATTAAAATAATAAAATTACAATTTTTGCCAGAAATATGTAAACCAGCATTTATTTTCTAACTAAAGTACTAGATATACAATAAATAATGGTTTACATATTTCTTTAGATATAAAATAAATGCTGGTTTACATATTTCTGGCAAAAATATTATTTTTATTATAAAATATTGTAATTTTAATAGCTGCTCTGCTCTTTTGTTCTTCATTCACTCACAATATTTCACATATGTAGGCCTATTAATATTAATAATTAAACACCTCTCAATATAACCAGCCTCTGCACTCCTCCATCCCATACAGTGTTTATTTTTCTTTCATTTTCTCTTCTTCTTTTTTTTTTCTTTTTACCCTGGATGATGTAGTATATGTCAGGTATATGTTTAGGAATAAACTTGAAGATTTCTTTCTTTATTACTTTTTTTTAGGCATTTATTATATATTTTAAGTTGATTTTCTGCCGTTGTGTTTTCAGACCCTTACTTTGTTTCTTTTGACATCTGCAAATGGGAAGAGAAAAATGCTGTCAAATTCAAAACGGAAAGTTTTGAGCTGTACTTTGAGAACAAACAATAACTTTGTGCACAAAACACACTCTTTTGTTGACATTGTATGTTTTCCAAAACAAATTAAAAGCATAGTTTACTCTTTCCCTGGACTGAAAATGGAAATCATAATTACATATTTTAAGTTTATTTTGTCTGACTGTGGAATTATATCTGAACTGTAGTAAACATAAAGGAGAATTATTGCAGATATGGTGTGTGAATGGTTAACTGTTTTGTAGGTCATCATTTTATCAAAATGGTAGTCACGTGTCTTCAACCTAAGACAAAACTTATGCTGTAGTTCCTAGCCTTAAATGAAATCAACACTAACCATTATCAGATATGTAAAAATACAATTAACAAACTTACATTCAAACAAAATAATCAGCTGGAAGACATTTGCGGCTACTGTTTCTCTGTGTGTGTTCAAGAGAGATAAAGAAACCCAGGATGAGATGAAGACACTGTAATAGGGTGCTTCAGAAGACTGGCTCTTTGAACTGTGTGTTTTCTGTGTAAACAGGCAGATCTATATTTACAGTGATTCAATCTTTGTGGGTGTATGCGTGGTTTTAATTATATAAGTCATATGTGTCAGTGTCAAACATGCTTTAACTTGCAAACCTGTCGTAGACTAAATTTTGAATGTCCTATGTCCTCAAAGGCAGATGTACAAGAAAGTGTGTGTGTGTGTGTGTGTGTGCAAGCATGAAAGGGTGGAAACCACTATTTTTTTTGGTTAATTAGTGTAGTTCACTAACTGGTTTATCCAAACAACAGATCTCTTACTTTTCCCCCTGCAGTTCCTCATTCCCCACCATCTGTAATTGACCGATCTGTAATTGCTGACACAGCTCCACCTTAAGCCCTGGAAAGAATTCAACGGGTACAAACATGCAACAAAATATCAAAATGTACAACAACATCAGGGTTGCCAGGTTTTCAAAACAAAACTGCTTAATTACTATTAAAAACTAGCCCAAACGCACTTCAGGGATGCCCCCCAATAAAAACTGGCATTCTGGTGAGTAAAATCCACGTTTTTGGCAGGGTTCCCCTGGTAAAATTTGCATTCATGTTAGGTCGCTTCAACCTGCGGCAACAGTGATAAAGTAGCCCAATTCTGCAGGAAAACCACTGACTTGGCAAGACTGAACAGCATCGCCACCAGGGTTGCATGGTTTTCACAACAAAACCTGCCTAAATGCTATTCAAAACTAGCCCAAAACTAGCCCAATCACGTATCGGGGGTTCCCCCGGTAAAAATGGCATTCCGGCGGGTAAAATCCACAGGTTCCCCTGGTAAAATTCGCATTACAGGGGCTAAATATCATGTCATGTTATGCGGCAACAGTGGGAAAACCACGGACTTGGCAACACTGAACAGCATCGCCACCAGGGTTGCCAGTTTTTACAACAAAACCTGCCCAATTGCTATTCAAACAAGTCCAAAACTAGCCCAATCACGTTTCAGGGGGATCCCCCACTAAAAATGGCATTTTTGGTGGGGTTCTGCTGGTGAAATTGTCATTCCAGGGGCTAAATATCATGTTATTTGGGGTCACTTCAACCCGCAGACATAAAAAACAAACTGCGGCAACAGTGTTAAAGGATTAATTCACTTTTAAATAAAATTTTCCTGATAATTTACTCACCCCCGTGTCATCCAAGATGTTCATGTCTTTCTTTCGTCAGTCGAAAAGAAATTAAGGTTTTTGATGAAAACATTTCAGGATTATTCTCCTTATAGTGGACTTCAATGGCCTCCAAACGGTTGATGGTCAAAATGACAGTTTCAGTGCAGCTTCAAAGAGCTTTAAACAATACCAGACGAGGAATAAGGGTCTTATCTAGTGAAACGATTGGTCATTTTTGAAAAAAAAAAAAATACAACTGTATATGCTTTATAAGTAATGAATTCCTTGCACATGCTTCCGGTTTCTGCATTCTTCAAAATGCTTACGCTGAATGTCCTACGCCTTCCCTATTCTACTTACGGAACGAACGCAGCGCCAGTTTAATTTTTTTCAGTAAATAGACTAGGGAAGGCGTAGGACATACGGCGTAAGCATTTTGGAGAATACGGAAAGCGGAAGCACATGCAAGGCGTTAATTTGTGCTCATAAAGTATATATAGTTGTACTTTTTTCGCAAATGACCGATCTTTTCGATAGATAAGACCGTTTATTGCATTTCGGGGGGGGGGGTTACCCCAGTAAAAATGGCGTGCCGGCGGGTAAAATCTGCATTTTTGGCGGGGTTCCCCTGGTAAAATTTGCATTCCAGGGACTAAATATCATGTTACCTGGGGTCGCTTCAACTCGCGGACATGAAAAACAATCTGCGGCAACAGTGTTAAAGTAGCCCAATTCTGCAGGAAAACCACAGACTTGGCAACACTGAACAGCATTGCCACTAGGGTTGCCAGGTTTTCACAACAAAACTCACCCAATTGCTATTCAAAACTAGCCAAAACACATTTCAGGGGGGTAAAATCTGCATTTTGGTGGAGTTCTCCTGGTAAACCTATGGCAACAATGTTAAAGTAGCCCAATTCCACGGGAAAACCGCGGACTTGGCAACACTGATCGCCACAGAGCAATCTAGTACTGTAAAGGGTCAGCCAATAACACTTGAACAGGCCAATGACACACACCGACACAAAAATTACAGGTTTGTTCTGACTGGGTCGCAGACGGCAAAGGAAAAACAATGCTAAATGCAAATAACACAGTGCAACTAACCATATAATTGTGCATACTTGCAAAATAAATAGGCTTACTATTATTACTACTATGCTTTAAAAGGGAGGAGTAAATATGGGTTCATCTGCAAGGATAAATATGGTTTGCTGACATGTGGTCGGCGCTGCCACAAGCATGAAACCATCCAAAATTTAAGATAATGAACCCTTGATCAGCATCTGGTTCCTGGAGCAAAACCAGAAGCCCCGTGGTAGATCATTTATAGTTTTCAGATCAAAGTTCACAAGTGCACGCACACACACATGCACGCTAGCATTTGTTTGACTATAGTACTGAGGACATAGGCCTACTTATCCATTGTTTTCGTAGCAGGTTAAAGGAACACTCCATTTTTTTTGAAAATAGGCTCATTTATCAACTCCCCTAGAGTTAAACAGTTGAGATTTACTGTTTTCAAAACCATTCAGCCGATCTCCCAAGTAGCCCCTCACTGCAGAACACTCGAGATCCAGGGGGCAGAGTCGGGTAGGTTAAGGATATGTAAAGTGGGAAGAGTTTGATCCAGATCCACGGGGTGGAGATGGGTAGGTTTAGATCCAGGGTGCAGAGACGGGTAGTTTTAGGGATATGTAAAGTGGGAGGAGTTGGATCTATATCCAACCCCACCCCCTGGATCTTGTGTTCTGCAGTGAGGGCCATCTCAATCTCTGGGTCTGGCGGTACCACTTTTAGCATAGCTTAGCATAGTTCATTGAATCTGATTAGACCGTTAGCATCTCACTCAAAAAAATGCCATATCGGCCTAGAAAATTGCAACTTTTCTTTTTCCGTCGGTCTTAGTACACAATGTAACTACAGAAGAGTCAAGTTTTAAAGGGTTAGTTCACCCAAAAATGAAAATTCTGTCATTTATTACTCACCCTCATGCCGTTCCACACCCATAAGACCTTCATTAATCTTCGGAACACAAATTAAGATATTTTAGTTGAAATCCGATGGCTCAGCGAGGCCTCCATAGGGAGCAATGACATTTCCTCTCTCAAGATCCATAAAGGTACTAAAAACATATTTAAATCAGTTCATGTGAGTACAGTGGTTCAATATTAATATTATAAAGCGACGAGAATATTTTTGGAGCGCCAAAAAAAACAAAATAACGACTTATTTAGTGATGGCCGATTTCAAAACACTGCTTCATGAAGCATCGGAGCACAAATGAACCAGTGTATCGAATCATGATTCAGATCGTGTGTCAAACTGCCAAACGGCTGAAATCACGTGACTTTGGCACTCCGAACAGCAGATTCGATACACTGATTAATTTATGCTCCGATGCTTCCTGAAGCAGTGTTTTGAAATCAGCCATCACTAAATAAGTCGTTGTTAAAAATATTCTCGTCGCTTTATAATATTAATATTGAACCACTGTACTCACATGAACTGATTTAAATATGTTTTTAGTACCTTTATGGATCTTGAGAGAGGAAGTGTCATTGCTCCCTATGGAGGCCTCACTGAGCCATCGGATTTCAACTAAAATATCTTAATTTGTGTTCCGAAGATTAATGAAGGTCTTACGGGTGTGGAACGACATGAGGGTGAGTAATAAATGACAGAATTTTCATTTTTGGGTGAATTAACCCTTTAAATAGGAAAAATAACGAATCTCTGGTCATTTTTTTGAGCGAGATGCTAACGGTCTAATCAGATTCAATGAACTATGCTAAGCTATGCTAAAAGTGGTACCGCCAGACCCGGAGATTGGCAGAATGGATTAAAAAATGGTAAAACTCAACTGTTTAACTCTAGGGGAGTTGGAAAATGAGCCTATTTTCAAAAAAAGTGGAGTGTTCCCAGGTGAAAAAATACTATAGTAAATACTTTTTGAACCATACTAAATTGTAGTATACTGTATATATTATAGTATTCACAACACTTTGTTAATGAATGCTACAGCATACTGTAGTATTAACTATAGTGAACTGTTATAAATACTGTAGTATACTTTTACAGTAAACTATAGTGTATATTGTAGTATAATATACCCTAAAGTTGTAGAAAACTTACACTATTGGGTAAAGTAATTTGTTTATATTACTACAGCAACTATAGAATTACCACAATAAATTAATTCAAGTACTTTACTATAGTATGGTTTAAAAACACTATAGTATTTGCTATAAAGTATTTTTTCACCTGGGTTCCTTTAAGGATATTCTCCTTGCTCTACTCCTAAACATAACATTTTTTCTTATTTTTCAATCAAAAACCTTATATGTCATCACAAATTGTTTTTCATAATGTATCACTTCACTATATTAGTGAGGAATTAGGCCATCTCTACACACATTCAAGGCACAGAGTTACAGATAGATAGATAGACCTAGACATGGACCCACAACAACGTCTTTGACCTTCTATGACCAACAGAGGGAGCAGCAAAACTCAACAATGACTGACACACACACACACACACACACACACACACTGGGTTTATATTGTTAGGAGAGCAGCAGAGAGGATCGCAGCAGGGTTGAGTCTATCGTTCGCTACGGACAGATGGATTATCGCTCGGATCGACTCCTCTGAACGGAATAATTGGTCTCTGTTCGGTCAGGTAAAGCGGGTTTCCCTCTTCTCGTGTCGTGACGTGTCTGTGCATGTGTTTGATCTGCTGCAGCTGATCTTACAGATTCATTATTCCTTATGCACTTTTCCATATGCATTCTTCTCATTCTTTTCCTTTGCGCGATTTCTGAAGACTCTTTTAAGATCATAAACTGACCATCTTCACTCGCATAACACGACAGATGGACATTATTTGAAGGTAAACTGTCCTTCCAGCATTTAAACACTTTCAGACAGAGACATTTATTGCGAAAACTGATTTATTATTAAAGGCGAGCTGTCATCTAGTATACTCCATATAACGTTACTTGACTTGAGTAGATGCCAAATAACATGGGCTTTGTTTTTTCAGTATCAAGATTATAGGTTAAATTGAACATGTGTAGCCTATTCATTACATCTTAAACCGTGTAATTAGATTACTCTTTCTAAAAAGTATTGGATTACTTGTTACTAAGCATCAATCTACCAGTTGAACAATACAATCATAGACATGAAACTGCTCTGATTCTTTCAAATAAACAATACATAGTTGCTTAAATTATTAACTGACCAAAGTGCATAAAGGGAGGTTACATTAAAAACATACATTTTAACATTAAATTTTGATGTTAAATCCATTATTGTTTTTGTTGTATAGTCTGTACAGTATTTAATGCAATTATATCACAAGTAACTAATTAAATTACAGAAAAATTAAGAGTAATCCCTTACTTTTTCAAGGGAAAAGTAATTAAATTACAGATTACTTATTAAGCACACCCAACACTGTTGGGTTCATACATGATATTTTTGTTTTTACAAAAAAAAGTGGTATAATAAGGCACAAATTAATACACATCTTTATCATTTTTATATAGCATATGTTTTAAGATGTGAATCTTTGAGTCACGAATATCACTTTCGCTTGAACAAAGCATTTCTTTTTATATAATGAACTCGATGACCTTGAGTCACTGAGGGTCTTCAAGGATGTGTTTTATAGTTTTCTTGTCACATGACAGAATGGTTCCTTTTATTTCAGAAACTGAAAACATGTTCATTATAAAAGAGGGTGTATTCAAGCCTTTCTCTGTATGAATTTGCTTTTTGAATCGCTTTAGCCTTCACTAATTCATTTAAATAATCCTGCGTGGGTTGTGTGACAAATTTTGAAAGTATGAATATTTCATGTCCTCTCTTTTTTAAAATGGGGTCATAAAATGACATGCATAATAATTACACAAAAATTAAACTAGTTTTAGATGCAGTATGGCATGTCACGCTGCAAGAGACTGCTGACAATGCTTGTCAAAAGAGTCACAGGGATTTGCATTGTTTTATTTAAAGAAGAAAAAAAAAAGGTGACAAACCCAAGCTGCAGCTGAAAACTTGTAACACTTTGCAAATGTCAATGCATATTTGTTTTCATGTGCGCTGCAGAGGAGTGAAGGGTGTAGTCAAGGAAGCGTGGTTTAATGCTTTCATGATGTGGCCTATGGTGGCTTTAAACATCTGCTCAGTTCATCAGATGTGTGTGTTTGTGTGTGCTTCAGATTTGGTCAAAAAGCTTGTTGTAGGAATGAATTTAAAGGCACAGCTATTATCTGTATTTAGAGTTAATAACAGTTTCTGCTTTCTGCGACTGGGGTAAATTACACGTTGTTTGCTGGTGCTGTGTGTAATGTTGTCCGTTGGTGTTTCAACAGACTTTAGTTGTACTATGTGTCTGCAAAACGTTTATAAAAGGGAAACCAGCAGCACTGTGGAGGTTTCATTACTGTGTTTGTTTTGAGGCCTTGTAACATCTCAGACATGTCTTCTGTTAAGCAGTGCAACTCCTAGTAATGCTGTGTTATTTGTATGTGTGCAATATTAAGTTTTTGTTGCTCTTTATTTCCCAGGTGACAGCAAGGAAGCTGTGCATGTATGGCTGATGGACAGGTGTCCGAACCAATCACAGGACAATGCTGGCACGGAGCCGTTTCATCCTGGTGCTGGTGGTGGGTGCGCTGCTGGCGGTGCTGAGTTTCAGCTTGCAGTATTGTAAGTGAACCACAATGTATGATTTCAGTCACGTTTCCTCTGTATGAACTTACAGCTATTCATACATACTCTAAGGTTTCCCTGGGGACTGTGGTGTTTGTATGTTTAGTGCGTCAGGTGGGAATATAACCGCCGCCGGATTGTATTTACATTCTTGTGTGTGTTTTGTAATTCCAGTGGGAATATGGTCTCAATTAGACTGCATTCACCACACTAAACAAAGGCATTTCCCTTGAAGACGTGCTATATATATCAGGATTTTTCCCTTTTTCAGTAGAACAATTTTAAGGGATTATTTTTTTAAATTAACCAATAAAATCAATAACAAATACAAAGAGTGTCTATATATACTCTTACAAAACAGTTAGTAAATACAGTTAGTAAATACTGTGATACTTTGGTTGAATACCATGGTATTACCATGCTAGGCCACCATGAACACCCTCAATATGGGTTTTTCAATGACAAATTCTTAAACATCTACAAAAAAGTACTGTGGTGGTATTTTGAAATGGTACTTAAATTCACTCCAGGGTACATGATGGTGCTTGTCCAACAAACATACGTGTAATTTAGCATTCTGGGAACCACTAATCTAAGATCCTTTCTTCCACTGAAGAAAGAAAAGAATAAAGCATTGCATTAAATGAAATGGCTTCTGCCTGATACACTGCTCAGAATGTCAAACAATATTAAAGTCACAATGAAATGGAAGAAGCGACAAATAATTTCTTATGCATTATAATGTAAAAGAAAAGAGAAAAAAAGAAAAAAAAGGAGGACAAGGACTTGGTTCTATGCACCAGGTGTTGATTGGATGTTGAGGAAGTTAAAATTGGAGGTAGATAAAAGCAGAACTGAAAGGGTGGGGTGAAATCAGAATAAATGATTGGAGAAGTCCTGCATACATCACCTGATAGAAGTGTGCCTTTTCATTGGAAGGTCCAGTTATGACATTTTGATTAACACTTTCACACTTTTTTGATTAACACTTTTTTTTCAACCCTTTTTTTAATGGAATTTCCCGTCATTTATGACAAAAAAGCTTTTCCACACCATTGATTGAATTTTCCATTATTTATGACCCTACACTTCCCCGGCATTGATGAAATTTTCCATCATTTATGACACAACACTTCCCGGCATTGATTAAATTTTCCATCATTTATGACACAACGCTTTCCCGCCATTTATGGAATTTTCTGACATTTATGACAACGTTTTCCCGCCATTAACCAATTTTCCGACATTTATGACACAGCGCTTCTCTGCCAGTGACGTAATTTTCCGTCATTTATGACACAATGCTTTCCCGCCATTTATGTAATTTCTGACACTACGCTTCCCTGCCATTGATGGAATTATCTGCCAATTTATGACACAATCTTCCCGCCATTTATGAAATTTTCCATCATTTATGTTACAATGCTTTCCCGCCATTTACAGAATTTTCCATCATTTATGACACAACACTTACCGGCATTGACGAAATTTTCCATCATTTATGACACAACGCTTCCCTGACATTGGTGGAATTTCCGTCATTTATGACACACTTCCCCGGCATTGACAGAATTTTCCATCAAATATGGCACACTTTCCCGCCAATGACGGAATTTTCCAGCAACCCATGTTTTCACTGTTATACTGTGGGGGGCGCTATTACACATCTTCTGAACGAGTACAAAATCTCGAAGTAGACGAAGAAGCAGAAAAAAGCGATAGAAGCATTGCTTGTGTACATGTAAAATAATGTGATCATAAAACCATAAACAGCATATAAATCAAAAGATTTAAACAATTGGAGTTCAAAACATAAAAATAAAATTTAAATGGCTCACACTAAGATTTGTAACATGCATTTAGAAAATAGATAGTTGAATTTTCATTTCATGCCGACTTAAAGAAGACAAGTACAGACTCTTTGACCTCTGAGCACATTTATATGAGCTTGTTAACCCAGCAGAAGTTGGGGCCACTAGCTGACACTTGGATGATACTTCACAGACAGTTGATTTAGACCGTCTAAATGCAGTCCCTGGAATCATATCATGTTTACATGATATATTTTTAAAACCTGAAACCGAGCAGTCAACAAACCTCGAGGTCCTAAAGTCATTAGTGAGAAAATTATTTGCAGTAGAGAAATGTTTATGTATCTTTATAATATAAGGGTCAGTTAGATTGGATTTTGAGACAGATTATTCCCAGATTAGACCCAGGTGTCCCATGTCCTTGACTGAAAATCCTCTTTCACTGAGGACTGCGGTTATCTGTAACTTAGAAACCAGCCCCACAGATTAAACAGTTCATGTCACAGTGACGGCTACAGGGAAATCCTGCTAATTTAGTCATTTAACAGCACAGATGGTAAGAATTTGCAAAGCCAACTCGAATGAAACCAAACATGACTTTTTTATGGACAATGTGAGCAGGGATTGGTCAGTGATCCTCTTAAAATCCGCCCTCTGCATCCCACAGCCAGTCACAGCTCAGTCTGAACAACAGGATATACCTGGACAGTGTACGAGAACCAAGTTTTTGTTGTGTTCAGACATGAAGTCCTTAAGGATGTGTTCACTCTTGGCAGGTTTAATTAAAGGATTAGTTCATTTTAAAATGAAAATTACCCCATGATTTACTCACCTTCAAGCCATCCTAGGTGTATATGACTTTCTTCTTTCTGATGAACACAATCTGAGATATATTTATGAATATCCTGATGCATCCAAGCTTTATAATGGCAGTGAATAGGAAGCAACGAGTATGAAGCTCAAGAAAGTGCATCCATCCATCATAAGGGTTGGGTTGGTTTGGGTCAGGATTAGTTCACTTTCAAATTAATATTTCCTGATAATTTACTCATTCCCATGTCATCCAAGATGTCCATGTCTTTCTTTCTTCAGTCGAAAATAAATTAAGGTTTTTGATGAAAACATTCCAGGATTTTTCTCCATATAGTGGACTTCAAAGGAGCCCAAACGGCTGAAGGTCAAAATGACAGTTTCAGTGCAGCTTCAGGGCGTTCTACACGATCCCAGATGAGGAATAAGGGTCTTATCTAGATAAACCATCGCTCATTTTCTAAAAAAAAAAAAAAAAAAAAAAGTTTTTATACATTTTAACCATAAATGCTCATCTTGAGCTAGCTCTCTTCTTCTTCTCTGTTAGAAGTGTTGACACTGCTAAGTGTATTACTGCCCTCCACAGGTCAAAGTTTGAAATAAATTGTCATATACAATATGCTAGTGCAAGTATATAACAATTAGTTCAAACTTTGACCTGTGGAGGGCAGTAATACACTTAGCAGTGTCTACACTGCTGGAATTCAAATAGAGACGAAGAAGAAGAGAGCTAGTTCAAGATGAGCATTTCTGGTTACAATGTATAAAATTTAATTTTTTTTTAGAAAATGAGCGATGGTTTCTCTAGATAAGACCCTTATTCCTCATCTGGGATCGTGTAGAATTCAGATGCGTATAGAATTCAGCTGCACTGAAACTATAATTTTGACCTTCAAACGTTTGGAGTCCATTGAAGTCCACTATAAGGAGAATAATCCTTAAAAACCTTAATTTCTTTTCGACTGAAGAGAGAAGGACATGAACATCTTGGATGACATGGGGGTGAGTAAATTATAAGGAAGTTTTAATTTGAAAGTGAACTAATCCTTTAAATATGGATATTTTTCTTACACAAACGCATCACTTCGCTTCAGAAGGCCTTTATTAACCCCCGGAGCCGTGTGGAGTACGTTTATGATTAATGGATGCACTTTCTTGAGCTTCATACTCGTTTCCTGTTCACTGCCATTATAAAGCTCGGATGTGTCAGCATATTTATTAATATAACTCTGATTGCGTTCATCAGAAAGAAGAGAGTCATAAACACCTAGGATAGCTTGAGGGTGAATAAAGCTTGGGGTAATTTTCATTTTAAAGTGAACTAATCCTTTAAAACGGATTCTGGTGTGATTGCTCTGTTAATGCTTTTCATTTGAATAAGTGTGAACGATACCATCCGAACCTTGGTGCGCACCAAACAAGCGGACGGAGACACCTAAAAAAATGGGTCTCGGTTCGCTTCCAGACAAACTCTGGTGTGGTTCAACTGAAATATGAACGCAACACAGACCAAAGACATGTAAACAAACCAAGAACAGGACATGATGTCAGAAGATGCGACCCTAAAAAGGACAGAATGCTCAAGCATACCTGTTTTTTTCTTGTCATAGTTGCAATGTTGTCCATCACAGTTCAATACAGGCGTCAGAACTGCATCTCCTTGCAGCAGATCTTCGTTTGTGTGTCTGACGGAGGAATTCCTGCCACCGTTTTGACTCTACACCTTTTATAAGCTTAAGTAGCGAGTTGTCGCAAAATATACGTAATAAAAGCTGGGTTTTTTTTTGTATCTTTAGGTTCGAAAATGACTGTGTTAGAGCTGCACGATTAATCGTAAAAAGATTGCAATCTCGATTCAAGCACCCATGTGATCCTACTTTAGTAATGATAACGATTCTCCCGTTCCCGATCTATTAAACCTTTGACAAAATCATACCGGAACGTTCAAATCTGTGCTTGTGCTGCCAGAACCATTTTGAATCGCACATTAGTTATTTCTGTGTTACAAATATTCACATTATCACAGAAGTACTGAGATATAAGTTTTAAGTTAGTATTTAAACGCCGATGTCTATGATGGCGATCAAAATAGAGCAAGCTACCTTTTGAAACGAACTTGACACGTCAAATAACGGTTGTATCAATTACATCTAATTCCACTAGTTGGCGACAACTGACTGTTAAAAATGTATTTGTCATTGAATCATTCATTCAAAAGATTTGTTCACAAACACTGATTCATCCAGCAATGAAACAAGTATTTATTAATGAGTAATTGAATTTATACAAAACCATTTTTTAAATAATTCATTCAAACATTTTCCAGCAATTAGAGTCAGCAATTTATATTTTGTCAGAACCTTTTGTAAATTACATGTTATTTTGTTTGGTTGCATATTCAGAATTGTGGGAGAATCATGATCTCTATTTGAAACCAAAAAAATCGTGATTCTCATTTTATCCAGAATAAAATGACTGTGTGAACGCTAGTGAACCAGGACTGAATGTATCATTTTTTTTTGTGGTCATGACCAAATAACCAAGCGAACCAAACTACAAGTGTGAACACACCATAAAACGTACCATGTTATACATCCACCTTGAGACCAGTTGCTTAGTCTTAGCTCATCTATTGCAATGGCATTTTAAGCGTCTTAAATGCCTAAATGCGGTTTTTGGTCTGATATGTGTTGTCATTACGTTTGTCATCCTGCCTTCCTCACGTTGCCTGTTTCTTTCACCCTGTGTGAGGTCATTACTTATTCATTCCCTCCTTTGTGGTATCTCCAACAAGAGCAAAAAGCTGTCTGAATGTAGGACAGAACCGAGTCTTAGATTATCCTCTCTCTCTCTTCACTTCAGTTCACTCAAGCATGACTGATGCACTTTTAAAGAAAGAGGCTCCAGGTCTGTAGAGACTAACAAGCAGACGGAGAGAAAGAAGCTATACATTGAAAATGAGAAAGAGAGAAGGATGAAAGAGGACTGGTTCTCATCCCGGTGAATTGTGGGTTTCTGTCAGTCATCGCTGAAGTACACAATGTCAACAACGCACAATATCAGCCTCGAACGGCAATGTAAACGCTGTCTGTCCTGTTTGATTTGTGTCTATTGTATTTGTGCTTAGGTGTGTGTGATTTTTCTTGTACACTATACTCCGCTACAAAGAGCTCTTTGTGTGGCCGGCGCCTACACAGAGCTGTTCTGTGATTGGCTGAGAGTTTGGAGCTAACATGCGATTGGTCGGAATTAGGGCTGGGCGATATGGACAAAAAGTCATATCCCGATATATTTAGGCTGAATATCGATATACGATATATATCCCGATATTTTTTCCGCAAAGTGAGAGCAAATGTTCAGTCAAAGTCAAAGCCAAATATGATGTCACAAGTAGTTTTATTGAAACCGGCCATTTGCAATTTGCAAAATCAAATGAATAAATAGAAAACAGGTTTCTTCACCTGTTCATAATTAAATGCTCCGCTGTTCAAATAACAATAAAATGTTTAAAAAAATACTGTATAACAGGACAGGAGTACCTTTTTTGAAATCAAAGCTCCATAAGGTGCACATTTAAATAAAAAAAATATCTTAAAAATAGCGTTTAAAATAAAATAGGCCAATCTTTTTCCGAAATAAATATATTTATATGAGAAAAGTACAATATCAAAAATTGTTAGTTTTACAACTATAAATGGCTTATTAAAATCCAATAACAGATTTTATTCTCCTTTCTAACAAATCCACAGATGCAAATAACGAACATTACAAAAGAATATGACAAACCCTAGTAACTTAAGGGCAGCATTTACATATAAAGAAAGAACAAAATAAAGTGCTTAGTTTAAGAACATTTTTTTTAAACATCAGCTTGAGATTACCTTTTCCTTTTTGTTAACTCAATTTCTTATCTGAACAGTCTCAACCAGTTGCACAAGAAACAGATTATCAACTCAAACATTTTCCCCCTCTTTTTTTACTTTGATAAACAGTAGGGGTGTGACGAGACCAGTATCTCACGAGACGAGACGAGACAAGATGGCAAAATACGTGACTAGAAAAAATATTCTGGTGTATTTGAAATGTTTTAACTAATCATTTTGTAATGAATGTCATTTCAGTTCTACTTTCTGAGACTGAATTATCATATGCAGTAAAAGACAACAATACTCAAGTAATGTAAAAGGTTTTGCCACTAACTCAACTGACTGACTTCTCTCCTGTATGATTTCAGTCTCTTCAGACCTTACTGTACATGATTTATGAGCTTCTACAACTGTTGACCTCCTAACTGAACTACTCTCCACAATCTGATCACAGAAATAAAAACAGTATAAATAAAAATGGTGACACTTTACAATAAGGTCTCATTTATTAACATTAAAGTATCAACTAACAACGAGCAATATATTTGCTACAGTATTTATTAATCTTTGTTAGTTGATAAAAATAGTCATTCATTGTTAGTTCATGATAGTTCACAGTGCATTAACTAATGTTAACAAATGAAACCTTATTGTTTGTACTAGTAAATAATAAGAAGAGAAAACTGTTATTCATTTTTATGGTAACACTTTACAATAAGTGCAACCATAATCGCACTCTCTCAATATTCAAAGATCAAATAAGACCAAATTTTTCTTTGATACAGAGCTGAGAGGTTACAACTACACTGCCCAGCCTAAAATAGCTTTCATATTGAGAGATATTTGCATTCATCAGGGAGCCGCTTTCAAAATGCGGGGTATTGAGATCGCGTTTGAATGCGCGCTCCTGTTTACTTTCACTTTCAACTGTCGCGCGTACTCTGTAAATATGGAGCGGCGGCGACCGTTATCCAACTGAATTAAATGTTTTTTTATTTAAATACAAAGCAATACGACAGTGGAGGCGTAATGTAAACGTAGCGGTGGCATATTCTTTCCTAATCATCCTAACACTCTGTCATGGCAACATCACGAGACTACTTTTCGCCTCGACGAGAAATCTCGTCACAGTTTAGTCTCGCGAGATCTCGTGCCACGAGATCTCGTCACACCCCTAATAAACAGTAATGCTGTCTTGAGGTAGACATTAGAAGACAGACAAGCGTATCCTCCTTCGTTTAAAGATTTTGTGCGAGAAACACCAGCCTGTCAACAGCATCCGGCTTCAGAGATGCTCTGTTATCTTTTCACTTTTTCTTTTACTAACCAATTCCTCCGCGCGCTCCGCAGACGTAGTTGCTTCCTCCATGTCTGTTGAAGAGTGGCTCTGTGCCTGCCCCCCCGAAGAGGAGGGGCGGTGGCGCGGGGAGCAGCGCAAATTTGAACTATATCGATATATGCGATATGGTCTAATTCCATATCGCGTCTAAAAATATATCGATATATTTTGTTATATCGATATATCGCCCAGCCCTAGTCGGAATGCTTTTACAGGAGGGAGTAAGTCAGTGCTGAATTAAAACCAGAATGTGGTGCACAAACACACACACACACACACATGCTCGCGTTCACATCTCCACAATGTCTGTCGCTGTGCGAATAAACCAGCTAACCGTTATACTTCTGTCTGGTGAGTTTAACTCCTGGTTGGTTTACATCAGTAGTTGGAAATGCTGGTTTGCGAATAGTTTTAATAAAGTGTTTATTGTTTAGCCCTATGCCATTCATACATTCATTTATTTTGTGTATAGCTTTAATGAACAGTTTAGTTATTGTTTCTATGCTAATTTTTTTATTATTTTTTTATAATGTTTGCATAAATATTTTCCAATGTGAATTGAATAAAAGGAACTCATTACCAGAAATGCTTTAGAGTGCCTATGCTTTAATTTATGCCGAAATTGTATTGTTATATAAGAGGAATAATGAAAATGTTAGCAATGCATGGCTTAACTTGGTGCCGTTATTACAAAACATAGTACATTTTACATTATTTATGAATCGTAATACCTTATTTTCACATTTGGTTTCTTTTCTTTGAAATCCACATATGTTTTTTGAGTCAAAAACAATTATAATTTAATTGTTCATAATGTGGGTGAAACAGGTTAGTTTGTATAAATGCTCTTGGACTGGTTTAATAAATTGGTTTTCATAGTACAGTTTACTCTTCCCTCAAAGAAAATTATATTTATCATAATATGAGCCCGTTTGAGAGTTGCTGTAATTGTTTATGTGTACCTAAAATGCAAATATGTAGCTCAAATTTAAAAAAAAAACATCCAGATGTTGGTCTTGTGTTTTTCTCTGTGTCACATTCAAAGGATTTCTGGTAGATGTCAATCAGTGGCTAATATCCTGTCAGACTCCTCCCTCTGCCCACATCACCATGGCAATTCCCAAAATTCAACAATCCGCAGCACTGTGCAGACTCAATGTTTGTTCAATGAGGTCAGAACTGAGGAAGCTGGAAATAGTGTGTGCGCTTGTGCTTAATGACTCCCTTCTTTCTATTCCTAGTGCATCTCATTCCAACCAATCCGGTGGCAGAGCAAAGGTCACTTGGTAAAAGCAGAAAGCGTGTGAATCCAGTCCTCCATACGGATCCTCCCGCCCCAGACCCCATCAGAGACACACACCAGTACTGCAATTACCCTAACCTCACCGAGCACGGCTGGGAGGGTAAGAAACACACCTTTACCTTCTCACACACCTGAAGACTCTTTCAGACGTGTGGTGACGTATTTGCGTGTCGTAGGTCACAGTCCGGCTGACTACAGGCTGCTGTCGGTCCAGGTAATGATTCGGCATGGAGACCGTTTCCCTTTGTACTCCATCCCCAAAACCAAGAAACCCACCATAGATTGCACCCTATCAGAAAAGAGGTACACATTCAAATGTAAATGATCTGATGACCCACTCTATCTATCTATCTATCTATCTATCTATCTATCTATCTTTGTCTTTCTATGGCCCTTCTTACACCTGGTATTAAGATGCATTTTGCTCGAATCACAAGTGGATGGCGCTAAATACGCATTCGACCGGATTGCTTTCGTAGTGTAAATGCTCATGCGGTTGAATGCGTTTGAACTAGAGATCGACCGATATATCGATTTACCGATATTTTCCCTGATATTTAAGCATTTTACTATAATCAGATATCGTTTTTGTAATATTGGATTTACCGATAAACGCCGCCATCTTGTGGGTGTTTTGAGAATTGCGTGCAGGATCGCCATTAGAGCGCATCTGAGACGAGACAACGGCATGCACGGGTAAAGTATACTTACCTGCTTTGCTGTAATTAGTAAACTTTATTTAACATAACAGTCATTAATGCACAAATTAGATGTGTTACATAAATGCCTGAAATGTAGCTAGTTTATGCAGCTTGTCTCTAAGAAACAGACAAGCTCACAGAGTCACGTAAGATAATCCGTCAAGTCCTGTCCCAATAAAGATGTAACTTTGCATGAATTAAAGGATTAGTTCACTTCCAAATTAAAATGTCCTGATAATTTACTCACACCCATGTCATCCAAGATGTTCATGTCCTTCTCTCTTCAGTCGAAAAGAAATGAAGGTTTCTGAGGAAAACATTCCAGGATTTTTCTCCTTATAGTGGACTTCAATGGACTCCAAACAGTTGAAGGTCAAAATTACAGTTTCAGTGCAGCTTCAAAGGGCTTTAAATGATACCAGATGAGGAATAAGGGTCTTATATAGAGAAACCATCACTCATTTTCTAATTTTTTTTAAATTTCATACATTTTAACCATAAATGCTCATCTTGAACTAGCTCTCTTCTTCTTCTCTATTTGAATTCCAGCAGTGTAGACACTGCTAAGTGGATTACTGCCCTCCAGAGGTCAAAGTTTGAACTAAATTGTTATATACTTGCACAAGCATATTGTATGAGCTAGTTCAAGATGAGCATTTATGGTTAAAATGTATAAAATTATTTTTTTTTTTTTTTAAGAAAATGAGTGATGGTTTCTCTAGATAAGACCCTTATTTCTCGTCTGGGATCGTGTAGAACGCTTTGAAGCTGCAATGAAACTGTAATTTTGACCTTCAACCGTTTGGAGTCCATTGAAGTCCACTATAAGGAGAAAAATCCTGGAATGTTTTCCTCAAAAACCTTAATTTCTTTTCGACTGAAGAAAGAAAGACATGAACATCTTGGATGACATGGGGGTGAGTAAATTATCAGGAAATTTTAATTTGAAAGTGAACTAATCCTTTAAAAAATACAGCCATGAATTTAATTCTCTCTCTGTTGTCTATGCTCATCATTAGTCTTGTGAATTCGTCTGTATTTTGCTGTTCACTCAGCGGGTTGATGCTCAGGAAATGCTCCAGCATGGCCACCGCATAACTTTTAACAAGATTCACTTGTTTAAAACACTGTAATTATATAAACATTTACTATATAACCATTAATTCGCTAATAAACATCCAAGCAAACGCAACTCTATGGAAATTAATTATTATCTCCGCGAGCAATCGCAGTTTGAGTATAGTTCTGTGTAAATGCATAGATAAACAGTGCTTTGTTAGCAGATATTTCATAATCTAGATCAACAGAAACATTATTAATAATTCTCTTATAACATACCAGTTGAGAAATGCAATAAAATACGATGTTTTGTTTGTTATATTCCAATATTCCAGAGAATATTATTCAGTTATTTAACATTATCCAGCGAATTATTCTTCACTCTTTAGCCTATTAAACAGCTTATAAATCTAAAACTGTAGTTTAAAATGATTAATGCATTTCTGCAAAGTTGATATGACTCCTGTCTTTTATTTATTTTCTCCATTTGAAAACATTAGACATTCTACATTTATTTTGCTTATTGTTAACATTAGTGTTGCTGCTGATGCTTTTTATAAATAAAATTATTTTTATAATATGAAGATTAAAATTAACAAAATTTAGTGGTGTATAAATAAGATTTGTTTTCTATGCAAGAAGGGAGTGATTGTTATAAATAAAATGGTTTGTTCAGTTCAGTGGTGTTGTAATCATGTCAAAAACAGAAGTATAACAGTAAATAAATATCGGTTCTGCATATCGGTTATCGGGCACATAAACACACAAATTATCGGTATCGGTTCAAAAAATCGGTCAATCACTAGTTTGAACAGCGCAAAAGACCACCTACTCTCCACCTACTGACCTAATGCTTAAGCATTATGAGAAGAGCTCTAGTCAGACGGGGTTTAAACTTTATCGGCTGAAGACCCAAGTTTGAAAAATGTACCAAGCACAATGTTCTCTCACCATTCCTGATTTCTAACACACACTCACAGTGTGGTCTCGCAGCTGTCAGAGCAGAAAGGAAAGCTGCTGCTCCGTATGTTTTTCCATCGTCTCCAGCTGCGTTCATATGTAAATTGCGTGAGCTTATTTCATCCATTAGATTAAATGATCTGAAAAAGCTCATACATTTACCCGCCCATAAACCCTCCCCTCAAAGAAATCAGGACAGAAGTGGTTAAAAGCAGATAAAAGAGACGGATTAAAACAAAGGGTGTAAACGAGAATGTGTCTCCCTTGTCTACCTGTGATCTGATCTTATCTATCTATCTATAATGAAATGACTGAAAAGGCACAGAATGCATCATTTTAAAATGCAGCCTGTTTTCATGGTCCATCATATTAGAAGGTTGTATTTTTTCTTTGATCTTACAACTGATATCCACCAGTGACTGGTGTGTAAATGTGGGCTTATGTTTTGTTTAGTGTGTGTGTGTGTTTATCAGGTTTAGTGCTTGTCATGGAGTTTTTGAATCATTATCAGATTAATATTTCATTCCCACCGTTGTCTTTTATCCATGCCTGAGCCGTGTCGCCGTGGTTACAGCAGCATTGAACAGTCACTCTAATGCTACCTAAAATAACATTGTTGTGTTTCCATGGTTTCATCGTAGTATTCTAACCAATGACATGACCAGTGCTGTTCAGAATATTGCAAGAATTATTAATCACGCACAGCAACCCATAATATTCCCATGATGTCTGAGATTTATGTATTAGAAAGTAATCCTCAACCATAAATCCTGCTGTCTCTTTCCCTTTATCACGCAGTAGTTCGTCACATACACGCAAACCTTGCTATCTAAATGACAAGGTCTAATTTATGACCCGACCCAACCTGACCATAATACTCTGACAGGTTCTGACTTAAAAATGAAGATGCATTATAATAAAATGGAGTGATCCATCTGAAATCCCTGCTCAGAAATCTCCTGTGTGCTTAAAACAGCCTGCAAAGGGAAATAATACCCAGTGGGTTTGATATCATAACATACAGTGTAATTGAAATATCTTCTTGAATTCCAGTTTTCTAAAAAAAGAATAAGAAATGTATTGAACAGAAGTCTATTAAAAATGATCAACTTTACCTGAGAGCCTATTGCATATAGTGCATATAGTAATGACAGGCAGAAATGTATTTATATTTTCTATATGTAAATGTTATATATAGTACTAGTTTTGATTTCTCCTTAGTTGCATTAGATCTGCATTAAATCCTTGCAATAATTATATAAATGATCTATGTAATTGTAGTTGCATTCGTTTCGAGAACAAAGCTGGTAGCAGACATCTGGAATTTTATTGTTTTTAAAATGTTAATCATTTTACTACAGACTAACCCAAGACTTACTCCTGACAGTAAATATTTGCATTTTTATAATCAACCAAAAGGCTAATCGACCTTTTTATTGAGCTCTTTTCCTTATAAAGAGGTCCCTTATGCATATGTAAATTAGCATGTCAAATTTAAAGGCTTTTCTAGCTTATATCATACATGTTATCATACCTCCCCCTTGTGGATATATCTTGTAATGACACTCTCACATGGATCCTCAGAGCTGCTTGTTGGCTGTTATGATGCATACTGTTTTGTTTAGACTGTTAATCTGGAAAAAAAAAAGTTTCATGAATGTATTGCATCAAATATATTTCTGAATTAAAATAAGTACTAAAACACATCTTTCATGGTAATTTTGCAGAAAGCCCTCTCACCCCCTTTTGGCCTCCTTCATTAGTCACATGGCTCTCGGTGGGCGTGGTCACTGGGACGCATCACTTGGATCTCTGCCCCGATTACCCAATCACAGCACCTGTGAAATAGGAGAGCTTACACAGACAGGTAACGAGTCAACAGGCTGTGTCCGAAATCGCATACTCTCTTGAGCAGGTACTTATTTTGAATAAGTGATTACTTAATGATACATATCAAAGAAATATGTATATATTTTGGTAACACTTTAGTATAGGGAATACATATAAACTATTAACTACAACTTTTCCCTCAATAAACTCCTAATTTACTGCTTATTAATAGTTAGTAAGGTAGTTAAGTTTAGGTATTGGGTAGGATTAAGAATGTAGAATAAGGCATTAATATGTGCTTAATAAGTACTAATAAATAGCCAATATTCTAGTAATATGCATGCTAATAAGCAACTTAAAAGACCCTAAAATAAAGTGTTACCGATATTTTTTTTCTCTAGGTGTATCAGGGTTATCATTATCAAATAAAACTAAAATCACACAAAAAAATGTGCTACTTAAAATAAAATAAATGTTACCTGAAAAATAGTATAAAAAAACATGTAAACTTATCTCATTTCTTTTAGTTGCCAAGACAACATTTCTCATTTTTGTTTAGTTTAAAGGTGCCCTAGAATTAAAAATTGAATTTATCTTGGCATAGTTGAATAACAAGAGTTCAGTACATGGAAATGACATACAGTGAGTCTCAAACTCCATTGTTTCCTCCTTCTTATATAAATCTCATTTGTTTAAAAGACCTCCGACGAACAGGCGAATCTCAACATAACACCGACTGTTACGTAACAGTCAGGATCATTAATATGTACGCTCCCAATATTTGCATATGCCAGCCCATGTTCAAGCATTAGACAAGGGCAGGATGTCTGGATGTGCACAGCTGAATCATCAGACTAGGTAAGCAAGCAAGAACAATAGCGGAAAATGGCAGATGGAGCAATAATAACTGACATGATCCATGATAACATGATATTTTTAGTGATATTTGTAAACTGTCTTTCTAAATGTTCCGTTAGCATGTTGCTAATGTACTGTTAAATGTGGTTAAAGTTACCATCGTTTATTACTATATTCACGGAGACAAGAGCCGTCGCTATTTTCATTATTAAACACTTGCAGTCTGTATAATTCATAAACACAACTTCATTCTTTATAAATCTCTCCAACAGTGTGTAATGTTAGCTTTAGCCACGGAGCACTATCAAACTCATTCAGAATCAAATGTAAACATCCAAATAAATACCATACTTACGCGATTAGACATGTTGCATGACGAACACTTTGTAAAGATCCATTTTGAGGGTTATATTAGCTGTGTGAACTGTGTTTATGCTGTTTAAGGCAGTTGCGAGCTCGGGGGCGGGGAGCGCGAGAATTTAAAGGGGCCGCAGCCTAAATCGGCTCATATTTAATGATGCCCCAAAATAGGCAGTTAAAAAAAATTAATAAAAAAAAATCTATGGGGTATTTTGAGCTGAAACTTCACAGACACATTCAGGGGACACATTAGACTTATATTACATATTTTAAAAAGACGTTCTACGGCACCTTTAAGTACTAAAATAACAAAATTTGGAATAAAAACTCATAAAAACTATAGACATAATAATAAAAAAACTAATAAAAATTACAAAAACAACATAATTTAAACTAAAATAAAAACAAGAAATATAAAAACATTCAAATTATTAAGAAAAACTAATATTATTTCAAAGATACTAAAATAACACTGATACTAAAATGTTATTGTCCATGCTTACTAATATTTCTTTCTCTTTTTTTTTCTCTATCAGGAGTCGTACAGCACTTAAAAAACGGTGATCATCTTCGCCAGGCCTACATCAAGCGTCACAATCTGATTACTGCTGATTGGTCACCGCGGCAGTTGTGGGTGGAGACTACAGGTAAAACCCGCACCTTACAGAGTGGATTGGCCTTCCTCTTCGGCTTCATGCCACATTTCGATTGGTCGCGGCTGACGGTTAGACAGCAGTGGAGTACGCTGTTCTGTGGTTCCTCGTGCGACTGTCCCGCACGCAACCGGTACCTGGACCAGGAGCAGCACAGGCAGTATCGCCAGAGGATCGCCGACACGGAACTCGAGCGCACGTATGTCACCATGGCCAAGACGTTGGGCGTGGCCACAAAGGCTCTGAGGGCGGCCAATCCGGTGGATGCGTTGTTGTGTCACTTTTGCCATGGTCTTCCATTTCCATGCTCCAGCACACAGATTACATCAAATGCTCTAGACGAGGGGGCGTGTCTTACTCTACAGCACTTTGCTGTGATTCGACGGCAGCAGAAAGATGACGAATTGGAGCGCCGGAAGGCGGGGCTTTATCGTCGCTATGCTGTGCTCGCGGCACATCCGTACCTCAATCGGACCGCAGCACGATTGGAGAGGATCGCCAGAGAAAGCCAGACGGGCAAAGGTAAAGAAGAGGCAGTCTTCGCTTTATCATCTGCTCATGACGTAACCATGGCACCGTTGCTAAGCGCGCTCGGTCTGGAAGGGGCGGGATTTCCGAAGTTTGCGGCCCGCCTAGTGTTTGAGCTGTGGAGTAGCCCCGAAGACAAAGAGAGAAAGAATGATAGAAAACGAGGAAAGTGGTTGGACAATATGTTTATTCGTGTTCTCTATAATGGAGAGGACTTGACCTTTGACACAGCTTTCTGCCGTGACCACAATCGACGCTCTGCTCAGCCGCTGTGCCCTCTGGGCAATTTCCTGTCTTTTGTGAGAAAGGATATGTTCAAAATTGTCAATGCTACGAGTTACCAGCAGGCCTGCCACCAAATTGTACTGTAATATATGAATGTGAATGAGAAATGAGAATGAGAGAGAGTGCCAAGGGAGGATAAACGGGAATAGTTTACCCAAATATTCTGCACAATTCTGTCACCATTTGCTTCATGTTGTTTCAAACCCCCCCAAAAAATTGAGGAAGTGAGATTCCAAAAAAGCAAAAAAAATCTTCATACAACTTATGCACTATATTCCAAGGAGTTTCCAGGTGCTTGTCACTGCATTGTTTCAATGAATGGATCAAAAGCAGCATGAACATTTTTCAAAATTTCTCCTTTTATGTTCTGTTGGAATGACGTGAAGGTGAGAAAATGACAGAATCCTCATTTTTGGGTGAACTGTTCCTTTAAGTACTAATGTTTTTGATGTAATGTTAAGTCTGTGGACCAAATAATTGTCCTGCACGACACTTTGTACACTTTGCTAATCACATCGAATCAGCTGACACAAACTGAAGAGGTTTACAGCAATCACTGAGGTTGAGATTTTAAAATGGCAGTGAATATGCACATCTGGATGACGATGTGATGTCAAAAGCACCTATATCCAGACAAGCACTCATACAGTCACTTGTTAAAACACCTCTTGCCTTTATTCTGAGTCTGAGTCCAGCACAGTCATTATGACAATCCTAATGGTTTTGAGAAAATAGAGAAAATGTTTGAACTGTCATTTTTTTGACTACATTTCTTAAACATTTGTATTAGATATAGGGCACTTCGCCACTTTATTGCAGTGATCGGGAAATGGATATTATTTACATTTCACGTCCCTTCCGTTTGACGAGAACTCATTCCGTCCTGGATGAGTTCTCACTTGAATAGTATTGGCAGAATTACTTGTTTTCAGTGCAATCATGTTGTCCTGACACATTCCTCCTCGTGTGCTTTAAAGGATTAGTCCACTTTTAAATAAAATTTTCCTGATAATTTACTCACCCCCATGTCATCCAAGATGTTCATGTCTTTCTTTCTTCAGTCGAAAAGAAATTAAGGATTTTGATGAAAACATTCCAGGATTTTTCTCCTTATAGTGGACTTCAATGGCCTCCAGACGGTTGAAAGTCAAAATTACAGTTTCAGTGCAGCTTCAAAGGGCTTTAAATGATACCACACGAGGAATAAGGGTCTTATCTAGAGAAACGATCAGTCATTTTCGAAAAAAACCACAACTGTATATGCTTTATAAACACAAATGATCACCTTGAACGTACTTCCACTTTCCATATTCTCCAAAATGCTTACGCTGTATGTCCTACGCTTTCTCTATTCTACTTACAGAACGAACGCGGTGCCAGTTTCGTTTTTTTTCCGTATGTAGAATAGGGAAGGCGTAGGACATAAGAAGGCGTAGCGTAAGCTTTTTGAAGAATATGGAAAGTGGAAGTACGTTCAAGGCGATCATTTGTGTTTATAAAGCATATACATTTACATTTTATTTTTTTCGAAAATGACCGATCATTTCACTAGATAAGACCCTTATTCCTCGTCTGGTATCGTTTAAAGCCCTTTGTAATTTTGACCTTAAACCGTTTGGGCTCCATTGAAGTCCACTATAAGGAGAATAATCCTGGAATGTTTTCATCAAAAACCTTAATTTCTTTTCGACTGACGAAAGAAAGACATGAGCATCTTGGATGACATGGAGGTGAGTAAATTTATCAGGAAGATTTTATTTGAAAGTGGACTACTCCTTTAATTTCTTTTAGTACTTTATTTTTGTGAAACACAAAGTTAAAAGGAGTGGTAGTATTTGTGAGTACTGTAAAATTGATTCAAATTAACTTTTGTATTATGAATAATGTTCTTATGATCAGTGTGTGCTGCCACATTCCAAACCTCAAAGCACATTTACAATAAATGAATCATTTTGTCTAAAAACTTTGCTGTGGTTTATCTGAAAAAATACATATAATTTTGACTTTCAGCCAAATTGTAACCTACTCTGTTCAAGATCCACCCACTTAGACCAGAAGAGATTATCTGACTGACATGTAAAGTGTCCAAACACAGTTTGTTTTGATTTACATGGCAATAAGGCATGGGTTTATCTAAAATACCTGATAAAACGGCAACAGTCCAACATGGAGAGATTAATTCAAATAATTGTCTGACAGTGTTGGTATGAGACCAGCTGTCCAATTCTCCATGGGCGTATCTAGTTTACTGGCTATTAAGATATCAAATCACAAACTTTGGTACATCAATTATTTCTTCATAATTAAACCTGGTAAAAAAACTTTTTTCCCCCCAGCAAGACTGGTGATTTCAGAGATCTTGAAGTTGTGTAAAGCTAGTAAATCCTATTGTAACTAGCAAATACAGTCACACTTTTCACTCATATGAGCATATACATTTTAGCTAAATAACTACATAACTATTTGAGTGGCCATAAAGGGTTGGCAGGTCTGCACAACAAAACCTGCCCAATTGCTATTCAAAACTAGCCCGTTCGCATTCCAGGGTTGTTTTTTTCAACCTACGGATTACAAAAACTACTCATGGCAACAAAAAACTAGCCCAATAGAGTACCTCAGGGATGACGTGTTTTTGTAGGCCAACCCGGAAGTTAGCGGCGCACGGGTTCCCTCGATCGAAAGCCTATGCATTTTTTCCATAGACTTTTGGAAAATCGCAGAAAATAAACTCTGTGTTTAACAAAGGGTTATGACACACGTTTTGTCTAACAAGATAATCTTTACAAGTTAACACAACATTTATACATTTTGAAGCCTAAATAAAGTTGTCAGATATAAAAAGCTAACAGTAGGCTATAAACGGACTAGAGCACGGTATGGTCGCGGATCAACGTCACCACCAAGCGTCCTCAAACTTTATTTAAAAACATGCGCTGATTATGATCTGCGCTGTGTATGAATACTTATAGGCTACACTTTTTCATGAGAAATACTGTCCAAATGTCTCGTTTGTCATGATGACGTCTAAAGTCCCCGCAAAGGTAGTCCCTTTTAGCAACTTGTTAGTTTTTAAGACACAATAACGGTTTAAAAAATCACAAGCGGGTTATAACTGGTGTGTTTTATGTCATAGATCAAAACGTGAAAATATTTAGAGGCTTTGTTTACCACAGACCTTATTTCAGGCGATTTAGCAAAAACCCATTAAAAAAACCCATTGACTTCGGGGCGATGGAACCGGAAGTCCTAAAATGCTAACTCGCTTCCAGGTTTTGCCTACAAAAACACGTCATCCCTGAGGTACTCTATTCCGCGGGAACACTTGGCATCACTGCTGGCCAAAGAAACTAGGCCAGTTCAATTTAGATTTTGTGTTTCACATGATGGCCACAAGGTGGCAGGAGACTTTCGTCTGTGGTGCTGCACATGGCTCTGAGAGTAAGAATTCAGCCAATTGAGTCAGCATTCTAGAAATAGAACAAGCATCAGTTCATTGGTCAGCATTAAACATTTTATAAACGCAGAAAGCCTTTTTGGCTTTGAGTCATTATTGTTAAATACGAGATTGCAAATCATGCGGACTAGTTTTTAGCCTTGCCTGTCAAATAACTCAATCACAACAGCCAAAAATCTGTCCTAGAGTAATCTCCAAAATTTCCCCAGGAGTGTGTATTGGGATGTAAGTAAAGGAATCTGAGGCCTCGTGATCTCTATGAGATGATTTTAATTAGCCGCTGCTTTCCTCGCCAAAGAAAAGATCATTAATTTACTGGCTTGGACAGAGAAATCGATCTTAATTAAAGAGAATTGGAGTGTGTGTTTCTGATGGTATTTGTGTGTCTGTGAGTTTTTAAACAGTACAGAGATTTACTTTCCAAATTGTGCATGATACAGAAATGATTATGCTTCCAGACAAAATACTTTCTTTTGCATAATCCTATACTTTAGCGATTATGCAAAAAATGGCTTGTTTTTGGTGTGTATAGACCCATTTGGATCTCCAAAAAGAGTTATGAGCCGTTCAAACTGAGGTCACAAAGTCTCTTTGAAATATGCATACTACTGCTGTATATAGTATGCAAAAAGCAGTATGTTAAATGAGTAGGATGTCTCTACTATAGCCTCTACAATAGTCAATTTTAAATGTATTGTGATTGTGTTGTCTTTAAAATTCAGTGTGGATAAGTTAGACCTGGTTAAAACCAAGACAAACCAAAGTTTAGGGTGGACTCAACAAAACCCCTTTTTAATCAACCAACAGTCAAAATACGTGTTCACCGTTAATGTCTATGGAGGTTAACGTAGAGTAGGCAATTTTGGAGGCTTTGAAAGTATAAGGTCCCACCCTCCCCTCCTAGTGCTTTCAATATTTTAATATTTAGACCACTTCTATTATTGTTTGCTTTGAGGATGTGAAGAGAGTTTCAACCAGTATAACAAAAAGCATTTATGAAAAACATTACCTTTTATTAGTAATAGTATTAGTAATAGAGATAAAGTGAAATAGACAAACAGAATAATAAATCTAGAAAGAAGGGGAACTGAGCAAAGAGCATCAGTGAAATATTTTGTTGACATCCATATTTAACTTTGAACTCTTCAGAGCAACACCATCAAGTAAGATTAATAAACGATTGCCTTCATGACTCTGTGTCTTCATAAAAGGCTTTTTCAGTTCTGTGCATGTGTGTGTGGTCACATCTGTGATGCTTCACTCACTGCTCTGTCATAACATTTTCTTCAACCTGATGTTTCCTCCTTCAAAAACAGATCCTAAAACACGAATATGTCTCCATACACACACTTAAAGGGTGCAGAAAGCTATGGAACATTAACGCACTGCGAGATTTTCCGTGTGTGTGTACGTGTCAGAGTGAGTGATTGAGTGAGGAAAAGAATGACGAGTGAATGCTGGTGCCGAGTGATCATGAAGTGTTTCAGAAATCCTGACCTCCACATGCCAGACGCAGTTCATCAGCCTGGCCAAACGTTGTGTTTCTCTCTCCATTCTTCCCTCAACACGCTTACAGAGTGACTGAATATTTTAGACGAGACGCAATGAGTAAACAAATGTGTGTGAATGTGCTTCTATAAACATGTTCTTATCGCAAAACACAGCTAAAGATTTACAGTTATGATATTGAGCATGTTAAAGGAATAGTTCACCCAAAATTCTGTCATCATTTACTGAACCTCAAGTTGTTCCAAACCTGGATGAACAACCAAAGAGTTGTGGGGCACCACTGACTATCATAGTAATAAAAAAAAAAGAAAAATCAACTGTTTGGTTATACCCATATTCTTCTTTTATATTCAGCAGAACAAATAAATTCATACACTGCAAACCCAAATAAATTGGCAAAACTCAAAAAATTCGAGGCAATCAGTTGGAATTCAAAGTTTAAGTAAGCAGAATTGGCAGATTATTTTGTACTTAAACATTTTAATTAACGTAACTTGAAATGTTTGAGTAGACTGATTCTTACATTTAAATTAAAATTATCACGTAACCTCAGTGTAAACATTTTATTAGTGTACACTTAGGTAGCTGTAACAAGCTAATTCAGAAAATGTTAACTTGCTAATTTGGTACCATGTAAGCAATAGCATGGTATAGCACTTGCTGAGTGAGTGCAGAAATATAAAGCATCTAACATACCTGCTGCATGCACCACTTGTCACCTTGATGTTCACTCTCCAAAAAACCCACATTAACAGAAACTCTTCTAAATTAGCATAATGAAGCATTAATCACTACTAAATCTCCCACTTAACATTAATCTTGCACAAAAAAACATTATATAATACTTAATTTTAGCATTTACTCTCCCTTTTGAGTGCCATGAGCAAAGCAGGCTGGAAAATAGAAATCCCAGCCCAGTTTCAGTTAAACTTAAGTTTATCTAAATTAAAAGAAATAAGTTCATAAAACTCAAAACAATGAAACAGTTCCATTTACTTAAAATATATCAGTTCTGTGAACTTGAAAGAAAAATAAAGTGCAAAATACTCATAACCGTTAATTTAACTGAACTAATTTGTTGGTAACAGTTTGCAATAAGGTTCATTAGTTAACATGAACTAATAATGAACTGCACTTCTACAGCATTTATTAGTGTTTGTTAATGTTAATTTCAACATTTACTAATACATTTTTAAAATCTTGTTAACATTAGTTAATGCACTGTGAACTAACATGAACAAACAATGAACAACTGTATTTTCATTAACTAATGTTAATAAGATTAGTAAATACCGTAACAAATGTATTGCTCATGATTAGTTCATGTTAGTTAATATACATTAACTAATGTTTAACTAATGAACCTTATTGTAAAGTGTTACCACTTTGTTTAACTTAAGTTTGTCCTACTTAAACCAATTAATTATTTTCAGAGTTAGGGTTTACCATGCAGGTTTGGAACCACTTGAGGGTGAAATATTTTTGGGTGAACTATCCCTTTAATCCCAAAGAATACTTTTTAAAATATGCTCCATTTGATAGCGTGCATGAACACAGACGTCGACACATGCTTTCTAGACAGTTTCAGCTTAGTGTCTGCGCTAATTTCTCCAGAAGTTATGACCGCTAAAAATGTCTTAGTACTCTTTTAAACTAAAGTTGTGGCTCTCATAACCTCCTCACACAAGCGCTTGTCAATGCGGGCATCTGTTTTTGTTGTTCGATTTCTTTAGTTTAGTTTTCTACTGTGAAACAACAGCCACCTTGTGGAACAACTGATATGTACAAAACAAATTCAATGCGGATATGCAACAAAAATTGTGTGGCTTGCATACTATTCTGGTGACAAAATTTAAAATTTAAACCTAAAACCAAAGTGTACTTTGGGATTAACACATCCTGCACCATTTGTACTATGGACATGAATGATAGAAAACACAAAACACAATGCCCTAGCAACCACCCAAAACACCCTAGAAACTGCCTAGCACTAAAAACATTCATATCAGCTGCCTGAACACACTAGCAACCACCTAACAATGTCCACGCAACACCCTAGCAATGATTAGGACCATTCTAGCACTTCTTATTAGCATGTTTAGATGGAAGACAGTGATAGAGACTCAATTCATGCTGTTCTTACAGGTATGACATGGTTGAGCCCAAACTCCCCCATGTCAGTCTCTGTGGTGTCTTCCATCTCCACCTGTTCCTCAACACCACACTGAGCTGCAGGTCGTACCAGCTCACCTCCTGCAGGGACAAACACACACACACATAAAGAAGAGAGTTGTTTTGAATTTTACTCTTATCTCCTTATGTGCCTCTTTCCTTGTGTGTCTGAATGACATTTGTTTAGATGTTTAGATGTTTACTGATGTCTGTTTTAAAACTCTTACCCCAACTTTGTTGTATAACTCATATAAAAAATGATATATAAAATGAAATGATCATATAAAAAATGAACAATACCACAAATCACGTCTTGTTAAAGAGAGGTGTGCTATTATGTTTAAAGGTTGATTTTCAAACGTCCTTTTTTTGTCATAGAATTTTTACATTGACCAGAATACAAAAAGAAGGCCAGTAATCAACCTCCTAGCAACCATGCAGCCAGAACAATAACAATGCACTAAAAACACCCAGAATACCTCAGAAACTACTGTGAGTTCTACATTGCCATCAGAAAATGTAAAAAGGTTCAATTAAAGTTATTACAGAATAAAGAAAGCAAGAAAGCAAAAAAGCAAAAAACAAGAAATAGCCTAACTCTAATGGGAAAGAAATTGTTTGTTATAAAATTAAAGTTCTAATAGTTTGTGCTTTGTTTCTTTACTGTGTGTGTGAGCGAGTGAAATATTTCTGGCTGGGTCTGATCCTCTCAGTTTTGTACTCCAAAACCAGATGGGTGGAACAGATCCGAGCCAAAACGACACAGAACCCCCAGGGCAGAACAAATCCACACACATATCGCAATACAATAACACAATCACTAACCCGACCGCTTGAGACCCACAAACACTCAAATAAACAGTCAGTCAGTCAGTTGGTACATTTGTATCTCACTCATTATTCAGTGTTTTGGAAGAAATCTGTGAATATAAGTGTGTGCATGCATGAGAAGAGTGGGTTAAAACTGTGGGGTGGCTGAGTTCAGTTGCATCAACGCAGACATGCAAGACGCAAAACCAACGACCTGAAAATCGCATAAGGTCAAATATCCTTCATTCTGTGTGTATAATTCTACATCGAAAGGATAGGATCTACGACTTCCCAATCTGCAATAAATCTGTCTGAAAGGATCCAGAGGTAGCTGGGAAATTTCCCCCTTTTCTGTTCTTACCCTGTGTTGATGAATTCATATTTCAAATAAAATATTTGTTAGATATTTTTGCAATCGCATTTGGTGCAGTAATTTATGGTCCCAAGGTCATATGCTAACTTTCATTTGAATAATTAAAATCATGGCAAAGATAGGTGCATTCTATATTTGTGTCCAATTCACAGGAAAATAGACTATGCTTGGATATGTTTGGAAATCTAATCTAAAATTTCTCAAATATTTTTTTTAACCAGTAAATGGTATTGTCTCTAACCTACTCAAGTTTTTCTAAAGGCATGGTGAAAATGATCAAAATGTTGTTTCGTTCTGCAAAGGCGTTGCAACATATAATTTCAGCTTCAGTGCTTGGCCCCTAATTAGTACAGCAGACGAAGTTCAAGGTTTAAGCAGTGTTTGACTGAACATACAACATTATCTCACAGAAATAATATTTACAAACTGTGAAAACACTTTAACATGCATCTCACACACTGAGAATAATAAATACCACATGATGAGAATTCTCGACTTGATAAACACACTTCTAATGCTTTCAGAAAGTGTGCGCAGAAAGTGTGCACACACACACACATTGGGCTTTCATGTTTTATGGGGACATAATGATTTTTATACTGTACAAACTATATTCTATCCTCTACCCCTAAACCTACCCATCACAAAAAACTCTGAATTGTTTTCAAAAAATTATTTATAAGCTGTTTTCCTCATGGAGACAAAAATGTTCCCACAAAGACAAGAATTTTGGATATTGCCATCTTTGTGTGGGATGTTTTATCCCCATAACAAAGGCTTTACCTGAACTACACACACACAGAGAGACACAAAAACATTGAAAGAATGCATCACACACTATAAAAAACACATTCCTCACACAATTAGATCACTTTAGCACACACATTGCACATGTACGGGGGAATACCATAGCACAAACACACATTTCTCACACAATATGGTCTTTGTTCTGCAACACACATACGTCACACACTAAGAATGCTTTAGATTTTGTTACACAAGCACACACACACATACACACACACACACACACAAAAAACATTACAATTTAATAATTTAAGGTTGCAAATACCACTGCATGTTCATATAGTTATGAGTTACCATGTCTTTGAAGAGATTAAATATGAATTAACTAGTTAGTTTTGGTTGCCTTCTGAGCTCATAATTCAAAGGTTGAAGGTTTAATTGCATGTTTGGGTTCCCATGAGATTGTGCTCAACCAGAACCGTTTGACAGAATTAATTTACTGTACTTACTTCCATTCACTTGGTGTAATTATAAAGATGAATTTAGGAATGGTGGTATCTTGAGTGTTAAGGCTGTGTGTTGATTCTTTGTGAAAGACTGACCTACACACTGACATACTTTGAGCCAACAAAAACAAGAGGAAAGGAATCAAAATGTCAGTTACCTGCAAGACAAGCCGTCATGCTGTCATCTTTGACTTCAAATACCTCCCCCTGGAAAAAAATGCTAACGTTAGACATTGAAGAGACAGTCCTTTTACTGCCAATGCTTCAAAAAGAGGTTATGGCATCTGGAAAAGCCTTGAAAAGAAGACTGTGTATGTGTGTGTAGGTCATTTAAAGTGCCTCCGTATCTCATTGGTAGTTCACTATAACTCAGAGCAATGTGACAGAAAACACATCCACAATCTTAAAAGCCCCTCAGAGGAGCATTTGTCATTTATATTTATTTTCCAATGTGTTTTATTGAGCAGAATAATGGATGTTGGTTGAAATATTATTGGTGAGATCATGGGCGTGCAGATATAATAATCTACTTTACAGCATTGAATGTGCAGCACAACACAAATTTAAAGGTTTAACATTCGCATCTTCATTTTCAAAATGCACCAACCTGCATCCATTGTTTAAATCTTTGTTCACAGAAATCCAGTCTTAATCACTGAACAATGCCAGAGAAAGACAGATGTGTGTTTATGTGTGTTATTGTTTGAGTTTGTTGAATTAAACATACAGGTACTGCCAAAAGAACATCTGAATGCTCCGGCCTGTCTTTCTCTTTCTATTGTGTATCTAATCAATGCTTTCAATCGTGTGTGCAATGTTTATATCTAATTCAGTTCCCTTCAGCTTTATATATATTCATCATGAAACTGAAGACAAAGAGTGGGAAGAAAAGCAAACAAACAAAAAACATTGATAGGATGGAAAAAACTCAAGCTAACAATACAGAACAATAGATAGATAGATAGATAGATAGATAGATAGATAGATAGATAGATAGATAGATAGATAGATAGATAGATAGATAGATAGATAGATAGATAGATAGATAGATAATAAACAAGAACGATAGATAGATAGATAGATAGACAATGAACAAGATAGATAGATAGATAGATAGATAGATAATAAACAAGAACGATAGATAGATAGATAGATAGATAGATAGACAATGAACAAGATAGATAGAAAATGAACATGATAGATAGATAGATAGACAATGAACAAGATAGATAGAAAATGAACAAGATAGATAGATAGATAGATAGATAGATAATAAACAAGAACGATAGATAGATAGATAGACAAAATAGATAGACAACATAGATAGATAGATAGATAGATAGATAGATAGATAGATAGATAGATAATGAACAAGATAGATAGATAGATAGAACGATAGATAGACAACATAGATAGATAATGAACAAGACAGATAGATAGATAGATAGATAGATAGATAGATAGATAGATAGATAGATAGATAGATAGATAGATAGATAGATAGATAATGAACAAGATAGATAGATAGATAGATAATGAACAAGATAGATAGATAGATAGATAATGAACAAGATAGATAGATAGATAGATAATGAACAAGATAGATAGATAGATAGATAGATAGATAATGAACAAGATAGATAGATAGATAGATAATGAACAAGATAGATAGATAGATAGATAGATAGATAGATAATGAACAAGATAGATAGATAGATACAACGATAGATAGATAGATAGATAGATAGATAGATAGATAGATAGATAGATAGATAATGAACAAGATAGACAAAGAACAAGATAGATAGAAAATGAACAAGATAGATAGATAGATAGATAGATAGATAGATAGATAGATAGATAGATAGATAGATAGATAGATAGATAGATAAAATCAACTGATAGATAGATCGAACAAGATGAATGGAACAGATAGCTAGAATGATAGAATGATAGTTGAGGAAAACATAAGCCTGTAATCCTGAATGAGACAGCCATCAATACTACAGTTTCCTGAAAAACAAGGAGTCACAGTCCTCTCTTATGTGACTAAATTTGTTTCAGATGATTTAAAATCAGCACTGTAAAATGGGCTAGTAGCATTTTAATCACTTGGCAAGGTTTACTGCGGTGGCATGGATGTTCATTAAGGACGTCTAATTTTACGCACTTCAGACATCAGTCCCCTGAGGGCGTCCACTCTCCTGAAGAAAGCTGCTTTTAGCATCAGGAAACCAAACTTCTGACTCGTATCTCATGCCTGCTGGAGAAACATTGTCTGTTATTAATCTGTTTTCACATATAATGCGTTACATTGTGGTGAAGCCTTAATAGTTTCCAGTGTGTTTGCAGCTGAAGTCGTGGGGTTGTTGGTGGGTCGTAAAGATGAGTGAGATCATGTGGTTTTGGCATTTGTGATCTAGCACACGAACAGCCATGGCGACACAGAAACAGCTCAGCGCACAAGTAAACATCGAAAACCACATCGAACCACACTAGAGTTCAGCTTTACGTGATGGTCGTTAGAGAACCTGGAGCAAATCCTACAGGAAAAGGACGAACGTGAGGGAGACTGAGACTGAGCTCTATCAGGTCCAGAGTTGGGTGATGAGGTGTTAAAACAATGAAATGTCATTTGGTTTGGCAGCACGGTCTAAAAGTCTGAGGTCATATTATAAACCTTAAAATAAACATTTTAAAAATGTTTACATTTAAAACAAATACAAGTTATGCAAGAAGAATGTGAATTATTTATAATTTACAAATCAAATGTAAGTAAACGATTGAGAAAGATCATGTGACTCTATAGGCGGCCAGATATTCTTATAGAAGCTCAAGATGCAGTTTTGAGCTGGAGAATATGACCATTATGTTCTTGTCAGCTCCAGTGCTGGTCAATAAAACAAAATGGGGACATTTCAAATACTATGCAAATAGTAAAATTCTCAAATCCATCCCATATTTCTAAATTCAACTTTTCCTTTAAAGGTGCCCTAGAACCCTTTTTCAAAAGATGTAATATAAGTCTAAAGCCCCGGGTATACTTCGGCCGTCCGCGTTCGTGCACCGTCCGCATGACGTAATTTTCGTCATGCGGAGGGCTCGCGGCCGGCCGCACACCCTGGCCGCATGCAGGCCAAATTTCGAGACCGCGCGGACAGTCCGCGTGCAACAGCGCATGCGCAAGCCAGTGATGGAGTACTCGAGTCCTGGACTCGGACTCGAGTCCGACTCGAGTCACTATTCTTTGGACTCGAGTCCGACTCGAGACTCCATTCTCCCGACTCGTGACTCGACTTGGACTCGCGGACTGATGACTCGTACTTGGACTCGGACTCGAGGATATATAAAATCGGACTTGAGCATTCATCACGTTGTTTTTGACTAAATATGTTATAAAAAATTATATAAGTTTATATATAATATTATATAAGGTTTCGTGCCCAAGACCGGCCGGGATCTATTTTTTCCCTCACAGACACTGCTACCGCTCGCTCTCTTGACAACACACTCACTGACGTCACTCACTTTACACTCGTGCATGATTCGCGTGCTAAATGTTCAAATTTGGAAAATGCAGAAAGATGTGCCCCGGATCGTGAAATTCGCCTACACGAATTTTGCATCTAATGCTGGAAAGAGCAGCGCTAAATGTTGTGTGTGTAATCGCACAATTGAGGAAAAGACTGGGACAACTTCAAACTTTAACAGACACCTGTCACAGATGCACCCAGAAAAGTAAGTAAAATGCTTTCCATTGGCTAACGTTAGCTTTTAAAAAAACTATTATTGACTAATGCATATATGATAATAAACAGAAGAAGCTAGGGTTGGGCGATGTTTGACAATTTGGCATCAGACGTCGACGATGTCTAATGTCTGGTTCAGATTACACAATTTTTTTGTCTGTTGATAATTTACTAGTCACTGTGTCAGATCAGATTACATGATTTTTTTTTTGTCTGTTGCGATAGTCACTGTGTCAGATTACACAATTTTTTTTTTCACTGTGTCAGATGGATGACGCAATTTTGACTCCTAAAATCCTGTGATGTCGTGGACAAGAAACATGTCAGACTAACGTTACACGTTGCTTTCTGACCAGTCGCGTGCCGTCACACACACATTCACTTGAACACATACAAACGCACTCACGCTAAATCACTCGGTCACTCACTCACAAACGCTCTCTCTCTCTCTCTCTCTCTCTCTCTCTCGGCATATCGTATTGATTTTTACGTTTTAAGTATTTTTAAAATACAGTGCCCAGTAAAATGCACGTTCACAACAATGGAAGTAAACACATGCTTTTGAACACATGCTTTTGATGGCGTCGTAAAGTTGCAAAGTGTCTGGTAAAGTGTATATGTCAAATCAGTAAATAAACTCCCTTTGCAATCATGACAGTGGTGGTGTCATTTTTGTTTAATGTAGAACCTCTTTAATACATTTTATCAGTTCTTTGAAGGTCCCAGAGTGGAGACATGTAGGCACTGGGAGCTCGAGACTCGACTCGGACTCGAACTCTGGTAATAGTGACTCGACTTGGACTCGACTCGGACTCTTCTTTGGTGACTTGGACTTGGACTCGGACTCGAACACTGGGACTCGAGACTCGACTCGGACTCGACAGTTGGTGACTCGACTACAACACTGGCGCAAGCAGTACAGAAGAGTCCACTAGGTGGCAATACGCACAGTATTGAGCACAGTGTTCAGCCGTCAAAGAAGAGTGTGAAAAGACCGTTTTAAAAACAACATGCTTGAAAAGAGAAAAACACGACAATGGACAGCGAACTTGACCAGCGTTTGTGCGAAGAGATTAGAAAGTAACCACATTTGTACAATTCATGTTTAAAGAGTACAAAGACCTGTTTAGTGTGGCAAATTCATGGAGGGGGATGAAGTAAAATATGGGAAAGGATGCACTTCTTTTCTTCTCCGATCATGCCCAGTGAATGTCACGTTGATGACACGACTCAGTGCTGCTCTCCGATGTCAGGTAGAGCATAGAAAAAAGCTGTACTGCACATGTGACGAACGCGGTCATCCATGGTGTAGTATACTTTGAAAGACGCGCGGACGTGACTGCGCGCGTGACGCGTCTGGGCGCGGAAAGTGAAGTATACCCGGGGCTTAAGGTGTCCCCTGAACGTGTCTGTGAAGTTTCAGCTCAAAATACCCCATAGATTTTTTTAATTAATTTTTTTAACTGCCTATTTTGAGCCATTATTACATATGCACCGATTAAGCCTGCGGCCCCTTTAAATCTCCCGCTCCCCCGCCCCCGCGAGCTCTCAACTGCCTTAAACAGCAAACACAAAGTTCACACAGCTAATATAACCCTCAAAATGGATATTTACAAAGTGTTCGTCATGCATACTGCATGCATTCATCGATTCCTGTGAGTATAGTATTTATTTGGATGTTTACATTTGATTCTGAATGAGTTTAAGGCTGTGCTCCGTGGCTAACGGGCTAATGCTACACTGTTGGAGAGATTTATAAAGAATGAAGTTGTGTTTATGAATTATACAGACTAGCGACGGCTCTCTTGTCTCCGTGAATACAGTAAGAAACGATGGTAACTTTAACCACATTTAACAGTACATTAGCAACATGCTAACGAAACATTTAGAAAGACAATTTACAAATATCACTAAAAATTAGGGCTGCACGATTAATCGCATGCTATTCTCACGAGCATTTCGTCAGTAAAGCCGGTTCCCTGATTACCGCTAAATCGCCATCACCTGCTTTCAAATGGAGCGGCATTTAATAGACAGAGCCGTAGATCACTGAAAAGCCACGCAATATCGCGTTCATATCGCAGATGAATCGCCTGCGATAATGAACGCGATATTGCGTGGCTTGTCCGTGAACTACGGCTCCGTCTATTAAAAGGCGCTCCGTTTAAAAACAGGTGATGGCGATTTAGCGGTAATCAGGGAACCGGCTTTACTGACGAAATGCGCGTGAGAATAGCATGCGATTAATCGTGCAGCCCTACTAAAAATATCATGTTATTATGGATCATGTCAGTTATTATTGCTCCATCTGCCATTTTTCGCTATTGTTCTTGCTTGCTTACCTAGTCTGATGATTCAGCTGTGCACATCCAGATGTTTTGCCCTTGTCTAATGGCTTGAACATGAGCTGCCATATGCAAATATTGGGGGCGTACATATTAATGATCCCGACTGTTACATAACAGTTGGTGTTATGTTGAGATTCGCCTGTTCTTCGGAGGTCTTTTAAACAAATGAGATTTATATAAGAAGGAGGAAACAATGGTGTTTGAGACTCACTGTATGTCATTTCCATGTACTGAACTCTTGTTATTCAACTATGCCAAGATAAATTCAATTTTTCATTCAATGGCACCTTTAAATTGCCATCCCTATTAAAGGATTAGTTCTCTTTAAAATAAAAATGACCCCAAGCTTTACTCACCCTCAAGCCATTCTAGGTGTATATGACTTGTGAACGGGAAACGAGTATGAAGCTCAAGAAAGTGCATCCATCCTTCATAAACATACTCCACACGGCTCCGGGGGGTTAATAAAGGCCTTCTGAAGGGAAGCGATGCGTTTGTGTGAAAAAAAATATCCATATTTAACAATTTATAAAGTAAAATATCTAGCTTCCGCCACACCGCCTTCTGTATCCTTTGCATACACTGAATCTGAAATTTTCGTATGCGTTTTTTCGTATTCGTGATCCTAAAAATTCTGTAGACGACGTGGATTAACGTGTCAGATGGCATTCGGGATTTTGCCGTACACTTGTATGGTGGCTCTGAATTGTCAAAACGTCTCTCAAAATGATTTTTAGTTTATAAAAAAAGATATTTAGTTTATAACTTGTTAAACATGGATATTTTTCTTACACAAACACATTGCTTTGCTTCAGAAGGCCTTTATCAACCCCCCGGATTTGCAAAAATGCTGATTGTTATCAAACACTCCTTCCTGGAGGATACATTTTGAAAATTCCAGTCACAATTGGCTTAACTCTTTCCCTGACAGTTTTTATACTGTATCCACCTTATTCCAGACGAGCCTACTGTGTTTTGAATTATGGGTTGCACTTCCGGTTTGGGGAACTTCCATTTAAAAAGACTGAAACGAATCGTTTCAAATCATAAGATTGCCCTACAAATAAAGCTTATCCATCAGTCTGACTGAATGAGCTGTCAATGTTTCTTTCATGTTTTATTTTTTAGACATCACGAGAATAACGTAATGCTTGGCATTTTAATGTACCATGTTATAACAAGAATATATGGCAAGAGCTCAGTCGCTGCTTTCTATCCTCGTGATTATTTTATTTTGTCTCTTTGCATACTGCTGTAATAGTATGAAAAAGGACAACAGATACTGCACATTTGTGGTCTGTTCTCCCGATATAATTTACGATATATCCCATTAATAATTCACTGGAATGCACAAAGAATCTCTTGTTTTTCTCCTCAGAGCCTCACGTCTCTTTCCAGGTTTGTTTTCACAGGTAAATACTATTTATTATCTGTCTTACACCCATAACTCACGCAAAGCATCATGAGGCGTTGGAAAAAGGTGGATAGACAACAGTGAAAATATGGATTACCTGGAAATTCCATCAATGGCGGGGAAGCATTGTGTCATAAATAGGCTGACTAGACGTCCCGTTTTCTTGGGACAGTCCCGTATTTCAGCCTAATTTTAGTGTCCCGACTTATTATTAAAAAATTGTTTTGTCCCATATTTCTTCTTTCCTAAATTGTCTTTGCTAGTTGATCATAAAAGCGAATAGCAGTCTTCTGTCACACGAGAATGGTCTAATTAAAGGCAGCCAATCTTGTCACAGTTTATTTTGGAGAACAAGTTTACCATCCAATCACAATTTGTTACCGATTAACTTGCACAAAATGAAGGCAGGATATTTGATAGTGCGGAGGAGATCAAGTCAGATGTGAAGATGACGCATATATACATTTAACGAGAATCTTCAAAAAGAGTTTATCAAGTTATTAGGCACACAAAAGAACTCGATGTGTTATCGCGCTGAATGACACCAGAAGCGCTCTCTCAGACAGCACGCGATCCCAGATTCCTCTTTATTTAGACACAGTTGTCAAAATGGTCATCATGTGGAGTGTCTCACATGAATACAGTCAATTATGGCTTCATTATTCGGTGATAACTGGATATGAGTCTGTATCCAAACATTTGGTCTTAAAATTACAGTAGCCTAAAATACCAGTCTGTGGAAATCAGGTGGAAATGATGGGGAAAAGAGTCATCTCTGCATATTATGTTGACATGTATGAATATTTTTTTATTTTAAATACAGAATTAGGAGTTTTACTAATGCTTTTGGACTCTACTGTATGTCTGCAAGACAGAAACAATCAGAAATAGCAAGAGAGAAAGAGCATGAACAAACACAAAATGTCCTCCAGCACCTTCTTCTCTTTCTTTACAGTCCATCATGTCTCTTCACTGACAAACATAAGGGGGGAGGAATCTGTCATACTTTCATTCTCTCTTTGATCTCGCTCTTTTCTTCTGCTTCACCCCTACTGGTTTCATTCTTTACATTATCTGCGTGTCCAATGTGATCCAGGCCGTAGTGTGCTTGTGTGTAACTGAACTTGATTAACATGAGTAGACTAAAGTCACGTGAAGACTCCCTGACATACTCCTTCACCTCCCCCACATCTTCAGATCCACGCTGAACTTCTCCATCAGTCTGAAAGATGTTAAAACGCATTTGCGTTATTCTCGTGATATGACAATACAATCAAGCACTCTGATGTAGACTCACCTCTGTTATTGGATCACTGGAAAACGTGAAAGGACAAAGTGAATTGAAACCACAAACCAGCTGATTTTTTTGGCTGAAGTTTGTAAGAACATTCTATGAAACTGAAGTCATTTTATGGGCTTTGTACTTTATGATTTCAGTGTATAAAAGGAGCAATGTTGGAAATCATTTGTACAGGCCTACCTGTGGAGCTCAAACATGCTCCAAAATTAACATTCAAGCAAGTGAAATTGGCTTTGCTGAGTATAAATAAATTGGCCTTTACTTTTAAAAAGTTAAGTAGGTTAAGTCTAATTACAGTGTTTACTTCAGTCAAAAACTTTATATATTATCTACGATACCAAATTTACGATACCAAGTTTCTTTTCTCTAGAAATTAATGTGGTGACATGTAGAAAAATCCTCACTCACATTAAGCCACCAAAATGAAAATAAGGTGCTTTAAAGGGTTAGTTCATCCAAAACTATAAATTCTGTCATTAATTACTCATGTCGTTCCACACCCATAAGACCTTCGTTCATCTTCAGAACACAAATTAAGATATTTTCGACGAAATCCGAGAGCTCTCTGACTCCTCCATAGACAGAAATATAATCAACACTTTCAAGGTCCAGAACGATACTAAAGACATTGTTAAAACAGTCGACGTGACTGCAGTGGTTCAACCTTAATGCTGTGAAGTGATGAGAATTTTGTTTTGTTTTTGCACACAAAAAGTAATAACGACTTTATTCAACAATATCTTCTCTTCTGGAGGTGATGATACATGGGGCAACTTTTTAAAGCAATGTTGCTTGGGCACTTTCGTATGGAAGCCCATTTCCGCCACAAAAAAAAAAAAAAAAAAAAAAAGCCACTAAAAAAAAAAAAGATTAATTGCGACTTTTTATCTCAAAATTCGGACTTTTTAACTCGCAATTGTGAGATATAAACATGCAATTGCAAGTTAAAAAGTCAGAATTCTGAGATAAAAAGTCGCAATTAATCTTTTTTTTTTTTAGTGGCTTTTTTTTAGTGGCGTTTTTTTTTTTTTTTTAGTGGCAGAAACGGGCTTCCATACTTTCCCATTGAGAATGAGCAACAAATTTCTATCTGGATACTTTAGATCGGTCGTGGGCAATTTTTTGAGATCCTCCAATCAGGATGCTAGCAGCCGATCACGCGACCGGCTTGGAGATTTCAGAAAAAATTCAAACAAGATGGCGGCCTCTCAGGCAGTGGAGCGAAGAAAAGGAGCATAAACTTATATCTTTTTATGCTGGTAAGTTGTCATGTGTCAACCCAAAACAGAGAACATACCTATTTTAATGCTTAAAGGGTTAGTTCACCCAAAAATGAAAATTATGTTATTAATGACTCGCCCTCATGTCATTCCAAACCCGTAAGACCTCCGTTCATCTTCGGAATACAGTCTAAGATATTTTAGATTTAGTTCGAGAGCTTTCTGTCCCTCCATTGAAAATGTATGTACGGTATACTGTCCATGTCCAGAAAGGTAATAAAAACATCATCAAAGTAGTCCATGTGACATCAGTGGGTTAGTTAGAATTTTTTGAAGCATCTAAAATACATTTTGGTCCAAAAATAACAAAAACTACAACTTTATTCAGCATTGTCTTCTCTTCCGCTCTGTTGTATATCCACTTTCACTCCGCAGTGACGCTGCTTCTTCTTCTTCTTTCCTGTTTTACGGCGGTTGGCATCCAGCTTATTAGTGCATTACCGCCCCCTTCTGCTCTGGACAGTGACGCGATTAGGACATCCGCGACATGCACACCTACGCACCATTTTAAAAAATATAGCAATACCAAAATACAAACAATGTAGAATAGCTTGAATACAGCGTGCGTCTCCCTCAGACTGTAAACGAAGCTCGGGCGCACCAGATAACACGTCAGCAGCATCACTGTCCGGAGCACAAGGGGGCGGTAATGCAAGAAGGGGGCGGTAATGTCCAATTTAATGTGCGCAGGCTGTAATTTAGCCATTGAATATTTTTAGTTAAAACCTAAAAAGATGTGTTCCACATAACATCTGTAGTGGTGTAGGCTGTAGGGAGTATGGCATATGAAAGTAGCTTTTGATGCAATCAACCCGGGTTCGAATCCGCCTTTTTCCAAACTCACTCTTCTTCCTTTTCCCATCACAAATCAGATCGGAAAGGCATTTATATTTTTAATAAAAATGAAGAAAATATTTGAAAAGTTGAAATAAAGTGCCAAACAAGTGTTTAATAATAAAGTATTTATTGGGTTGGCAATAGATTTGCTCCTCTCTGATTGGTTGCTGCCAACTGTCCGTTGCCCTAATTAGTTGCCCTGTGTCTCACCAGGTTTCCTGTTGATGGCATCATTGCCCAGCAGCATTGCTCAAAAAGTTGCCGGTGTATCATCACCTTGAGTCAGTATTCTCGTCGCTTCATAAAATTAAGGTTGAACCACTGTAGTCACGATGACTGTTTTAACAATGTCTTTAGTACCTTTCTGGACCTTGAAAGTGGTGGTTAAATTGCTGTCTATGGAGGAGTCAGAGAGCTCTTGGATTTCATCAAAAATAATTTGTGTTCTGAAGATGAACGAAGGTCTTACGGGTGTGGAACGACATGAGGGTGAGTAATTAATGACAGAAATTTCATTTTTGGGTGAACTAACCCTTTAATCTTCATGTTTTTGTGCAGTTTCACTGGCTAATCTCATTTATGATGCTGTGACAATGTCACAAAATGCAAGGGAAAAAAACATGAATAATCTTATTGTCATAAGGAATAAAATTTTTTTTTTTAATAAAAATGGTTTGACGGTCAGTAAATATCTCTCTTCAGCTCTCCTGTAAAATGGTCTGTTTAGAGTATAATCAGGGATGTTGGACAGTATGAAAAATGAAGAACACTCTGTCAGAGTGTTAGGTGACACAGATACACACACATACAGATGACCTTTGACCTCCAGCTGTGATCCACTATCAACAGGAAACTGCAAAGGTCTTGGCTCCTAAATGAGGTCTTTCATCAGACGGCAGTATTCACGTGTCTGGGGCAGATACTCCGTTACTCAGGGATGTTGAACTTTTGAATTGAGGAAGATGGTGTGGATTTTTAATGAACTTGCATCTTGCTTTATTTCTGTTTAATTTCACTGCATCTGCAACAAAGAATATGTCAGTTACGCTTGTTAATTATCTTCATCTTGTAAGACAGATGATCACATAGAGAAAATGAAAAAAGTTTCATATGAAATCTGGAGTAAAGATTTGTGTGTGAACAAGAGAAAAGGGGTACATGTGGTCGTCTCATTTGAGACTGAGCCAAATGGTTTTCGTTAATTGGCCGTGCAATATCACACAGCTGGGACTGATTAAAACTCTATACCGTGAAGAAAAAGAGAAATTAGGAGAGGAAAGAAAGAGTGAGAGAGATGAGGAGAAGAAAGAGCCTGCGAGGATCCCAACATGTGCTACGCTCGTGTACATACTATACTACGAGATGAGTGAGTTTAGTTGAACGCTGGCCTTAATATTTATATCAACGAAAGCTACAGAATCAAAAAATGATGTTTCAAATGTCAGAATGAATATTATATAAACATATACAGGCCACATTTCAAACCCAAAATCAAAAGAAAAAAAAATGCTTACAGAAAATTAAGCCTGTTTTAGAGACATCAATACCTTTTTTTTTTGCAATGTGATATTTTCATGGCGTTTCCCCATTTAATTGTCATTATTTACATTATTCTCATTACTAAAATACAGTAAAAATAATATATTACAGTGCAATGATTTTTAAAAAAAATAAATCCACATACAAAACAGCTTTAAAATTTAACTTTTTGTACTTAAATGAGCATAGAATTTTTGTTGGTTACAGTAATGAGCATCGGACGGTATAATGTGCTTAAAGGGATAGTTCACCCAAAAATGAAAATTTGATGTTTATCTGCTTAACCACAGCGCATCCAAGATGTAGGTGACTTTGTTTCTTCGGTAGAACACAAATGATGATTTTTAACCGTTGCAGTCTGTCAGTCGTATAATGCATGTAAATGGGAACACAATCTATAAGAGTAAAAAAAATCATGCACAGACAAATCCAAATTAAACCCTGCGGTTTTGATGTCCTAAGACACAAAATGATCTGTTTGTGCAAGAAACCAAACAGTATAATTTTTTACCTCTAATACACCACTATGTCCAACTGTCTTTAGCTTCCGTTTGGTGAGGTCTGAATGCGCTCTGACAACGGAAGTGATCTCTCGCACTCATTGAAGAAAAGCGCGAGACATCACTTCTGTCATCAGAATGCGTTTTCTGACCTCGCTAACCAGATGCGCAGGGCAGTTGGACATAGTGGTGTTTTAGAGGTAAAAAATGATATACTGTTCGGTTTCTCGCACAAACCGATCGTTTCGTGTCTTAGGACATCAATGTGTCGTCACGAGCCACAGGGTTTAATTTGGATTTGTCTGTGCATGTTTTTTTTTTTTACTCATAGATTGTGTTCCCATTGACATGCATTATACGACTGACAGACGGCAACGGTTGGAGTTAAAAATCATCATTTGTGTTCTACTGAAGAAACACAGTCACCTACATCTTGGATGCCCTGGGGGTAAGCAGATAAACATCAAATTTTCATTTTTGGGTGAACTATCCCTTTAATTGTTATTAAAAATTAAATCAAATTGTAAAATGCCTCTTAATGGTCCTAGAAATAGCTTTCATAACTTTAAGCAAAACATTAATTCCTTCTTTTAAATTTGGGGTCAAATATGTTCCAGACACGCAGACTCGTCATGCCAGAAATTGACCGATTTATTTTAAAGTGTTTCATTTGTAGTTTTATTCAGGGTCTGATCAAGAACTTTGACACTGATCAAAGCATTTTGAGCAGTCTTACCAAAAAAGGCAACAAGGATTCTGAACAGCTGGTTCATATAAAAGTCCATATTTGTGTTGCATTTGGTGCTAAATATCTTCCCTGTGTCCTGCTACGCTGCCCTCAAGCGGTCACACGACTCGCGGAGATCTGCTGTGGTCACCGGCGCTCTCGCGTCCTGCAACCTGACGGCTCTTACACTAAATGTCAAATCTCTTCTGTGCAATAACTGACCGCAGCTTTTTCGTGCAATAGCAAAAATACCAAGGGAAATTCCCTGGATCTTTTCTCTGTCTTCCCATCTCAGTCTGCTTCTGGAATGTGATGGTCCTTCTTCCTAAATCCTTTCCTCTCAAGTCATTTACATACTACTCCTTAATCTCCCAAATCCCTCTCTCACGAAAGTCAGTCGGGAATTTTTCCAGAAGAGGAGGAAAAGCTGTCTCGACTGATATTTTATTACTCTGAGGGAATTATGGAGGGATTAGAGAGGAAATTGATGAGGAACACCACTCTGTAATGTCTTTCTCTCGCTCTCACACGTGGGTATTCATGGGTATTTTGATCACGTGGACATGAAGACATGTTTTGAAGACATTTAAGAAGGCTGAGGAATTCATAAACAGTCAATATTCATAAACAGACCCAGCTGTACTTACCTATTCACATCTAGCCAGACAACCAGCATAAGAGCCGCCCATTTCGACATCATGTAAAGACACTGACCAGAAGTTTACTTTTAGTATGTGATGTTTTGGCATAGGTTGCTCTGAAAGTGAAAGATTATTGTCTTCCAAAACTGAACATCGTAATGTGAAATGTTTAAATGTAAACTGACTTTCTTTGCAATAAATGCCACATTATTTGATATTTTATCATTTAATATATTACAATTAATACATTTTAAGTATAGCTTAAAGGATTAGTTCACTTTTTAACCTGAATTAAAATTTCCTGACAATTTACTCACCCCCATGCCATCCAAGATGTTTGTCTTTCTTTCTTCAGTTGAAAAGAATTGAAGGTTTTTGAGGATTGTTCTCCATATAGTGGACTTCAGTGGGGTCCAAACTGCATTTTCATTGCAGCTTCAAAGAGCTCTACATGACCCCAGACGAGGAATAAGAGTCTTATTTAGTGAAATGATCTGTCAAAAAAAAAAAAAAAATTAACCACAAATGCTCATCTTGCACTTTGATGCAATGCGCCACACATGACGCAGTCATGTTGGAAAGGTCACGCGTGATGTAGGCAGAAGTACCAATCCAGTGTCTACAAAGCGAACGTGCAAGACTAAGCCAAACGCCCTTTACAAAAAAGGATGTCAGATGATTTTGAAGTTGGAGGAGAAGTTTTTTGCCTCATGCTTGACCTTTCTAACGTAATGCACGGTGGATCACAGAGCAGTGCAAGACAAGCATTTGTGGTTAAAAAGTATATAATTTTTCATTTTTATAGAAAATGACCGATAAGTTTCACTAGATAAGACCCTAAAGGCCCCGATATACTTCAAACAAAGTTCTTTTTCGTTCTTCATTTAGGGATAAAACGAAGTATAAAATGCGTGACCAGCGATATACTGTAATCGAACATCTGACGCTGCCCACACAGCTGAGAGCGACGGTTATATGAATATGTAAAATATGTGCCATGCACTTTCTTCTCAGTAACAAAATAAACAAGAAAAATGGGAAAACAGCAAGCATTTTTATAGAAAGCATAAGAAAACCGTCTGATCATAACATGGGTATGTTAGCACGAGCTCTACAAATTAGCACTCCAGTCACGTCACGTTTATTTATATAGCATATAGAATGGATGTTTATTCAATAGACTGCTTAAAAGCAAGCAGCTTTACAGTATCAAACACAAAAAACAGTGTCAGTGCCTCATTTCATAAGAAGCACAACTTCATTTTGTACTATAAAGCGGCTATTCAGTGTGTTTTCACCCGTGGAGCTCTTACCTCAATGAACTCAACAGATCAAATGAGTCAGAGAAGACGCGAATGAAGGCGGAGCCTCGGCGCACACCTCCTATTACGTTATCGTCACTGACCAATGGTGGCATGAAGGTGTTTTGCAGCTGAAGCAAACTTTTCTTGAGAGTTCGCTTTGGCAAGCCGTTTCGAACTTCCAAAAAGAACACAAAACGAACTTCGTTTTGGCCAGATTTTGTTCGAAATGACGTCAAATCAGTTCGTTCTTCGATTTCGTTTGAAGTATATTGGGTCCTTTATTCCTCGTCTGGGATCATGTAGAGCTCTTGAAGCTGCACTGAAACTGTAATTTGGACCTTCAACCCGTTGAACCCCATTTAAGTCCACTATATGGAGAAAAATCCTGGAATGTTTTCCTCAAAAACCTTAATTTCTTTTCGACTGAAGAAAGAAAGACATGAACATCTTGGATGACATGGGGGTGAGTAAATTATCAGGAAAATGTAATTCTGAAGTGAACTATTCCTTTAAGTGTCTAAATACATCTTAAGGTTTGGTGCAATGGTACAAACCTTTGATTAAACCATCGATAGGTTAGGCTCCAATCATTTTTTGGAACTCATGGTTGTGGGAGAACTCTTTCCATTTCTGTGTTGCACCAGACACTCAATGGGTTTGCCATCTGAGGCTACTAATACCTGGCTGGAGTATGTGACATAAAAGATGAAAAGAACATTCGCCACACAGACATGATGTGTTCCTCTTCACAGTAAGTTCTTACACTCAAAAGTTTCTTTGGAATGTCAAAGGTCAGTCTGCTCACTCGGTCAGGACTTCCACTCCTGTCAACAGATTCAGATATTTGAGGAGAGAGATTATAAGCGCCAGAACCAGAAATAAAGTAACCGAATTCTGTTGAAAGTTGGAGTGAACAACATATGTGCCAAGAACTCGAAATAGAGAGATGATCACAGCTGTCTTCACTGAGATTAATTTGAGTCCAGCTCTGAAAGAGTGATTCAGATTTTCACAATAAAGCCAAAGACAACACAGACTAGTGTGTGTCACAGTGGTATATCTGGCATTCTCCTCTCTTCTCTAATCAACACATTTTGCATGTGACCACTGAAAACCAGCAGGTCGTACAGGACACAACAGAGCAGACTGGTGTGTGTGTGTTTAAAAACAATGCACATCTATACAGTAGAGTTGCCTATATGCCTTCCACAAAATCAAAAAACATGTTTCTGCTCTTAATGTGGATAATTCCCCATTCAATCCATTTATGATGGATAAAATCACTGAACGTCCTGTTTTGCTCAGAAAAATGTCAACGGAAGTAAAATAAGCTGCAAATGCTGTTTAATGTTGACTATAAAGTCACGAGGTCTACAGAATGAACACAGCAACAAAATAATCTTTTGTTTTCTAGTTTAAACATGCATAAAACAAGATATATTTACTTGAGAAGGAAATAGCATGAGATATGACATTGTTTACAGAAAAAAAATGTAATGAGGTTTTGCTAAAAAATAATAATAGTAATAAAAAAATTGCCAGTGGGGTAGAAAAATGAACTTAATTCAAAGGGAAAACAGCTTTATTCGTCTGACGCCCTAGGCAAAGAGTTTTTCTTGTTTAACCTCATTAAATTTACTTAATATCTCTTAAATTTTCACCAGAAATCCCACCATTACAAAGATCATTTCCTGTTCTGGCGGTGAAGATGCTCGTTTATTTATTTGTTATTTGTCTATGGATCGTTTGGCGTTATAAACGTTGGACTGACATTCTGCAGGAGTGAATGTAGACAAATTACAGCTCGTGGACGGCAGTACATCAGCTCACACATTCACAAACACAGTCACTCATTTTGGCTGCACTCTTTATTTGTCATGAATGCACCTGCTGTTCCTCATATTTATGGATTATGCAAATGTTTATCAAACTGACTGTTTAAAAAAAAAGAAGAGAAAAATCAAATACTCAACCACCTGATCTCTCCTTGTCATGGCACATTCCAGTACGCCTGGCTGCTCGTTGGTTATAACAGGATTACGGTTCTGCAGGGGAGAACCGCAGGACGCTGCAGTGACCTGTGGAGAGATGAAATATGAGTGTGACGTGTTTCAGGAGGATGTCTCAAAGTGCACAAATGTTTCTTCTTAATTTGGGTTTTGATAGAGGTTTATAAATTATACTTTAAGGACGAAGCCTGAAGCTATAATTTAAGCCCACATTTTATAGCTGTATAAATATTTGCTTAAAATCCTAATAAAATATTACAAATGGCTGTGATTGAATTATAATTTATTAATTTATTTTTGCAGGAGTGAAACATTTGTTACCCTTTTCTGTAAATTCATCTGCATATTCATGACACCATTACTAGAAGCTTATTTGCATTAAAATGTTGGAAATTCTGAAAGAATTATTACATCATTGCGATGATCTCATGCCTCTGTCACCAAGATGATGAATACGGACATCTGAAGAAAACAGCGCAATAAACATGAATGAGCCCCGACTGATGTGTAAAATTCAAATGAGTATCAGTAGTCAAATAAACAAAAAAAATTTAATTAACCAAAACTACTGTCTGTAATTCATAAAGAGCGAAAATACAGCAGACATATGCACACTGTAAACAAACATAAAATGTAAGGCCCATTCACACTTGGGACTGGGAGAGACCTTGGGATTGTCTTTAACAAACATTATCATCAGCAAACACTCTACATCAACATATTCAAAAGACCCTTTTCCAGTTTTATTACGAAAACATATTGAGGTATATTGAGCTTAACATATTATTTTTTAACGATATAAAGTAATGTATGTGTTTATGTACGAGTTTCATGCACAAAAACAGCTTTCTCCAGGAAGACAGTAACAATTATTATGAACAATTATGAACAAAATTACTTTTTTTTAAAGGGGGGGGGGGGGGGGGGGGGGGTATCACACAGTTTCTGCCAATCTCATGTTAATCTTTAGTACTATAGAGTAGTATATCATCCTTCATATCGCCGAAAAGTCTTTAGTTTATCACGTTTATGAAAGATACATACGCTGTACTGAGTCTTTCCGAAAACAGCCGAGTGCCTGGAGGCGTGTCGTTGTGAGTGGTCACGTTGTGTCGAGATCGGCTGCAAGCTATCATTGGTCAGCTAAACAAATTTAAACACACGCAATACACCATCATCACATTATCCCTGGATAAATTTTGAATCACTATAATGAATGTATAGTGAATGATGAATAATGAATTTATGAATTCACTACATTCGTGTTGTTTACATTATATGCACTCAGGCGCCTATTGCCAACAAAACAGACATTTGAAACAGTTTTACTCACCACCTGACTCATAACCGGGATCATTACTGCTGTAACCGCTCCATCTTTCAGTTTCAAACGATCTGTAAATCCAGTGTAGAATTGGACCTTGTTTATGAAACTATAAGCGCCGATCCTGAGGGCTCGAGCAGCCACGGAAAAACACAAGATATACTCCATTCATTTTAACCAATAAAAAAGAGATTGCAACTATCAGTTTCTTCCAGGAGAAGTGCCCGTACAAGGAACTCCGACCTTGTTTACATCACTCAGGCACATATTTGAACAAAAGATCTCAAATCCTGTAAGGATTTGGAAGAGATTTTTTGGCACAGCAATACTCCGTCATTCGTCCAACTCGTGTTTTGAAACTTTGGCCATGTTTAGCATGAGAATCCAACTCTTTAACAGTGTAAATAAGTTAGAATACATGAAACAGCATTATATCCCCCCTTTAAATAAAACAATGCTGCAATAACTACTATCATGACAACAAATCCCTTTGCACGCCACAAACATCCTTCAAACTCGAAACAGATTGGAAACAATGGTCGCAAGATTAATTATAGCACAATACACAAGATTTTAAAAAAAGCAAAACAAAAATTCATCAAAACACACTGACTATGCATTCTCTGAAAATTTACATGACTAGGTCTACCCTTAATTTAGATCTTAAAAGACTTACTGAAGTGTGGCTGGTTATCTTTTAAAATAACATAAAATCTGTCATGAGCAAATCCCTGTTTTTCTATACAAAATTTGTTTGGAAAAACATTTAATTTTCAAACAAAATATTAAAATTTTCAACATTCAAAATAGCTCATGAACCAGTCTTTCCAGTTTAGAGGGCAGTGAGTCATAAAGATTACTGTATATTAACACTACAAATACAGTGGCATGAAAAGGTATGTGAACCCCTTGCAGAATCTGTGAAAATGAGAATTATTTTAATAAAATAAGAGGGATAATAAAAAATGCATGTTATTTTTTGTTTAGTACTGTCCTAAGATATTTTACATAAAATATGTTTGCATTTAGTTCACAAGACAAAACAATAGCTGAATTTATTAAAATAACTCCATTCATAAGTATGTGAACCATTGATTCTCAATACTGTGTGTGGTTACCTGATGATCCACGACTGTTTTTATGTTTTGTGATGGTTGTTCATGAGTCTCTTGTTTGTCCTGAGCAGTTAAACTGAGCTCTGTTCTTCAGAAAAATCCTCCAGCTCCTGCAGATTCATCAGTTTTCAAGCATTTTTGCAGTGGTTTTCAATCAAACTTAAAGGATTAGTTCACTTTCAAATTAAAATTTCCTGATAATTTACTCACCCCCATGTCATCCAAGATGTTCATGTCTTTCTTTCTTAGATTAAAATTAGGGTTTTTGATGAAAACATTCCAGGATTTTTCTCCATATAGTGGACTTCAATGGCCTCCAAACGGTTGAAGGTCAAAATTACAGTTTCAGTGCAGCTTCAAAGGGATTTAAACAATACCAGACGAGGAATACGGGTCTTATCTAGAGAAATCACCACTCATTTTCTAAAAAAAAAAAAAAAAAAAAAATTGATAAAAGTTTTAACAATACATGCTCATCTTGAACTAGCTCTCTTCTTCTCTATTTGAATTCCAGCACTGTAGACACTGCTAAGTGTATTACTGCCCTCCTCAGGTCAAAGTTTGAACTAATTGTTATATACTTGCACTATATGACAATTATGACAATTTAGTTCAAACTTTGACCTGTGAAGGGCAGTAATACACTTAGCAGTGTCTACAGTGCTGGAATTCAAATAGAGAAGAAGAGAGCTAGTTCAAGATGAGCATTTATTGTTAAACGTCTGTCAACATATTGTCAAACCTGTGCATTTCATAGAAGATTTACAGTAGCTCCTCCTTCACAGGACAGGTAAGCAGTGAGAAAAAGGAAAGCACCATCATTCTGTTGTTTCTCAAAGACAGTGAGTGGAATCCAGAGCACACATGGTAAGTACAACTGCACAGACTGAGAGAAAAATGTTGGATAGATTATATTAGGCAGGATAAATCATTTTGAGTTAAAGAGTAAAGACTAAAATACATTTGACACTGTCTAATCGGAAGATTTTCAGTTATATTATTTGCAGAATGCATTCAAGTTTAAGTGTTATAAAAATCCCCAAATAAATGCTATGCTTCCACTACAACAATCTAATTTTATGATCATAAAGTGTGTGCATTTATTTTTAGTCAGAAACTGTGAAACAGTCAAAGCCTTACACAACATGAAAGTATGTGAACTAAATAACTAAACCAGGAAATATCTTTAAAGACAACTCATAAACCAGTCAAACCAGATTCTGTTTGTCTTTCATTGCTTTTCTTCCTCATTCTCAGTCATTTGTTTCATAATGTATTTGAGAGACTAAAAGATTGTTTTTTATTTATTTGTCTTTATTTGATTATGATGGACACAGACTTTAGAAAAAAATTGTTCAGCATTTAGAAAAACACACCATAATGAATGCTGATGAAGACACTGACTATCACACTTGTGATGGAGAGAAAAGGTGAGAGAAATATATATATATATTTGTTTATTACTTGTACATGCATCATATTTATATAGATATAAATCAAATATAAATGAATATTTTAAAGAAGCATATTCTTTATATTTATATGCTTAAGAGACCAAAACAAATTCAGTTCAAACCAACTCAGTTTAAAATTAAATATTAAATCATACTGATATAACTAAGTACAGTTTATTAAATTTTATTACAAAAGGCATTGACGATATTAATATAATCTGAGTGAAAGAGATGTTGAATTGCTCTGAACTCTGAAGATGGACTTGTGTTGTATCTGACAGTGTTCAACGGGAAAGATCACATTCACCTGATCCCAGTGTTTTATCCATGAAGAGCGACAAATCAATGAAAACACCAATTCAGTTAAAAGCTGAAGATTCTCAGTTTAACCAAAGGTAAATCTAATTATATTTATGTTTGCATATAGTTTAGTAGACCTGTGTTGCTTTTGATCCTACAGTAGCAAGACAAAAATAATGCAATTTCTTTGCAAATAACCTTTCATTAATAAAGATTAATGAAACCATTTTTTAATTTACTTGAACATAATATTCAAGTTTAGAGAGATATAGATTAATGAAACAAATCTTTTTGTTGACAAGAACAATCTTTAACTTTCGAGAAAAAGGTTGTTGTTTTTCAGGTCTCTGGAGAGATCAGATTCAGCTGCCCCCAGTGTTTTGTCCATGAAAAGTGACAAATCAATGAAAACACCAATTCAGTTAAAAAATAGAGATTCTCTGTTTGATCAGAGGTAAATAGAACTATTTTTATGTGATGCAGCTTTGATTATTTTGGCAATATTGTGAGATAAAACTAAATTTTTTCTTTCAAATAATACAGTGTTGTCCTTAACAAATGTTGACGACATTGACTTTTACTTGGAAGCACATAATCGTTGTTCAATGGTGAGATGAATTATGTTGTCTTTCGCAGTTCTGAGGAGAGATCACATTTACCTGATCCAAGTGTTTGGTCCCTGAAAAGTGACAAATCAATGAAAACACCAATTCATTTAAAGGATGGAGATCTTATAAATGATAGAAGGTAAATACAGTATAACAATGTTTTAAATTACCTATGCTTTTAGTGCTATTGTGAGATAGACAAAACTAAGTTTGCTTGCAAATTCTATTTTTCTAAAAAAAATCTTTGACATCATCTTTTATATGCTAGAAAATAATGATTTTGAACTACAGTGAGATGGATTATGTTGTTTTTTAGTTCTGAGAGATTACATTCATCAAAACCCAGTGTTTTGTCACTGAAAAGTGACAAATCAATGAAAATACCAGTTCAGTTAAAAAATGGATATTCTCTGTTTGATCAGAGGTAAATCTATTTATCTTTTATGTCCACATGCTATAGCTGTGATAACTGTAGCCTACAGCTATAAATGTCACTATGTTTGTGAATGTTTAAAAAGCTTTTTTTTTTCTCAATCCCTTACAAACAGTCATATTATATTATTTAACCATTACTTTATTTCTGAAATCAAAGATGCATTTCTCAAATCTATAAAAAAATTCTTAACCTATTTTCACTCATTTTTCAAATAAATATATATACAGTCAAACCAAAATTTATTCAGACACCTTGAACATTTAATTCATTAATACAGTTTATTCACTATAGTTTAAAAAATGGTAATAAAAATATGAGAAGATCTGTTAAACTGTGCCAGAAAATATTAATCTTAATTATGTCAGATAACACTTAAGCAAAACATGGTCAGGTCAAAGTGTCTGAATATTTTTTGGTTACAATTTTTTTTTTTTTTTTTTAATCAATTTTACTGGTCCACTGTATGAAGACTTTTTTGGGTATAATATGTCACAGTTCAGACAGGACCACTTTGGTAAGTTACTTTGAGTTTATTGAAACACAAGTGTTCTTTGGCGGTATGGTTCCTTATGTGGGTTCTTGCTCCGAAATTAATTGAACATACAAGAGCTTTAACATTAACCCATGGAACCATCAGCTTGGAAACACATAGACAATTAAGATACTTAGTAATGTCTTTAAAAGCAAACAGTAGTAACATGTAGATGTGGCAGTGGGATGTCTATACTGTAGCTTGGTTATGAGGATGAGTGTCTCTCAGCAGAGAGGTCCATGCCAGGACTTTGAAGCCTTGGTAATCTGAAACAAAAAGAAGATGACAACCAGAAGGTACACAGTAATATGCTCATGCTTATAATGGGGAGGGAGGGAGGGAGGGTTGCGAGCAGTTTGAACATACTTACCAAGCAGTAATGCCATGTATATATGTCCCTGGTCTAATAGGAGAATGGTAGTGATTGGAGCGATTTGACAGCTGACCGTGTCAGCTGGTCGCAGCACTATGCCTATACGTGGCCTGACTGAACTAACGGTGCACTTGATTTGACTTTATTTTGCTATCCTCACTCACATAAATGAACTATAGTGTCCTGCACCCACTAGTAAAAATATATAAAAAATATCAAAACAGTCTGAATAATTTTTGGTTTGACTGTATATTGTAGTTCTGTATATATTTTAAAATGTATCTAAGCAATGTAAAGAAAACTCAAAATCAATCTTAATTTAATTTCTATTAATAGTTCATATCTTTTTCAGTTCTCAAGAGATATCAAATTCACCTGATCCCAGTGCAACACAAAAGACAATTCACTGGAGAGATGAAACAAATCTACCACATCAGAGGTATTGTTTCATTCTGATAACCTGCTGATGTTCATTCACGCTAAAGGGTGCTGTTATGTGCTTCCCAGGTCAGAGAGGGTGAACGGGGGTCTGATGACTCACCATGTCATTCAGTGAATAAGGATGAGTACAGATGATTTGCTGTTAACTCTCACCAGCTGCAGCGTTTAAGAAATGAACAGCAGGGCATCTCCGACTTCCATAATGACTTAAATTTTGTTTAACTATGTGTTATTTCTCAGTTTTCAAAAACAGATCATGTGAGAGATCAGCATGATGGCAACTGAACAATGAGGAAGTCGGCAGAGGTGGGAAGTCCAGGGGTCAGAGAGTAAAAGTCCTGCCATATTTTTATTCCACCCACTGAAGCATTAATGAGATAAATAAGTGTTTAATTGAGTGATGATTGACCATTATTGAAGACACCTGATGATAACAAGCAGAATCACCAAAGGAGAAAATCACTATTTTTAAGTTACCAGTCAGGGTTTGTTTTAGTTGAGCTCTTGACCCTTGACTTTTTAATATTAGATTTTGTTTGGGCAGTTTTAACTGCATTAAAACCAACCAGACAAGCAAAGTTAAAAGGTGATCAGGTGGTGTTGGTTATGTTTTCACATAATCATTATTTGATTTGAATCACTGAACTCATTTAGAGCCCAATCTGAGTTAGATTTACATTATTGATTACAGCAGCACTGTGATTCTGCAGCAGAAGATCAACTTTATCAATACAATTTTTTTTTTTGAAAGTTGTCCTTATCACAAAAAAAGATTTATTTTAGGCACACACAGACATCAAGAATCAGCATATGAATCTCAACAACGGTGACAAGCAACATATTCTGATAAACAGATCAACTCTGAACATTAGATAACAAGCTACTAAAAAGTCACAGAAAAACAGCAAAATTTAAATAGTGAGAATAAAGAAAATTACTAAGACAGTTCAGCTCATAATTTATTCATGCAGCAATGCATGATGGGAGGCATGGATGAATTTTGATTGGTGGCACCCAGAATGCATTGCAACATGCTTTATTACTCTCACCATTGTTGAGATTCACAGACTGATTCTTGATGTCTGTGTGTTTAAATTAAACTTTAAAAAAAAAAAAAAAAAAATCAGAACTTTAAAAAAATATATATTTTTGTATTGTAAAAGTTGATCTGCTGCAGAATCACAGTGCTGCTGTAATCAATAATGTAAATCTAACTAAGATTGGGCTCTAAATGAGTTCAGATCAAATAATGATTATGTGAAAACATAACCAACACCACCTGATCATATTTTAACTTTGCTTGTCTGGTTGGTTTTAATGTAGTTAAAACTGCCCAAACAAAATCTAATATTAAAAAGTCAAGGGTCAAGAGCTCAACTAAAACAAACCCTGACCTTGATGATGGTAACTTAAAGGTGCTCTAAGTGATGTCACGCGTTTTTAGGCCAAAACATTTTTTGTCACATACAGCAAACATCTCCTCACTATCCGCTAGCTGCCTGTCCCCTGAACACACTGTAAAAAAACACGGTCTCTGTAGTAGCCACAAGCTTCAAAAACGGCAACAAAAACAAACTGGTGCAGCCTGGACCATGAATCATAATAAACACGCTCCAGCCAATAACCGACAAGAATGATTTTAAATGCGCGTTCATGACTGTTTCAGGAAACACGGAGGGGAGGGGAGGAGGAGGAGGAGGAGGAGGGAGGGTCTAGCTAGCCTCTGTTTTGTTTGACAACACTTCAAATGTCAACAGGAAGTTACTCCACCTAGGATCGCTTAGAGAACCTTTAAAAATTGTGATTTTCTCCTTTGGTGATTCTGCTTGTTATCATCAGGTGTCTTCAATAATGGTCAATCATCACTCAATTAAACACTTATTTATCTCATTAATGCTTCAGTGGGTGGAATAAAAATATGGCAGGACTTTTACTCTCTGACCCCTGGACTTCCCACCTCTGCCAACTTCCTCATTGTTCAGTTGCTGTCATGCTGATCTCTCACATGATCTGTTTTTGAAAACTGAGAAATAACACATAGTTAAACAAAATTTAAGTCATTATTCAATTAATACTGTATCTCACTTATGAGAATCAACACTTGTATTTTTAGCAATTTGTTCAAATAGAGAAGGAAAAATCTTCATTAGTAGGAAAAGCAATCTAATTAAAATAGTCTCATAAAAAAATTATTGCAGATATTATAAAAGAGGAAATACATGATATTGTGTTTAAGATATTTACAAATCAATTGGTATTGTTTGAATATTATAAAAAAATGTTTCAAGTTTACACTTAACTATATATGTAGCCTACACAGACTATATTCTCTGTAGTTTTATTATTTGATTCTGAAAAGATTATGTTTTTACAGACATGATGCTCCTCATCCAGAGATCCAACAAAAATTAAAATCTGACATGAAAACGAAGCATCTGTACATTATTGAAGGGCTGGCAAAGCAGGGAAACCCAACACTCCTGAATGAGATCTACACCGATCTTTACATCACAGAGGGTGGGAATACAGAGATCAGTAATGAGCATGAAATTAAAAGGATTGAAAAAACATTAAAGATTGCAGCAGGAGTTACAATACCAATCAAATGCAATGACATCTTTAGACCTTTACCTGGACAAGACAAACCCATCAGAACTGTGCTGACAAAGGGAGTCGCTGGCATTGGAAAAACAGTCTCTGTGCAGAAGTTCATCCTGGACTGGGCTGAAGGGAAAGAGAATCAGGACGTCCAGCTCATATTTCCACTTCCTTTCAGAGAGATCAATTTGATGAAGGACAAAACACTCAGTCTTTTAGATCTTCTTCATGTGTTTTTCCCTGAAACAAAAGAAATGGAAATATCCAGTGACAAATATAAAGTGTTGTTCATCTTTGATGGTCTGGATGAGTGTCGCCTGTCTCTGGATTTTCAGAGCGATGTGAGGTTGTGTGATGTAAGTGAATCAGCCTCAGTGGATGTGCTGCTGATGAACCTCATTGTGGGGAATCTGCTTCCCTCTGCTCTCATCTGGATCACCTCCAGACCAGCAGCAGCTGATCTCGTCCCCTCTGAGTGTGTCCATCGAGTGACAGAGGTACGAGGCTTCAATGAGCCACAGAAGGAGGAATACTTCAGGAAGAGAATCAGTGATCAGAATTTGGCCAATACAATCATCTCACACCTGAAGTCATCAAGGATCCTCTACATCATGTGCCACATCCCAGTGTTCTGCTGGATCTCAGCCGCTGTTCTAGAGAAGATGTTGAGTGAAGCAGAGAGTGGAGAGATTCCCAAGACTCTCACTCAAATGTACACACACTTCCTGATGGCACAGATTAGCATCAAAGATACAAAGTATGCTGAGGAGGAGGACAAAGATAAAGAAATGATTTTCAAACTAGGGAAACTGGCATATGAGCAACTGGAAAGAGGCAATGTGATCTTCTATGAAGAAGACCTGAGAGAGTGTGGCATTGATGTGACAGAAGCATCAGTGTACTCAGGATTGTGCACTCAGATCTTCAGAGAGGAGTTTGGCTGGTATCAGGGGAAAGTCTTCTGCTTTATTCATCTGAGCATTCAGGAACATCTAGCAGCTCTATATGTGCATCTCTCCTTTCACAACACCGGCAAAAATGTGCTTGTAGAAGGCGAAGTAAAAGAATCAGAAATTAATGTGACAGTGCCAATCATACTCAAATATGCAATTAATAAAACTTTAGAAAGTAAGAATGGACACCTCAATCTCTTTCTTCGTTTTCTCATGGGACTTTCAATAGAGTCAAATCAGGCCCTCCTAGAAAGTTTTTTTAAGAATAGAACAAACATTTCCCAGGACACTACCGAGTATCTCAAGGAAATCATAAAAACCTGTTGTCCAAAAACAAGTATCCTTCTGTTCCACTGTTTAAATGAACTCAATGAACATTCTTTAAATGATGAAATCCAAAAGTACATAACCTCAGGTAAAGTTGAAGACATCCAGTCACAAGAACTTGGATTTGCTCTATTATTCATTTTAATGACATCAGATGAGAAGTTTGATGTGTTTGAACTACGTAAATATGGTAGATCTGACACAATCCTTTGCTGGCTGCATCCTGTGATCAGGCTGTCTACAAAGGCCCGGTGAGCACTTTTCATAATTTATTATATGTGTGAGTGTAACAAAATGTTAATATATAATGAAAGAGCAAAAACAAAACAAAAAACAAACAAAATAAAACAATCTTGACAATCTTTTTTACTCCTACAGGTTGCATGACTGTAATATCACAGAAAGAGGCTGTACAACGCTGTCTACACTTCTTTCATCACAATCCAATGTGAGAGAGCTGGATCTGAGCCACAACAACCTGCAGGATTCTGGAGTAGAAATACTCAGTGTAGGAGTAAAGAAATCATCCTACGCCCCACCAATGTACGCTTCTATATAGTAAAGTTAAATATTACATTATATTACAAAAACACCAGTTACATATAAAGATATGTTATGTTTCTTTGTGACTTCAGAATGAAGGAATGGTTCAGCATTAGGCCAAACAATCCAAACAATCTGCGCTCATATGAAGCTTTTATATCTGTCACTGCTGGACTACAGGACACAGAGTGTAGACTGGAATCTTTGAAGTAGGTTATTTTAATAAAATACTTTTATATGAATCTGTATCATGCAAATTGTGCAACATGGATTTTTGCTGTTAGATTGAGACTAAATATATATTTTCACTTTTCTGCAGGCTGAAGAACTGTGGAGTAACAGAAACAGGCTGTGGTTTCCTGAGCTCAGCTCTGAGTTTAAATCCTTTACATCTGAAAGTGCTGGATATTAGCTGGAATGACATAGGTGACTCAGGAGTGAAACATCTCTGTGCTGCTCTGGAGAAAGTTCAGTGTGCATTGGAAATACTGAAGTGAGTTATAGCATAACATAAGCACAAACAAATTGTAAAAATGATTTGATGTTAAAGAGCCTTTAACTACTTTATTAACAGGTTAAATAGCTGTAATATAACACACAAAAGTTGTGCAGCATTGGCTTCAGTACTACAAACAGATTCAAACCTGAAAGAACTCTCTCTGAGCAAGAATGAGCTCCAGGACTCCGGTGTGATGTTGTTCTCTGTTGGACTGCATCATCCTCACTGTAAACTGGAGATCCTGAGGCAAGATGATTCTGAATATTTGTACATTCACCATTAAACAATATTGCTCCATGGGCAATTTGTGATTTGTTCATAAATTATAGCTTATGTAAAAAGTTATTAATAACAGGGACATAAACTTCACAGAAATTGGAAAACAAGCAAACAAAGAAACAAACAACTCATTACAAAACTGCTTTCCCTTGGAAGTTTCTTGGAGTGACTAAATTTACTGTTTACAGCCTTGTAGGACAATTAACACCTATATGATTGTATAAAGTCAATCAAATACACTGGAATTTCTAGAGTTTATAATGTTCATACTTTCTTTCAATAGGCTTTCATGTTGCAAATTTAAAACAGAAGGCTGTGGATCTCTTACTTCAGCTCTGAGATCAAACACTCATCTGAGAGAACTAGACCTGGGCAACAACAGACCTGGAGATCAGGGAGTGGAGCTGCTGTCTGCAGCTCTTCGTGATCCAAACAGCAGACTGAAAACACTGAGGTTAAGATATAGAAATCAGTGAATATATTTATATTTGATGAAGTTGGAACAGTGTATATTATAATGAATTTCTTTCTCAGGTTGGACAAATGTGGAATGACAGAGAAAAGTTGCACTTCTCTAGCTTCAGCTCTCAGCTCAAAGACCTCCAGTCTGACAGATCTGGATCTGAGTATTAATGATCTACAAGACTTGGGTGTGAAGAAGCTCTGTGTCGGACTGCAGAATCCTCATTGTAGACTAGAGAAGCTGAGGTAAATGGGTCACATTTGATACTTTTTTCATTTAAAGAGAAATATCTGAACAACAAATAATGTTGAAACTAGAAATGTATCTTGTTTTTTTTCTATCAACACAAATTCATAGAATATACCTGAGTGCCATAAATATTGTTTTCCAAGGCCCTGTATGGTTCAGTTCCATAGATATGGGGATCTCAATGCAGCTCAGTTCAGTTTGTTGTATATTACCCATTTTCAATAGTCAAAAACAAAATGTGGTTCACTTTGCACACAGCTGATACTTATTGCATTTAAAGGGGGATGTCTGAAGAATAAATAATGTTGAAACTAAAAATGTATGTCATTTTTGACCATTTCAGTGGAATTTTAGCACTCAGAGAGGGACAATTCTTAAAAAATCATCTGGAAAAATCTTATTTAGTGCAATATCAAATCCAAAGCCATTCAAATCTGATTAAGCAACTGTTAAACTAAGAAGTAACAGCAAACCACTGACATGTGCTAACAAATCCACTCTGCTCTCTTCAGGCTGTCCAACTGTAATCTTACACATGAAGGTGTGGCGGCACTGACCGAAGCTCTGAAATCAAATCCATCCCACCTGAAAGAACTTGATCTGCTTGAGAATAATCTGGAAGAGTCAGACCTGAATGTTTTCTCCATGATCCTGGACAAGTCATAAAAAAATTAAAAAATAAAAAATCCTTAAGATAACTCTAGAAATATACTTGTAAGGTTTGAACATTAGTAGTAATCACACTGTTTTATAAAAAATATCAAATGTACTATATATTGAAAAAATGCACTAAGGAGTTTTTGCAAATCAAATCATGATGTAATCTAACTTAAGGTAAAGAGACAAATCACATTTTATATGAATGAAAGGGGATAGCATGGTTTTATATTCTGTATTTAAAGTACACATTTCCAGTAACAATTTACAATAAGGTTTCAATTGTTAACATTAGTTAACATAAACTAACAATGTTAATTTCAACATTTATTAATACATTATTAAAATCAATAGTTGTATCTGTTAATATTATTTAATGGACCTGAACAAACATGAACTAAGAATAAACAATTGTATTTTTAATAACTAATTACAAAGATTAATAATACTATAACAAAATTGCTCATTGTTAGTTAATGCATTAACTAACACTAATTGTAAAGGGTTACCACTTTTGTAAAGGTTTATACATATACTGTAAACATGTTTCTTTGCCTGGAGTCCAGCTGTTTCTGTGAATTGTAGCGACCTATTTGCTTCTTTTTTCTGTAGCTTTCAGCAGTCTGTAAAAATATACCTCAGATTTTGTGTCAAATGTATTTGTACAGTCAGTCACAAAACTCTTTGCTGTTTTGGATGTGTTTTGTGTGTTTTTCGCGGTATTCGCGCTGCAAAAAATTGCTGCCACTCAGTGGGCGTGACCACAGTCATAACGGTCGACAGTGACGTCACGTGCATATCCTCTATAGCAGAGGTGTCAAGTAACGAAGTACAAATACTTCGTTACCTTACTTAAGTAGAAATTTTGGGTATCTATACTTTACTGGAATAATTATTTTTCAGCCGACTTTTTACTTCTACTCCTTACATTTTCATGCAATTATCTGTACTTTCTACTCCTACAATTTTAAAAATAACCTTGTTACTCCTGTTTCATTTCGGCTTGTTTTCATTCTGGCTTTTCTTTGTTCAAAAAAAAAAAAATATATATATATATATACTGTCTGCAATAAATATAATAAATGTAGAATATGCATACATAAACCTTTATTCTTCATAACTGAGAATTTTATCCTTGTTGTGATAAGCACAATTAGGAACTCACATGGCTGATGATTCAAGAGTAGAGATCTGAATGACAAGGGGTCAATAGAAAATCTGAAATTGTAATCAAAAGGCAGAAAGTCAAAGCCAGGAAGAGAAATACAATTAGAAAGAATACAAATAAACCAGACTAGAAGATACATATAGGGCATGCAGGTTCCAACTACATCCTCCAATCATGTTTCAATTGACATGATGGTGAGTAGATGGTGAGTAGATGATGGGGGGGATATCATCTAATATACTTGTTACAGAGTGCCTCAAATGAGAACATCACAGAATATCCTTCAAATATTTGAGTAACTAACCTTTCTAAGTTTGCCAAAATTATTTCATCCTCAAAAGCTGGTACCTTCTAAACATGACTTTGTTTCAAGGCAGACTGTTGTGCTACGTGTTGTGCTGCGACATTTATGTCATGTTTCCTGACATTTATATGTGCCTGACTTTGATGCCGGGGAAATACATAAAGCAAATCTGCCTGTGAACGCTTTATATAAATACAATATAGGTAGGTCTAAATCGGAGTGATTACTTATATCAATGTTATGTATTTTGTCATATCATACAGCCCTAAAACTTGTATAGTTTTTGTCAGTGTTTATTTAAAAACACCCAATTTTGCAGAATATAAGATGGTAAATATTTAATTGACGAGTTGTCAACACAATATATAACAATACAATATATAGGGTATGATTTTACCCCAAAATCCAGCATTTTGACACAAAATGACAACTGGAAAACATGTTTCTTTGCCTGGAGTCCAGCTGTTTATGTGAATTGTAGTGACCTATTTGCTTCTTTTTTCTGTAGCTTTCAGCAGTCTGTAAAAATATACCTCAGATTGTGTGTCAAATGTATTTGTACACTCAGTCGCAAAACTCTATGCTGTTTTGGATGTGTTTTGTGTGTTTTTCGCGGCATTCACGCTGCAAACAATTGCTGCCACTCAGTCTTTTGCCACTCAGTGGGCGTGACCACAGTCATAACGGTCGACGGTGATGTCACGTGCATATCCTCTATAGCAGAGGTGTCAAGTAACGAAGTACAAATACTTTGTTACCTTACTTAAGTAGATATTTTGGGTATCTATACTTTACTGGAGTAATTATTTTTCAGCCAACTTTTTACTTCTACTCCTTACATTTTCACACAATTATCTGTACTTTCTACTCCTAACATTTTAAAAATAGCCTCGTTACTCCTGTTTCATTTCGGCTTGTTTTAATTTCGGCTTTTGTTTTGTTAAAAAAAAAAAAAAAAAAAAAAAAACCTATCCAGATAAATCGCACCATCCAGATAGAGTGAATTTGATTGTGGTTGGATGAGAAGTATAAACATATACCATTCCGACATCCTATTGGTTTGTACGTGATTCATCGCACCTGCACATGACACAAATCATCACGTCACACTCCAGCAAGGAGGACATAGCCAGTGTTGGGGTCATTACTCAAAAAATATTATTTCTTAAAAGTTATTATTTCTCCACTACTGGCTCATTTATCAAATGGGTGCTTTCTATTCATCCTCCGCAAATTAAGCTACAGTAGATAGTTCGGTAGAGAGATGTTTGAATAAATTAGCGTTTGCGATTGACAACGCGGTTGACAATGTTGTGATAAGTAGGCTATACTAACTTTGTAACTCGTCACCCCCAACACTGGACATAGCAGACATAAATACATTTTGACACGTGTTTGTGTGTATCTGGCTATTCAGGCTCAAGGAGTACTAATCACACACGAGAGGGTGCTTCTGTTGTGTGCCATTCAGTGCAATTACGCCTATCCCGCCAAAGTGGCTAGTGGGAGTGGCGGTCTTACCCGCCACAGCTGAAATCTACCCGCATTTGGTGGGTTGGCGGGTGTTACTGTCAAGCCCTGATTGTTACTAAGCCTGCCCTGGGTACACCAATTTTCTTGTCCGTTGCCCTCACAGATTCCAGCAGCTAAGCTTGGATGTACATTTACATTCCAGTAAAGGTTATTGATGACATGCCTCTGAAGTTTGACTTTTTGCACCATTACAATACTTCTAGGCAACTAGTCATCATATCTTCTGCTCTATGAAACACGTTAATGCTCAGTAGTACACATATATGGTTCTTTAATATATTTACATTCTACTAAAATGCATTCATTTTCAATGGGCATATATGCGGCTGAAACAGGTAGCCTAGTGCATCCCAAATTTTTCAACATCAACATTTGAATATAACATTTTAGTCATTATGGCTTTTAGAAAAACGTTTTTTTTTGAGGAGGTGGGGCAGTGCACAACAGGCCCCTGTGGCGCAGCCTAAGCATTTGTCCTTAATGGCATTTTTTTCCCACATTACTTTTACTTTTATACTTTAAGTATTTTTGAAACCAGTATTTTTACACTTTTACTTGAGTAAAAAGCTTGAGTTGATACTTCAGCTTCTACAGAAGTCTATTTAAACCCTAGTATCTATACGTCTACCTGAGTAATGAATGTGACTACTTTTGATACCACTGCTCTATAGGCTGTTCCAACTTCCTTGATGCCATAACATGGCTGTATGTGGAAGAGCAGGTTTATCATGACACAACAAAAACATCATTCAGTTCGATGAATTCACAAGGACTGTCAGGTTGTATTCAGAAGATACTCTACTTGGTAAGTACCACTGCAGCATTTAATAGATCACGGCAACATGAATCATTTTGAGTTAGACCTAAAAAACACCTGACAATGATTTGAAGAATGATCAAGTTATATTATTCGCAGAATCTCAAAAAATGTCAAGTTAATTATTAAAACAAAAACATGAATAATCTTTATGCTTTCTCTGGGAAGTTGAACACATTATAGTGAAAGATCATAAAGTATATTTGTATACATATGTTTAGGCAAATATTTTCAGGTAACTGACCTATGTTATACTTCAGACTCAACTGCATGAAACAACAACAAACAAGTAAAACCAGTTCTTAAAAGACTGCTTACGTGCATAACAAATATTTCTTTCACTTTTCCAGCATTCTATGTTGCAAAAATGTTAAGCATAAAAAGCCTTCTTTTCTCCTGATTATGTTATTAAAAACCAACGTGAGACATAAGGACAAACAACATGTCTGATTCCTACACATCTTTCAGTGGATTGAATGGGTGAGAAAAACATATTTACTCACTTCGTTTTTGTTCATGTATGAATTTGTATGTTCAGAGAAATATGAATTTTAAGAATCAGTGTTCAAGTTTGGTTGAAAGAAGATTATTATGAGGAGAAATTGTTCTGTTATCACTTGTCTAGATACTAGCTGTGATTAAATTCTAAATCATATATAACAATTTCATTTAATTCTAATTACACTGACACCTTGTTTTTATTGGATTGCTTTATACATAACAAAACATACCAGTACAAAATTAAATACACTGTACATAAAACAAAACAAACAAATGTAATTATAAATAATAATAATAATATTAATAATAAACAACTTCATGAAAAAAAACAAACAAAGAGCTTTTTTTTATTTGGTTCAAATATTTACTGACACTGTAATGGTGATTAAAAATGATATCATTTTAAGTTTTGTAATCACCATTACAGTGTCAGTAAATATTTGAACCAAATTAAAAAATCACGCAGACACTTTCTGTATACTTGTGTCCTAAATTATTGTACTATTAAGAAACTGAAATGTAAGAAACATTAAGGGTTATTGACTCTACTTAACTTTATATCAATGGATTACTTAAAAGCAGAAAAGTTAAGTTTTATTCAGTAAAATGTGCTTGCTGTTTGAGCTGTAATGTCACATGAAGCCTGATAACATTAACCTTAATGGTGCCATAGAATAAAAATGTTTATTTACCTTGGCACAGTTGAATAATAAGAGTTCTGTACATGGAAATGCCCTTCATGTGTAAATCATTTGCATGAAAAAAAAAAAAAAAAAACCCTGGAAAAGGGGAGATATGCTGCATCACAAACAGTTTGTAATGATCCATTTCGAGAGTTATATCTGCTGTGTGAACTTCTGTATTATTTATGCAATGTTTATTGGAGTCGCGAGCTTGGAGGCAGGGAGGGAGCATTTTTCCTCCCATCCCAAAATAGGCAGTTAAAACATGGTATAATAAAACATCTATGGGGTATTTTGAGCTGAAACTTAGATTTATATTACATCTTCTGAAATGGACATTCTATGGCACTTTTAAGTGAAAGTAAAAGTGAAGTATAATAACCCATACTCAGAATTAGTCCTCTGCGTTCAACCCATCCAAGTTAGTGCACACACATTAGGAGAAGTGAGTAGTGAACACACACACACACACACACACACACACACACACACACACACACACACACAGAGTAGTGGGCTGGCATTTTTGCTGTGGCTCACGTGGAGTGATTGGGGTTTAGGGGCCTTGCTCAAGGGCACCTCAGTCATTTCCTGAGACTCGGACTCGAAACCTTCAGGCCACCAGTCTTATTCTCTAACCATTAGGCCAAAACTGCCCCCAAATACTATATTTACATAATAAAACATAACAATCTTGTGTTCCCTGCTGTAGTTTGATGGAGAGATCAGACTCTTCTGGCCCTAGTGTTTTGTCCATGAAGAGTGACCGATCCATGAAAGTACCAATTCAACTGAAAAATGGATCAGCTCCAATGGAAAAAAGGTAAGGACAATTTATGCTAAAGATTTATTTATTTATTTACCTCATTTCAAGTTTTATAAATCACCATTTAATGAATATTTGAACCAAATAATGAAACATGCAGACATTTCCTCTTTACTCGTGTACTATAAAAATTTGCTATTTAGAAGTGCTGAAATGCAAGAAATATTAAGGGTTATTGGCCCTACTCAACTTTATATCAATGGAGTACTTAAAATCAGAGAAGTGAAGTTTTCTTCAGTAAAATGTGCTTGCTATTTGAGCTGTAATGTCACTTGAAGCCTGATAACATTAACCTTAAATAAAAGTAAAAGTGAAGTATGGTAACCCATACTCAGAATTAGTCCTCTGCATTTAACCCATACAAGTTAGTGCACACACATAAGGAGAAGTGAGTAGTGAACACACACACGCACACACACTGAAAACCTTGGACACCCGGAGCAGTGGACAGCCATTTTTGCTGCAGCACCTGTGGAGTGATTGGGAGTTAGGTGCCTTACTCAAAGGCACCTCAGTCCTGTTGGTATTGAGACTTGAATCCACAACCTTCAGGCCACCAGTCTTACTCTCTAACCATTAGGCCACAACTGCCCCAAAATGCTGTATTTATATAATATAGTTATGCTATATTTTCATAATATAGCATAATCTTGTGTTCCCTGCTGCAGTTTGATGGAGAGATCAGACTCTTCTGGCCCTAGTGTTTTGTCTATGAAGAGTGACCGATCCATGCAAATACCAATTCAACTGAAAAATGGATCAGCTCCAATGGAAAAAAGGTAAGGACAACCAATAAATTATTACTTTTTTTAAAAAAAAATTTTTCCCACCTCATTTCAAGTTTCATTATAAATCACCATTTAATTAATATTTGAACCAAATAATGAAACACACATACATTTTCTGTTTACTCATGTACTATAAAAATGTGCTATTTAGAAGTGCTAAAATGTTAAGGGTTTTTGGCCCTACTTAACTTTATATCAGTGGAGACAGCATATGTGGCAAGTAAACAAAATTTTAAAAAGTAATAATTTATTGCTTAGGCAAGAGGATGGATTACTTAAAAGCAAAAAAAGTGAATTTTTCTCCAGTAAATTGTGCTTGCTATTTGAGCTGTAATGTCACTTAATAACATTAACCTTAATTTACATAATATAGCATACCATAATCTTGTGTTCCCTGCTGCAGTTTGATGGAGAGATCAGACTCTTCTGGCCCTAGTGTTTTGTCCATGAAGAGTGACCGATCAATGCAAATACCAATTCAACTGAAAAATGGATCAGCTCCAATGGAAACAAGGTAATGACAATTTATGCTAAAGATTTATTCTAAGCAGTGCTGTGGTAGAAGGTACATTCATAAGGAGGACAGAGTTTCACCCTCATGTCGTTTCACAACTGTAAGACTTTCATCTTCGGAACACAAATTAAGATATTTTTATGAAATCCAAGAGGTATCTGACTTGTCCATAGCCAGCCATTTAACCATCACTTTTTAAGGTCCAGAAAGTTACTAAAGACATCGTTATAATAGTCAATATGACTGCAGTGAACAAATCACCTCCACTGACACTGAGGTAACAGTCTATGATAAGTACTTTACACTGACTTGACAGAACAAAACAAACAAAAAACTAAAACAAGAGAATGAGTAAGACAAGATAAGATAGTCTCCTATGAAAGCTGGTAATGCATGAAAGAGTTAGTATTGGCACGATTTCTAGTAAATTCAGTGAAGATAAAACACTAAAGATAAGTGACTGATATTAAACTTTTTATGTCTATATTAAGGTACTTACACAGAAAATCAAGTCAAGACGCTAAGAAGAATGACAGCCTTCCTGGAGGATGCATGGGATATCAGTAGGTTAAAAGACTCATTTATAGTGTCAGAACTTGTGCATAGTGGTTGCTACTAACCTATATATTTTCAACAGACATGATTCAGAAACACATCAAGTCAAGATTCAAAGGTTAAAATCAAACATAAAAAAGAAGCATTGGTACATTTTTGAAGGATTTGCAAAGCAGGGAAACCTAACACTCCTGAATGAGATCTACACAGAGCTCTACATCACAGAGGGTGGGAATGGAGAGATCAGTAATGAACATGAAATTAAAAGGATTGAAAAATCATTGAAGGCTGTAGAAGGAGCAACAATACCAATCAAATGCAATGACATCTTTAGACCTTTACCTGGACAAGACAAACCCATCAGAACTGTGCTGACAAAGGGAGTTGCTGGCATTGGAAAAACAGTCTCTGTGCAGAAGTTCATCCTGGACTGGGCTGAAGGGAAAGAGAACCAGGACATCCAGCTTATATTTCCACTTCCTTTCAGAGAGATCAATTTGATGAAGCACAAAACACTCAGTCTTTCAGATCTTCTTCATGTATTTTTCCCTGAAACAAAAGAAATGGAAATATCCGGAGACAAATATAAAGTGTTGTTCATCTTTGATGGTCTGGATGAGTGTCGCCTGTCTCTGGATTTTCAGAGCGATGTGAGGTTGTGTGATGTAAGTGAATCAGCCTCAGTGGACGTGCTGCTGATGAACCTCATTGTGGGGAATCTGCTTCCCTCTGCTCTCATCTGGATCACCTCCAGACCAGCAGCAGCTGATCTCGTCCCCTCTGAGTGTGTCCATCGAGTAACAGAGGTACAAGGCTTCAATGAGCCACAGAAGGAGGAATACTTCAGGAAGAGAATCAGTGATCAGAGTCTGGCCAATACAATCATCTCACACCTGAAGTCATCAAGGAGCCTCTACATCATGTGCCACATCCCAGTGTTCTGCTGGATCTCAGCCGCTGTTTTAGAGAAGATGTTGAGCGAAGCAGAGAGTGGAGAGATTCCCAAGACTCTCACTCAAATGTACACACACTTCCTAATGGCACAGATTAGCATCAAAGATACAAAGTATGCTGACGAGGAGGACAAAGATAAAGAGATGATTTTCAAACTAGGGAAAGTGGCATACGAGCAACTGAAAAGAGGCAATGTGATCTTCTATGAGGAAGACCTGAGAGAGTGTGGCATTGATGTGACAGAAGCATCAGTGTACTCAGGATTGTGCACTCAGATCTTCAGAGAGGAGTTGGGCTGGTATCAGGGGAAAGTCTTTTGCTTTGTTCATCTGAGCATTCAGGAACATCTAGCAGCTCTATATGTGCATCTCTCCTTCCACAACAGTGGCAAAAGTGTGCTTGAAGCATGTGAATCTGAAGCGCCTGTGACAATGTTGAGCTTACACAAATGTGCAGTTAAAAGATCTTTAGAAGTTATGAATGGACATCTCGACCTTTTCCTGCGCTTCCTCATGGGACTTTCACTGGAGTCAAATCACAACCTCCTAAAAGGACTTTTGGTGAAGAAGACAGGAAGTTCCCTGGAAAGAGAGAAAACTATTGAGTATCTCAAGCAAACGATAAAAACAATCCCTTGCTCAGAAATGACTCTTGTTTTGTTCCACTGTCTGAATGAACTCAATGATCATTCCCTCATTAATGAAATCCAAATCTACCTGACCTCTGAAAAAATAAACAGCGACAGCCTTTCCCCAGATCTTTGGTCAGCTCTGGTGTATATCTTAATGACATCTAATGAGAAGTTCAATGAGTTTGAACTTCGTAAATACGGAAGATCGGACACGGCTGTGTTCTGGTTGCTTCCTGTGATCAAGTTGTCGAAAAAGATCTGGTGAGAACATTTAGTTTTTTGCTTGCATGAATTCAATTATATGAAGTGAAATAAAAAAATATATATCAATGTTACCTTTATTATACATAGAATATTACTTCTATTTTTGTAAAACACTATTTTCAAGATGGTTTTTCATACCATTTATAATTGTATAACAACAGTATCTGCCATTATATACACAGTAAATAGCATCTACCTTAGTCTAAACAGCTGATGCTATTAATATATTTGTACTGGCAGGATGCATGACTGTAATATCACAGAAAAAGGCTGTGCAGTGCTTTCTGCTGTTCTTCCATCAATATCTAATCTCAGAGAGCTGGACTTGAGCCACAACAACCTGCAGGATTCTGGAGTGGAAATACTCTGTATTGGACTGAAAAGATCACACTACGACTTAAACAAATTAATGTACGAGTTTTCAGTGAACCAAAACACAAAAAATATGTCTATACAAGCCATCTTTACATTTGAAGGTTTTAATCAAACATATTAATCCAATGACAGGAGGAGTCTGGGTTCTCATGAGTGTGAGCCCAATCTTAATTTTGTTGTTCTTCCTACTGCTGGACTACAGGATACAAACTGTAGGCTGGAATCACTCAAGTAGGTTTACTCTCTAAGCTCCAGATATTGTACATTCATCCTAGGTTTACAAATGCATAGATATTATTTACATACTTTAAATGATATCTTCTCATTACGAATGATCATGAAGACTGAAATTAAACTATTTTCTCTTTTATCTGTAGTCTGAAGGAATGTGGAATAACAGAAGCAGGCTGTGTTTTCCTGAGCTCAGCTTTTAGTTTAAATCCTTCTCATCTGAAGGTGCTGGACCTGAGCTGGAACAACATAGGAGACTCAGGAGTGAAACATCTCTGTGCTGCTCTGGAGAAATTTCAGTTTGCATTGGAAACACTAAAGTGAGTTACAACAAACGTAATAGTTACGTTTGTTGTACGTTTTGATAAACTTTATCTGAATTATTTATTGATTTAAAAAGTGTTATGCAATATAAACAGTCAATGTAGTGAAGACCTGCCCTAAAGCTACTGTTGCAACCTTCAATGGGAAAAGTAAGGTTGGACTTTATTTATCCATTGGAAATTCATTAGAAGACAAAAAAGGGTTCAAAAATAAAAATAAGGCCATGGTGATGCCAGTTTAAAGGGAAGTTGTTTAAGAGGTGGAGAAAGTTATTATGAGAGGAAATTCTTGGGAATGATTAGCCAGTAAAATGTATTTAAAAAGTAAATGGAGTGACTTTTGAATTCATGTTAACATTTAAATAACCCAAAAAATATAATTATTTACTCACCATCATTAGGATGAAGATTTCTTTTTTCAGCAAAATCAAAAAGGAGATTTCATTAGGCAGCGTTTCATAAAATGACAGTTGGTGATTATTTTAAATGTCACGCTCAAAAAAGACCAAAATGTTTAATAAAAGCACCCCATATGACTGGTAGGGAATTTTTCAAGTCTTCTAAAGCTGTTAGATAACTTTATCTGAAGAACAATGTGAAATTTAGGTCATTATTGATTCTTTACCTTCTTGCTGTCAAACATACTCTGCAATCACATCAGTTAAAATGGCACCTTTGGATGCGCTTATGTAGAATCAACGTCATTGACACTATCAAAATGTGGTTGCGATTTCGGAATGTATTAAAAAGCAACAGCAGACTCAGTAAATATTGACTTAAACTTTCTGTTACGTTTAAAATTACATATCAGTTAAATGTTATCAATGTGGTCTACTTTTGATACTACTGTTTTGAGGTTCATTTAAATATTATGTTTAGATATTATTTTGGGTAAACTATTCATTTAAAGTAATATTTTGTACTATAATTTGTATAATTGATAACGTTTTGACTTTCTTGTTATAGACTTTCAACTTGCAAAATCAACGCGGAAGGTTTTGAATCTCTGTCTTCAGCTCTGAGGTCAAACACTCATCTGAGAGAGCTGGACCTGGGCAACAACAGGCCTGGAGATCAGGGAGTGGAGCTGCTGTCTGCAGTTCTTCATGATCAAAACTGTAGACTGAAAACACTGAGGTTAATATATAGAAATCAGTGCATGGTTTTTAATAAAGTTGGAAAACGATATTACAATGAATTTCTTTCTCAGGTTGGACAAATGTGGAGTCACAGAGAAAAGCTGCACTGCTCTGGCTTCAGCTCTCAGCTCAAAGACCTCCAGTCTGACTGATCTGGATCTGAGTATTAATGATCTACAAGACTCAGGTGTGAAGAAGCTCTGTGTCGGACTGCAGAATCCTCACTGTAAACTAGAGAAGCTGAGGTAAAATATGTGAAACCTAATCAGATTTCCACAAATACTAAACCATTTATAGCATTATTGGGTAACTTTTCCACTGTCTGAAAATCTACTCTGCTCTCTTCAGGTTGTCCAACTGTAATGTTACACATGAAGGTGTGGCGTCACTGACCAAAGCCCTGAAATCAAATCCATCCCACCTGAAAGAGCTTGATCTGCTTGAGAACGATCTGGAAGAGACAGACTTGAATGTGCTCTCCATGATACTGGACAAGTCATCATAAAAAAACAGAAGAACACAATGTTTATAATAACCCTTTAAAAAAAGAGTGGAATAACTCATAAAATGCATTCATACTAATATCATTGCAAAATGTACTTACAGTACAAAGAGTAACATCATGAACTTAATGGAAAGGGTTATGTGGAGATATGTGGATGCTGGATAATGAACATGCATTTTGATTTAGGATACATATAGAGTGCCAACTACAAACAATTTCTTTGAAATTTTATTTTATGAACTAGATACAAAAAGGTCATAAATAAAGCTCATAAGTTAGGTGCACCTAAAGGTGGGAATTCAGAAAATGTGAAATTAAGATTCCTCAACCTGTTATCAAACCGTTCCTAAATGTACTGCTGTTTTACAATGTTAAATTTACTGCAACATGAATATTATGCTCACTGTGAAAATTAAATACATTCGTTAACATATTTTTGTCATGTCATGGAAAAAAAACAGGAAGAAAATGTTGGAACTCGGAAGCTGTACATGGAAACGACTGCTGGTATTATGTACATCATGAAGAAAAACAATTAAAAACTATCATATGTACATACAAAATCCTAGATTATGTACAGTGAAAAAAGTTTCAAAAAATAGATCTGTGACTATGAAATTCTTGCAATGATTTAATTCAGCAGTTTCGAACATTTTATCAAATTACACAGATTTAATAATTTGCGGTTGTAGATTCAATGGTACTCAAAAGCTAGAGACATGGAAGCAAATTAAATGAAACTGAAAAGAGGGAAAAAAACAAGACTGAAGGATTGACAGAAAGAATCCAGGAAGAGCTGTCAGATTAAGTCATTTACTTTACTACTTAAAAATGCAAAGACTGGATACACGGAACATGAGTAACTCAAGACTAAATCTTATCTGGATCTATCTTCTCATTCCCTTTATTTTCTTATTATTTTTTTTCAACAAATAAAGCAATATAATTTTCCATTCAGCAATGTCTCTGAAAGCTCCATCTGGCCTTCATAAAACAAACACACACCATCCAAAAGGTCTGTTAGATTAGTTTACAATGGCTCAATATCTCCCGAGGCAAAAGATCCGTTTGAATATAACGTTCAAATCTGATCCACAGAGAACAATTCCTTCCTGCCGATGACGAGCGGCCATCCTGAAAAGATCCTGAGGAGAAAAGCGTCGTAGTCTGTTTGCACTTAGTTTAAATGGTTCTTTCCACTTACACAAGGAGGACACTTCCCGAACTTTCTCCTGTCAAAAAACACTGCCTCGCTGCCTGGATCAAGAGGGTCAGAAACATCTCATCCGGAGAGATGTATTAAGTCATTTTAATTGTCGGCAAAAGGCCGGTTTAAAAATCCTTAGATATCATGAAGACAATCGGGAAGAAAATTCCTCGAAAAGTGCAGTTTAGCTCATTCATTCTGATCTTCATACCATTAATTTTCCATTAAAGTGCAAGAGTGATGTGAAATATTCCGTCCCTCTTGAAATTCATGCTAACCAACATGATGCATCATTTTTTTCCCCCTTCGTCACAGATCAGACAGGGATCTTTTTGTCTTGTCTTTGTTGCAATCCAGACAATAAATCCTGCACGCTGCTCAGGATCTTCCTCTGATGTGCACTGCATGAGATTCCCATTTTGGCCAGATCCCTGTAAAAGAGCAGCACAGGGGATTTTTGGTAAGCTAAAGTCATCTTCAAGCTCATCAGGATGTGTGTGTAATTAGATGTGTAATGTGTTGTGGTGCTCACTCATGACTCATGGGTATGACGCTCTCTAAGCTGCAGTATCCTGCTGTGATGAAGTTTTCTCTGTATTGCTCCAGTCCAATGATTTTCAGCCATTCGTCAACAGAACCTAAAGAGGGGGCGGAGCCTTCAGAGGGGGCATGGTGAAGCATGGATGGGTGGGGCCTGAGGGCGACAACATTAAATAATATATTTTATTGCAGAGAACATGAACTTGCCACAATTTATGTGTTTATATATGTGTTGTTATGTGTGTTTGAATGAGTTTGCATGTTTTGCTACTCTCAAAGAGATTACATTTCTAAAAATGCCTATTAGAAGAACAGCAAAACTTGAATGAACTTTATAAAGGAACTCAATAAAATCATAATTTTTACATGCAAATGCCAAAAAGCATATTTTAGGGTTAAGCCATAAACATACACTACTGTTCAGAAGTTTAGGGTCAGTAAGAGTCTTTTATGCTCATTTATTTGATTTATTTGAAATATTATTACAAATTTAAAATAACTATTTTCAAAAATTTTCAGCATCATTACTCCAGTCTTCAGTGTCACATGATCCTTTAAAAATCATTCTAATATGATGAATTGCTGCTCATTTCTGATTATTATCAATGTTGAAAACAGTCGTGCTGCTTCATAGTTTTTTTGCAAAATGATACATCTTTTTCAGGATTCTTTGATGAACAAAGTAAAAAAAAAAAACTGCATTTATTTGAAATAAAATGTCTTTACTGTCACCTTTGATCAATTTAATGCATCTTTTCTGAATAAAAGTTTTAATTTACAAACATTTGTATGCTATGCAAGTATTGCTAAAACGTGGTCCCATTGTACATACTGCTAACCAGGTTCTCTTTAAATTGTTGCTCATGATAGGATTTAACTACAAGTTAAATAAAATGCATTTTCTGAATCATTTTGGAAGGCAATGGCACATGAAATTGAGCATTTTTGCAAAATGAGAATTTTGCAGTTGTTAGTGTACAGCAATTATAAGTAGCTTCCTGTTGAGACCAAATTTATGTCCCCAGATGAATATATAAACCTAATAAATGTTCATTAGGGAATTTTTCTTAAGTATCTATAAATGCCAAACACATATTTTAAGATCTGTACCAAAATAGCAAAACCCCGAACCACCAGGGGGCCCCTTGCTCTCGATTTAATGCCTAGGGCAGTGTGATTAATAGAATTTTACTTTCGTTTGTGATTTTGGCTTCCAACGATTATGAAAACACAATGGCGCATTCTGTTCCTTTCCTTTAAAGCAGTAAGCTGTCGCCCTTCCTACATAGCAATCAAATAATTTTACTGTCGTAATATACATTCTCCTGCCCGACTTGCTCAATACTTAAAAAAAAAAAAAAAATTGAACTGTGAAGTCGGGTTTCTGTGTGCTTTCACTTAAACACATTCAGTTTTTATTGAACATAAACAGTCGGGAAGGTAATCGAATGCTTGCCAGTATATTAGATCTGTGCATTCGGTCTTAAAGTGACAGCAGCCTAATAAACCTGCTGCTGTCTATCATTTAATGCTAATGAAACAAAAGAAAATGCGAGTCATTAGTAAATTGAAATGAATCAATGTATATTTAAATCATACGGTGAAGACTAAAGTTTTTTTTACATTTGATTATTCAAAATCTGAATAGTAGGCTATTATTAAATAGTTTATTTCATATGTCTCTTTTTTATTGTTTTTGTCCCTGTTGTTTGTAATTTTCTTTTTTATTGTATTATTGTTGGGGATCATTTCGGGGTTTTTATGAACGCACTGATAAAGGCCCCTTAAAAGTTTTGTTTAGGGCTCCCAGAAGTCTAGGACCGGCACTGTCTGTAAGTGTTGATGTGCACCTGCTGGCGTCTCCTGCAGTCCTCTTGAGCGTGGCAGGATTGCGTATGAGTTTGTCCAGCATGTTGACTATCTGGCTGAATTTGGGTCTGTCTGCGCGTTCCCTCATCCAGCACTCCAGCATGAGCTGATGCAGAGCCAGCGGACACTCCATGGGCGGCGGCAACCGGTAGCCTTCCTCTATTGCCTTTATCACCTAGGAAACAGGGGAGAGGAAATGAGTGGCTGATCTTGCTGAACTACTGCATTCAGTTGGTTTGTATAACTTGGCATGGCATACAATAGCACGATAAAGCCAAGTATTAATACTTTGCAAAGTGTACCATGGGAACGCCAGCGCTGAAGGCATGACAAGCTCTCGTAATTAATTAGATTTGTGGTGCAGTGCCACTTACATCTTGGTTGCTCATGTCCCAATATGGCCGTTCACCATATGACATCACTTCCCACATGACAATGCCGTAACTCCACACATCACTGGCTGAGGTGAACTTCCTGTATGTGATGGCTTCAGGAGCTGTCCATCGGATGGGAATCTTCCCTCCCTGTGATTGACAGGTTCATGTAATTGGCAATACTAAAATCTAATTCTGAACAGAATTGAGGCCCGTTTACACCATGAACAATAACAATAAACGATATTAGCGTCCACACCATCCATCTTTAAAGCAGGATGGATTCTAATTGGCTGATTGAAATGTAAACACTCTTACCCTGGTAGTATACGTTCCTTCTGGTTCATCTTCAAGCACTCTGGACATCCCAAAATCTGAGACTTTGCACACCAGGTTGCTGTTAACTAGGATGTTCCGTGCTGCGAGGTCCCTGTGAACGTAACTCATGTCGGATAGATATTTCATACCGGACGCGATTCCTCTCAGGATGCCCACCAGCTGAATAACGGTGAAGCGGCCGTCATTCTTCTGAAAGAGGAAGGAACATATCAGATCTGAACAGTGACACCCTGAGTAGTTTCTAGTCCTAAATTATTAAGTCCTAAGTTTTTATGGGTCATTTAGGAATGGGTCATTTACCAAGCACAAAATGTTCTGCATCAATTTTTTTCACACTGAAAGGTAGATGGTCTGGCAAGTGACAAAATCACAACCAAATCAGTTGCTTGTTGTGAAGTTTGACTAGTTAGCATAGGTCAGTTAAGCACCTGCTGGTAGCTGCCATAACACTGCAGCCATTTCAGAAGAAGTGGAATTTTAGCGTCTTCTAATATACAGGTGCTGGTCATATAATTAGAATATCATCAAAAAGTTGATTTCACTAATTCCATTCAAAAAGTGAAACTTGTATATTATATTCATTCATTACACACAGACTGATATATTTCAAATGTTTATTTCTTTTAATTTTGATGATTATAACTGACAACTAAGGAAAATCCCAATTCAGTATCTCAGAAAATTAGAATATTGTGAAAAGGTTCAATATCGAAGACACCTGGTGCCACACTCTAATCAGCTAATTAACTCAAAACACCTGCAAAGGCCTTTAAATGGTCTCTCAGTCTAGTTATGTAGGCTACACAATCATGGGGAAGACTGCTGACTTGACAGTTGTCCAAAAGACGACCATTGACACCTTGCACAAGGAGGGAAAGACACAAAAGGTCATTGCAAAAGAGGCTGGCTGTTCACAGACCTCTGTGTCCAAGCACATTAACACTCTCGGGTCGGTGGTCACGCCGGCGTGATCACCGCGTTTTTTTTCTAACCAGTGTGAAAGAGACTCAAAATACTCTGTCAATGTTGCACATACAATTAAGAGTTATACACCATTTTAATCTGTGGAATATCTTCTTTTATTTGTGTACACTCAGAGTAACAACAAAATGTTGTGCTTTTTGTAAAATAAAGAAAACTAACATGATGCGTGATCTCTCGTCTCCCTCTGAACGAAGTCCAATCTGATAGTTCTCAGAAAATGAACTGTAACTTAGTGAATACTAATGACAAAAAAATTAGACTTATGTCTAAAAAAACATTGAAATGTCAGGTTTTAAATCGTGTAAGTCAAATCGAAAACAAATATTCTGTGTTTATGTAATCTGTATGAAAAGAGAGCCATGTCAGAAGTCCGTGATTCAGCTCATTACCCGCTAATGCAGCCACGCCCACGGAGCCAGCGCTATTCAGACGCAAATTCAGAGTCAATACATGCATACATCGTCTCAATCCAGTATTCATCGTCTTGAAAAGTGTTTTGAATAGCCATAGTTAGCGATCTCTGGCCTCTGTTAGTTCGGTTAGTTCCTTGATTGCCTATTCTTCTTTAGTGCTCAGGCATTTGTGGACTAAAGGTGTACAGAGCACCCTCCGGCTTCAAGTATGAATTCAAAACACAGTATCCACCACTCATAGTAATGACAATAAATCCTGAATAAATATTACTCCTCTTTAATATTAATATAGAAAATTGACAAACAGATGAGAATCCATCAGTATTTCTCCAAATGTGCATGCTTTTAAGCTAAAAGCCTATATGAAATGCCATAGAGGTAACATAACTGTTCAGACACTTTGCATCACAGAAATACATAATATTTTAAAGAATATAATAGAATACCATTATTTTAAATTGTAATAATATTTCACAGTATTGCTATTTTTTCTGTATGTTTGATTTACATTATGATGAGATTTGAGACATGATCAACAGCGGGTTTTTTCACAGCCTACCTGACTGAAAGAGCTCATTATTTATGCAGCTCATTAGAGCTCTTTATGCAATTCTTTTGTCTTCTCAGGTGAGAATCACCCATTATACATGAGGATTCACGCCTCCACGCATACTGTGTTTCTTGACCAAAGATGTTTTAGAAAATTTAAATCTCTCTATTGTTTTATATGAACAAGCAGGCAGCATAATTTTTACCTCATTTTGAAGCAAAAACTCTAGTCTACAACCTCAAATACCCAGAAGTCTTGTGAACAAAGATTTAATATATATTTTTTGGCCTTATTTCAGTGACTTAAGTTTTTTGTTTTTTTCCAATAACCACGCATAAACGTTATTCCTTCAAAAACACAAACACGTACATACATGTTCCTCACATATTATTGTAGCCTAGTTTGTGCTGAATACAGTGTAATGACACTTTTTCCATTAATATGTTTATGAACAACTGAAAAAAGCACAAATGTCAGGGCATGTCAAAACTTCTCCAAGGCCCCAAAAATCCTCAGACCCCTGAGGGTTAATAGAGAGGCGAAGGGAAGGAAAAGATGTGGTAGAAAAAAAGTGTACAAGCAATAGAGATAACCGCACCCTGGAGAGGATTGTGAAACAAAACCCATTCAAAAATGTGGGGGAGATTCACAAAGAGTGGACTGCAGCTGAAGTCAGTGCTTCAAGAACCACTACGCACAGACGTATGCAAGACATGGGTTTCAGCTGTCGCATTCCTTGTGTCAAGCCACTCTTGAACAACAGACAGCGTCAGAAGTGTCTCGCCTGGGCTAAAGACAAAAAGGACTGGACTGCTGCTGAGTGGTCCAAAGTTATGTTCTCTGATGAAAGTACATTTTGCATTTCCTTTGGAAATCAGGATCCCAGAGTCTGGAGGAAGAGAGGAGAGGCACACAATCCACGTTGCTTGAGGTCCAGTGTAAAGTTTCCACAGTCAGTGATGGTTTGGGGTGCCATGTCATCTGCTGGTGTTGGTCGTATACCAGGAAGTTTTAGAGCACTTCATGCTTCCTGCTGCTGACCAACTTTATGGAGATGCAGATTTCATTTTCCAACAGGACTTGGCACCTGCACATAGTGCCAAAGCTACCAGTACCTGGTTTAAGGACCATGGTATCCCTGTTCTTAATTGGCCAGCAAACTCGCCTGACCTTAACCCCATAGAAAATCTATGGGGTATTGTGAAGAGGAAGATGCGATATGCCAGACCCAACAATGCAGAAGAGCTGAAGGCCACTATCAGAGCAACCTGGGCTCTCATAACACCTGAGCAGTGCCACAGACTGATCGACTCCATGCCACGCCGCATTGCTGCAGTAATTCAGGCAAAAGGAGCCCCAACTAAGTATTGAGTGCTGTACATGCTCATACTTTTCATGTTCATACTTTTCAGTTAGCCAAGATTTCTAAAAATCCTTTCTTTGTATTGGTCTTAAGTAATATTCTAATTTTCTGAGATATTGAATTTGGGATTTTCCTTAGTTGTCAGTTATAATCATCAAAATTAAAAGAAATAAAAATGTGAAATATATCAGTCTGTGTGTAATGAATGAATATATTATACAAGTTTCACTTTTTGAATGGAATTAATGAAATAAATCAACTTTTTGATGATATTCTAATTATATGACCAGCACCTGTATATATTAGAATGTGTTTGTGTGTGTGTGTGTGTGTGTGTCTATCTATCTATCGTACTTATTGTATCTATCATATCTATCTATCTACAGATAGGATAGATATAATATATATGATGGGTGGATGGATGGATACAATATACAATATAAGATAGATAGATAGAATGACAGAACGAGACAGTTAGACAGACAGAACAATAGATAGATAGATAGATAAACAGTGGATATTTTAAATATACATTTATTAAACAAATCTGTATAGACGCACAAACACAATCTTACTCTGAGAAACATGTCCAGTGAGCCGTTCTCCATATACTCTGTGATAATCATAACTGGTTTGCCTGCAATGAAAGAGAGACAAAAATAAAACAACTGAACTTCACAAATTATAATAAATTCGAGTTTCGAGTCAACAAATCTAGCCTGAACAATAGTGGAGTTTTGTAATATATCATGTTTATATATTACAAGGATGAATCATTTTGTTGTATTCCTCATTTGTAAGTTGCTTTGAATAAAGGCGTCTGCTAACTGAATTCATGTGAATCTGTTCATCTGTAACACTTTCTCACTGACAGTATTTGAAAGCCAGAGATGCATTGGATGTATGCAACACCATTTCACTGTTTCTTCATTGCATAAAACTCAGTGTCAACCAACCAAATGTAAACACTGGGCAGAGAACATGAATATCAGTTATTCAAACAGAATCAACACACACACACACTCTCAGGCCGGTTGATTGACACACAGCCAATGCTCCTTTCCTATAGAGGAAGTGAGGTAAATAAAGCTCGACCAGACACATTGTCGGCCATCTTTGTTGGGCTGGCCTTTTTGATGACCTTGAGGCGAGTTTGACTGACAGCTCCTCTAGAGGGCCCGAGGAGCAGGTGACCTCTGACCCCTCCCACTCACTGTCTGAGTTTCCCAGCCCCACCCCTTTCTGCCCACCCTATTAGAATGCTAATAAAGTGTTTACTGACTTTGTCAAGTTTCTCGTGTATGATTGTGCCAACATTTATGTGTACATTTGACAATGAACTCTGCAAGACATGGGTTAGAATCTCCATCAAAACATAAATATTTTACTCATAATTTCAAAAAACAAAAACACAGAAAATACTGATAACTTGCATATTAAACAAGAGTTCCAGAAGTCATATGTCAAATAATCTCAAAGAAATGCTGTTGAATCATTGATGAGAGATACAGAGAGGCCCAGAGATCCCACACTGCCTTATTTACATATTTAGATTCGCTTCATACTCATTTACATTATGCAAATGAAGTATTCAACTCTATTAGCTCTGCTGTAACAAAAAGCAGGAGACTTTATAGCAAGACGGCTTTATAGATTCATGGAGACATTTATAAGGTAAAATTAAATTAAACATTGACAGTGCTGGCTGCTATCCACTGATAGAAATGTCTTCCACCAATTTAATTTACTAAGGAAATATAAATCAATGGTTTTGATGTCACCTGCTGCTCAAGACATGAAGTTTTTTTCAGCATGTACAGCAGAGTGTGGGAATTAAACACATACATCATTTCAATAACATAGACAAATACAAACAGGAACTGTTATATAAAACTACAAAAAATAAAAATAACTTATAATTATATACACAATTAAGTGTGTGTGTGTGGTGTATAGTTATTATAATCAACATATACATATACAAATATATTATAAAATATTTTTTTACATTTCTTTAAAAATGAATCCATTAAAAATAATACAATTTTTACAATTGTAATTTTTAAAAATATTTTAATATGTAAAACATTAAAATATATATATTTGTACATATTTTAATTAAACTATATATATATATATATATATATATATATATATATATATATATATAAAATATTAAAAAAACATTTAAATAAATCAACTAAAAATCTAAATTTATGTTATGGCATTGTGAAAAGGAATCTTTTAATTCAACCCACAAAAAAAAAAAAAAGTTTGTTTACATAATATATGTGTGTACTGTGTATATTTATGTATATATACATAAATATACATGTGTATATATATATATATATATATATATATATATATATATAACATTCTAAAACTACTGCTGGTTTACTAAACATGAAATGACAGTTAGAAAATAAAGTAGAAGGAAAGGCCAGATGAATAAGAAGCTAAATTTATAGTGTGTGAAGTCTAACTTTCTCTCTTTCACACACACACACACACACACACACATGTTTGTTTTTGTGAATTGTGGGGACTTTCCATAGACTTCAATGCATTTTACACTGAACAAACTGTACATTCTATCCCCCTACCCTGCCCCTACCCCTAAACCTAACCCTCACAGGAAACTGTGCAAACTTTTACTTTTTCACAAAAACTCATTCTATATGATTTATAAACCCATTTACATTGTGGGGACCGCTGGCTGGTCCCCACGATGTAGGTGAACTCAGGTTTATATTACATCATGGGGACATTTGGTCCCCACAATGTAATATAAACAAAAGCACACACACACACACACACACACACACACACACACACACACACACACACACACACACACACACACAGCAGTGGCTGTAGGTTAGAGATATAGGGTAACACTCTAACCCCCAAACACATTTAGGTCTGACGACGTGATTAATGAGTCTGCTGTGCTTTTTAGCTCACATTAGCCCTTCAGAGCGGCCCACTCCATCTGGAGACCACAAGGGTGTGTGTGTGTGCATCACACAGCAGTTTTTGTCAGGACACGCTCAGCAAGCAAACACACTGATAAGCTGGACATGCATACATAAACACACACAACCATTAGCACATCAAAAGGAAAACGACATCACCAGCCTGTTTCTTTAGGGGGTTAAAGCCTACTTAATACCCAGACTTTTGACCATGTAGTGTTCCGGATAGGGTTGCACCAGCCATTCGTAAGTTCTTAAATTAAAGCGTAAAGTCTAAACTAGAGGCTTAGTAATATGATGTTTACTCTCAATTATCAAAATATCCTGTAAGTTTCAGAACTCAAGACTCAGGGCTCTACGGTAAGATTTTTCTAAAAATTTAGGAGAAGTCAAAAATTTAGGAGCACATTCTGTTCAATAACAGACATTAACCTTCCCATTACAGGGCGATATTTGGCCCTTTAAATTAATTTGCTGGGGCATTTGTACCATTATAAGAGCATTTTTCTAATCTTATTACTTGTATGCATCATATTTAATAAATTTCTTAAATTAAAATAGAAAATTTGTTTTTAAATGTTAAACAATAAATTCAGTTACAACAATAAGACCCAATCAGACTGTTACCAATCAAAAAAAAAAAAAAAAAAAAAAAAAAAAATCCATCTTTGCACTGCAGAAGTGGCACAGAAGCTCCATCTGAAGTGGTATTACTTAGACATTTACATAAACTGCTTAATGCTCATTGTTAAATAACATTGTATGAATGTTTTTAAATATAATTTTTTGAATTTAGAAATATGTAATAAAAAATTAATCTTTAAAAGTTTCATATTTTAATTAAAAAACAGTCTATGTAAAGTGTAAATATGAAAATAAATGTAAATTTTTTGTACGTTTTATTCAGATTGTAGATCTATTCATCGATCGAGTCACTCGCACCAGTGCGCCTAAATATTTTTCACAGTCGCATGCAGTTATTTTCAGGAGCAAATGCGAGTGATATGGGTGCACTTTAGAGCCCTGACACTTCTTTGTTAGTCCAAACAGCTTTTATTAAAGGGTTAGTTCACCCAAAAATGAAATTTCTGTCATTAAATACTCACTCTCGTGTCGTTCCAAACCCTTAAGACCTTTATTCATCTTCAGAAATAAGCTGAGATATGTTTGATGAAATCCAAGGGTTTCTTAACTACACATAGGCAGCAATGTCATTGCACCTTTTAAGGTCCAGAAAGGTACTAAAAACATCATTAAAATAGTCGACGTGACTGCAGTGTTATGAAGCGATGAGAATACTTTTTGTGTGCAAAAACAAAACAAAGATAACGGCTAATAATGAGTAATTAATGACAGAAATTTCATTTTTGGGTGAACTAACCCTTTAAAACCAAACTGCCCAAATGACTCATTTCAGATTTTGTCATGGCATGAGGGTGAGTAAATGATGAGAGAATTTTTCACTTCTGGCTAAACTATCCCTTTAAGGCAAGTTAAACCTCAAATAAAAGCCCTTGATGTCAACTTTGACTTACATTTGGTGACCACGCCCTCCAGGTGAATGATATTGGGATGTTCAAACTGGCCAATGACACTGGCCTCACTCAGGAAGTCCAGCCTCTGCTGCTCGGTAAACCCTGCCTTCAGCGTCTTGATGGCCACACAGATCTCCCGCTTTCCAGGAAGCTTCAGACGACCGCTGCACACCTCGCCAAACTCACCTACAGAGACAGGAAGTGACCTTTACAAGCATCTCTCATCAATAGACAACATGCTAAAGACATAAAAGGTTTGTTAACGTACCGATGCCGATCACCTTCTCGATCTTGATACAGGAGGTGTTGATTTCCTTAGCGAACTCCCTGATGGCCTGGTTGGGGTCTTCGTAGGTGAAAGGGTCCACATATATTCTCACCCCTGCTGGCACATTAACAGAAGAAGACTTGAGAATGGAAAATTTTCCTTTTTTGCTCCAGCTGTGGACTGATGAAAGGGGTTTGCTTACCTGGCTGCAGGTTTTTCTCCTCAGCCTGTTTAGTTTTGCTGTATTTGCTCCTCCTGAGATTAAAATAGTCAAAATGATTCAGTATTAGTAATTATTTAGAAAGTTTAGTAACTTTTTTTATCTAACATTCACTCATTCATTTCAGTTAATTTTTAACAGTTGTAGTTTTAGTTAACAAAATCAACACTGGTCTATTGTTATTGAAAAAATACCAGATGTTCTGTCACCTTTTGGTGATGATGAAGGTAATGATGAGGATGAGGAGGAGAACAACTACACATCCGGCCACCAGCAGCAGCAGCACGGCAGAGCTCATGACTCCTCCTACAACAGGAGCTGCGACTGAGAGAGACACAAACACTGCAATCATATACACTCTTTAAAAAACGTGACAGGAACAACCAAAAAAAAAAAAAAAATGTTCTCAGCCATGACGCTTTAAGCTTGACGTCGACTAGTTGCTGATCATGGCCTATAGAGGGCGCAACAGGATAAGATAAATGCACTTTTACACTCAGTTTCCAACAGTTAAAATGACAAATAAATGCATACTCCGAGAGCGATCCGCAAGATATGTTTGATTATACCATCTGGATGCTTAATATTGATCGGGTGAATGCATGTTTAAAACAGCTTATTGTACACGTAAGTTAACCTCTGTTCTAAACTACTGTTCTGCTGCATCGCAACTCACACACATACAGGCAGTAGCTGGAATGTCACGGTCAAGTCTCAGCTCGAGGTTCAGGCTTATTTGTTCATCAATGATGTCTTCAGCGACTAGTCAACGTCAACTCGACTTTAATCCCATAAATGTCGATTTAAAAAAAATATAAGTCATTCAACCCCTAGTTCTCAGTATAAAAAAACTATATGAAAGTATGAAAAAGTTTTGAATGATGTATAACTCTTATATGTATGTCTGTCCAAAAATCAATGGAGTATTTTGAGTCTCTTTTGCACTGGTAAGAAAAAAAAAAAAGAGGTGGTATCGCCGGTGCGACCTCCGACCCCAGGGAGTTAAAGAACTTTTGACACTACAAAGAATCTTTTGAACCACAAATGTTCTAAATGGAACGATAATGCTAATAGAGAACTTACTGCTGCACGATTAATCAAAATAAAACTGAAATCGTGATATGGCTTAGTGCAATTATTAAATCACAAGACATCAATTTATTTAAATAAATACATGTGCTGTATGTTTCAGAGTGAAGCGCAGAATTGTGTTCATTTACAGGCGAGCAGCTCATGATCCAGTGTTTTAAGCATCCCTGACCCTGATACTTCCTGTTTTTATATATATTTCAGTATTGTTTTCTGATGTATAATTTCTGTTCTGTTTCTTTAACGGCCATGCTCACTTGTTGTTATGCAAGATTGAACAGAACAGAAATTATATATCAGAAAACAATGGAAAAAAACTGATATATATATATATATATATATATATATATATATATATATATATATAGATTCCTGCAGTTTTCCTCCAAAATAAAAGCTTGATAGTAAGAGTAAGAAAAAAAAATAATTGAGAAAATTAAGAAATTAAGAGTAATTTTACAGTTGCATTTAAACTAAAATTAATATTACTATTTTCTTAAATTCTCAATTTTTTTTTATTTAACAGTGAAATATTGCAAAAGTAATATTACTTATTTTGTTTAATATTTTTAGTAATAATAATAAAAGTAATAACAAAACTGTTAATAATAATAATTATTATTATTATTATTATTTTATAATAATATTGATATATAATCAAACATTTCTGGCCAAATTGTGCAGCCTTACAAACAAGCCTTTTTTAAAAAACGCATTCTAAAATGCAACCGCAATTTTTATCAGAAAAAAAAAAAAAATAAATAAATAAATGATTTTTTTCTCCAAATCATGCAACCTATTTTTTAAGAGTGTATGCCTTTTTAAATGTCAGGCCTATCATATTTATATTTTTCATTTGTGTAATGTAAATACATCTGATTCTAGATCATCCCAACTCAATTAAACACACTGTTGAACATGAGCTCTACACTCACCAGTGTTGGTGCTGAACTCGAAGGGGGCACTGAACTCTCCGTATCCCGCGGCAGTGCGAGCACGCACGTGAAACACGTAGGAGGTCAGCGGGGTCAGATCTTTAATATCAGCATTACGAGACGTCGTCTTTACAATACGATAACTCCTCTCATTCTGATCCTGATATTTATAAACAGAGAGAGACAGAGAACGGAAGACAAGAGGAAGGTAAGAGGTCAATAGCTGGACATTTGAGGGCTATTTTAACTCCAATAATACTTCACTTCCTGTTTATCCAGACAGCAAGGTATCTTAAAGGAACAGTGCACCTTAAATTAAAATTCTGTCATCATGAGGGCTTTAAAATATGACAAAAGAAAAGATGTTTCCCATTATTCACCTTCTCGTAGTATTTAACCTCATATTCCAGTATGACACCGTTGGGCTTCTCGGGTTCGTCCCAGAACAGAGAGAGCGTGTGGCGGGTGATGTCCTTACTCTCAACAGTCATGACCGTAGAGGGAGCTGAGGAGAGACAGAAAGAGTTAATATATTTATAAAAGGTTTATGTTTACTGAATTGTACTTTTGTCAGGTTTTCCCGAGACATCTGTCTTTCTTTTATCACATCAGAGACAAATGGAGAGGGAAAGGATAAACCCAGAGGACAAGGAGACCTTTTCTTCTTCTAAACTGTGGATTTGGAGTTAACACTGCTATTGTCTGTTTGGTTTTTTTCCCCCCTGAAGCTGTTTTTGTTGAGGGTGAGAAAGTCAAACAGACAGAATCAGAGATGTGCGTCGTCTTCTCTGCTTTTCCAAAGACACATCACACAGAGTCAGAGACACAATAAAGAAAAAGAGAAAAACAGCAAAAGAAAACGGATTCTGAGGGATGTGAAAGAAGAAGAAGAAGAAAAAAATCCCCATGTATTACTTTCCTCTACCAAACAGAACAACTATAGATATCAAAACCACAGAAAGTTTGCCAAATTTCCACAGAATTCAAATGCTGTTTTTGGCGAAGTCCTACACATCCCCTTCTGTGTATTTTGGCTAATTAAGTCTGTTCGTTAAGTCAAGCAGGACTATTAATATTGCTCATATTTGGCATTGAACAAACTTCTAACTCTTAAACTACAATATTTCAGAAAACGTGAAGGTTTGGTTTTATTTAGGTGACTGAAAATGGAAAAAAGTGCCGACAAACTAGCATGACAATGCTTTAAGCTAGCAGTAAAATAAACTATTAGCTTCATTTGAAACATTTTACCATATATTGTAAGACTGCATGTACTTGTGAAAAAACAAATTGTGATTTTTCTGATAAAAATTGTAATTTAAAATGCTTAAAAGGGCACCCATTATGCCCCTTTTACAAGATGTAATATAAGTCTCTTTGATTCAACTCATCGACTAGCATGTGCCGTCATGTTAATCTTTTGTGCAAATCCAGTATGAAATGAATTGACATGGCAACAACACTCTACTACAACAACTCTTCCTCTTCTCTAAAGCAGGGAAGATGTTTGACACATGTTGCATTTTACAAATGCATGTTATAAACAACCCAAACTCAGAGCAAATGCAGAGATGAGTTTATGTGGACCAGCATTTATAAATCGAGATCATGAGTTGCACGTGTGTAAATGAACACAGTGCTGCGCTTCACCCTAAAACATGCTGTGCATATATTTAATTAAATTGCAGCCTTTGCAATTTCATAATCGTGCTAAGCCATATCACGTTTCCAGTTTTACTTCATTTAATCATGCAGCCCTAATATCTAGACACAATCAGCATAGAAAATGTACAGTTGGCCTATCTAAGCATCCTAAATTCAAGTGCTAAAGCTAGAGTTTCGTGCATTAGCGTGTGTGGGACAGTTAAACAATTCGATCCCCTGCCAGCTGTAGCAGCAGCTCGACGGCGGCCCTCTTCCATCTCACAGATCCGTCTTCTTCTGCCAGGCCCGACAGACTAAACGTGATTTAGGGGCGTCCCTCGGGGGGACTCGGAGACGACCCCCTCCAGCCAAAAACACAGGGGTCACCGCCCTCTTCAAGCACCAAACACACTCATCTCTAACACACATCCATCATGCCGTCTGCTCTGACAGATATGGGCCATAATGGAGTTGTGGGTGTGTGTGTGTCTGGCTGAGATAACGTTAAAAGGAAAGATGAGAATCTGCGCTTGTTCATCGTTAACACGGGATTTAGTGAAAGATTTTGTGAAACTACATGTTAATTTGTTAAAGCCTTTACTGCATGCTAGGATAGTCAGAAATTACATAACACATTATTTTTTCATAATATTGTTTTATAGAAACACAAAAGCTGAGAAATGCAGTGTATGAAATTTAGAACACCAAGAAAGTGGGCAATACGTCTTCAATGTTCAAATACAAATTTCACAAAGTTTCATAATATTATTTGATTAATGATCAGACTTAGAAAATAGGTGTTTTTGATTGTAAAGATTTCTTCAAAATAAACGGAAAAACTTTTAAGGTTTTGCATATCTTGTCACAAAGTCTCATTATGCACTGTAGTGATGCTGTATTATGTGTTATCTATAATAAAAGTTTGTTTTAACTATTATTATATGTGTATGAATGATTTAATCTTTAAGTGAAGATTTGTTTATTTTTCATATTGATGAATAAAGCAACAAACAGCATGTTTTTTTTGTAATTTTTACCACTGTTAAGGAGGTTTTAACAGAAACTTCTTTATCTTACTTTCTCTTTTTTCACTACGACAGCAGGAACATATTGTTTGGTCTATTATTAAACGTATGTCAGTAGCATCTACATTAAGCAGTGTATGTTGATTATTCTAAATATACACACGACCGCCCACTGCACAACTAAGTAGGACACATGGTCCTCTGATTTATAGCCAAAGGCACGTCAATGCATGACAAAACCCCACCCTTCCACACTACGCCCTACATCCTACACCCTAAACTCCACACTCCGACCCCTCAGGCTGATTTACAGGCTTGGGTTGTCACAGAAAGTTCCGGAACTCCAGCTAACGCTCTATTCCGACAGAAACCCAAGACACCATCAAGAGCACAGACCGCATATCACAAGTCGGCAATTACACACACACACAGTCATGAATCAAAATAGAGTGTATTTGATGCTCTACATGTGTGTGTGTTTGTAATGGAGCAGAAAGGTCATACAGAAGTTCTCCGTAGGTGATTAGGGGAGTGAAATTGAAATGTTTTCTCTGAATATTAGGTGAGAAATATAGTACACTGCTGGTTGAAAGTTTGGAATAACTACGATTTTTAAAAAATGTTTTAGAAAGAATTCTTTTCTGCTCAACAAGGCTGCATTCATTTGATCAAAAATACAGTAAAACAGTGAAATATTATTACAACTTATAACTGTTTTCTATTTGAATATATCTAAAAATGTAATTTATTCCTATAATACAAAGCTGAATTTTCAGCATCATTACTCCAGTCTTCAGTGTCACATGATCAAACACCACATAATTAGAGAAGCATAAAACTTGTTAGCAAGTTTGCAATGACAAACAAATCTGTCTTGAGCCAAGGTTTCCAATGGTATAAGACAATTGAGCCTACGCCTAACGGTTTAAGAGTTATGAGCCATTTCCAACCTGGTCTCATAAGAAAGAGGTACCTGTGGGAACGTTTTCACAAGTCGCCAAAATACGTACCAATACGTACATATCAGTGCAGTTTCCAACAGAAATGAAAACTAGAGGCAGTAAAACAGCAAGCACTTTTAATCGTTTGCATACACGGGGTCAGATTACGGATTAATAAAGACTCATTTTCACGTCTCCTTGCACAATATTATGTTATGACTTCAAAACGCTTTTTTACCAAAGTGCACGATTTGTAAACTAATATATTTTGGACTTTGCATTGCTTAACCAGCTCCATATGTTTTGCTTTTCTGACATAACAAGCTTGCTCGGTAGCTCAGCTGATACAGAGTTGTACTTAAGTCGAGGAAGCCTTGGGTACGAATCCCATGAAAGGTGAGTCACGGTATAAAAGAGCTCAAAGAGAGATCTAAACAAGCTAAAACGGCACGATTACGGTTGCTTTTTTTTGTCACATTTGCTTTTGTTAACACTATCAGGTAGGTTTAGGTGTAGTGTTGGTGGTACGTTATTTTAGAACGCAATGGAGTGCAAATTTCAAATCAGAACTGCGGTGATTCGTATAAAAACCAACGTCATAAAATTGTACCATATTCACGTTTATCTGTTCCGGCAAAAAAAAAAAAAAAAAAAAAAACGAAACGAAACTGCAGTGATATGTACGTATTGGTAAGTATTTTGCGACTCGCAAAAATGTTCCCACAGGTACGTTTTTCCAATGAGACTGGGTTGGCCATTTCATACTTTTCACAGCTGTAGCACCCCCGTCAGGCTGATCGGGGCTAGCCTTGGTGATGTCGTAGATGGTGTGAGTACTACCAGCCCTCAAAGTTTCAGCGCCTCTACGACTTAAGGTTAGATCTGCCTGGTCACTTTTAGGGGAGAATACTGATCTTTGGAAAATTTAACAATTACAGAAAGGTTTTAATCTTTCTCCTCCATCAGCAATTTCCTTTTCCTTTTATATCCTGAGCAAAGCATTATTTAAGAAATGAAAACATGATCATGATTAAATACAAACACCAAAAACCATCTCTATTGATTTCACCACATTTCTGTTTAGTTTATAAACTGCTAGATGAACAATCATGACACAACTGTGTTTGATCACAAGAGTTAATAAATGATATGTATTTGGGAACATGTTGGTCTTGTGAAACAAATATCCTGTAGGTGTTTATTAGTGGTGCAAGTGACTGTTTCTCCAAACAATATCTCACATTCAACTCTGTGTGTCTGTTCAGTCATGAAGGACATGACAGTTTATACAATAAATCTTATTCTATCAGCAGCAGTATATGGCAATGCTTGTCATTATATCTCCTCTCCTGATCTGAGACCAGATCAGACCTGATCTACAGATACTTAAACTACAATTCAAACTTTGTCATTGTTCTCTACAGGCTGAGGTGTTGTAGTGTTACAGATGAAGGCTGCAATGCTCTGGCTTCAGCTCTGAGATCAAACCCCTCACACCTGAAAGTACTAAATCTATCTGGAAATAAACTAGGAGAATCAGGAGTGAAGCTGCTCTCTGATCTGTATTGTGCTACGTGCTTGAACCCCTAAAAATATTAATTATTCTAAACCTTTGGCCAGCAATGTATCACATGCAAAGTATGTATCACTGATTAAATTTGAGCATCTTTGGACACACAAACTTACCAGCCTGGTTGGTGGTGAGCGTGACGGACACGGCCTGCTCCAGGCTAGGGTTGTGTTTGGACACCCCGTTGATGGCCCAGATCTGGAAGGTGTAGTTGGTGTGCGCCTGCAGCTGGTGAACGGACACCCGCGTGGAGCGCAGACTCAGCCGTTGCGGAGAATATCGCACGTCGTCCCCGCACAGTGTGCATCTCTGTGTGTCTCGCACACACTGCTTACACACCACATTATAGGTGAGATCCTGACGGCCTCCGGAGGAGAGCGGCGGACTCCATTCCAACATCACCGATGTCTCGTTGACATTAGATATCAGATTGTGTGGAGCGGACGGAGGACCTGCGGTAAACACAGAGAGAAAGAAAGCTTTAGATATCTTTCACATAAAATTTCATTTTGCTAGAGATATAATGGAAAATTTGTTTATTTTTAAATAACAATGTTGCATATATGTATGTTTCCACAAAAATATGAAGCAGCACAAATGTTTTAATCACTGATAATAATCAGAAATGTTTCTTGAGCTGCAAATCATCATATCAGAATGATTTCTGAAGGATCATGTGACACTGAAGACTGGAGTAATGATGCTTTGATCACAAGCATAAATTACATTTTAACATATATTGCAATAGAAAACATTATTTTAATCTGTAATAATATTTTACAATAATGCTGATTTTACTATATTTTTGATCAAATAAATGTAACCTTGGTGAACATAAGAGATCAGAATTTAAATATTACGTATATATTTTATTTTAAATATTTATTGTAAAACAATCAGAATTATGGAAATTCTGATTGTTTTTTTTGTTTTGTTTTTTTACCAAGGTTCAGTTTTGTTATTTTGTGTGTGTGTATTTACATAAGTACCGTATTGTGTACTCTAAAACTTTCTATAAGAGAGAAAGAGACAGAAGAAATGAGAGAGAAAACAAGAACAGAAGGAGAGGACAAACAGCGTCTGTTCTACAAAGAGATAGAGCTGGTCATTAGTATGGAAGAGAGAGAGAGAAGGAGGATAGACAGACAGCTGGTAGAGTGAGACTGATACTGTCTCATTTAAATTCATTTATTTGATGTGAGGAACATCTGCTGCACATAAAAGAATGTAAACAGAACTAATCACATGCCCATGCACAACATACATTAGAATTTTTACTTTCAATTAGTTATTTCTGTATATTTTAATTTTTCAGACTATATGTTTCAGCTCATTTTTCATTTTAAAGACATTTTGTAAGTCATTTAAATTTAATTTTTAATTTTTTTTTAAATTTAGTGCTGTCAAAATTAGTGCATTAAAAATATTTAACGCAATTAATGCAGCATGTTTTTTCCATTATAATTTGGCTAGATGAATGAGAACGTGCTGTCTGTGAATGTCGTGTCTGACTCATGTGCACAGAAAGACGAGCGCCAGTATCAAGTACTCTTTCACACTTAAACAAACAAAAACACAAAATTCTTGCCAAATTAGGCCAAAATGCCCATTTTGTTGAGTATCCTCATAAGAGCAGTCTTAAATTAGTTAAATAATGTCTTAAATGAACAAAGTGTTGTGAGGAAATGAGATGTGCATCAGATCCGTGTCATGTTCAGCAGTGGCAGCTCTTAAAGTGACAGCAGCCTAATAAAGCAGTTGCTGTGATGTCTGTCATTAATGTTAATCAAAGAACAAAAGTAACAGAAAATTGTAGCTTTAATATGGATTAATCTATATTAAATTTATAATTTATGCAGTGAAGAAGTGTAAATTGAAATTGAAATGAAATTGTAAATTGTTTTATAACTTTATTTAATTTCTGTATATTTCCTGTCTGTTAGATAGGCAACAGGTAAATATGACATTTATTATAATGGGTTTATGTGAAGATTGTTTTAAGTTTACTTAAATTAAAAGTTATTTTTTAAAGCATAATAAATGTTGAAATTGACAGCTTAGTTATACTGTAATAATGAATGTCTATAATTAATGTTTTAAAAAAGTATTAGTATCAGTGACCTTCATTCATAAAAAGATGCCATTTAACAAATATACTGTCTTTAAGTTGTTTCTACATTCATTTGGAGATTAACTGTGGAATTATTACAATATAAATATATTAAAAACTCCAATTATTTTTACTCAAGATTAATTACAGAAAAAAATGTGTGATTTATTATTATTACTATTATTTTTATCAATTGACAGCACTAATTAAATTACATTATGTAGCTTTAGATTGCTGAAGAGGGAACATCTGGCTTTTAAAAAATATATTTGTATTTTTTTATTAATAAAGATGCTTATTCAATGGAAACTGTATTATCTGATACAATTACGTAAAATATTCATATAATTTTTAAAGTAAAATCTTGAAAAAGTTACTCAAATACCCATTTATAGTAGTTTTTAAAAAACATGGTACACCCACTTCAAACTGGTGCATATGTTTGTGTTTAACTCACGTGTGCAAGGCATGGCAGCGGGATCAGTCTCCGATCTGTAATATCCTTTGTCACAATCACAGGAAGTGGCTCCTTCATTCGTGGAGTAACTGTGCAGAGGACATTTACGACAACCGGCGTCTGAAGAAAGAGACCTGTAGTAGCCCACCTTACACACTACGAGAGAAGAGAGATACAGGATGACGTTAATTCTGTGTCAATATGCTATCCAGATAACAAAGTACCTGGAGTATGTATCAGATTATTATAAACATTATTAAATGATTCAATTATGAGATGATTATAAAGTATATACGATGGAACATGAAAAGCCGCCAGTTCTCCATACACAAAACAATGATGCATTTATGATGGAGAGAGAAGCCAGGAAAGGGAGGTGAAGTCAAGAGAGCGAGAGACAGACCAGAAGATGATGAATGAGGAATTCTGGGTGTTTTCCCAGCATGCACCAGTCACCTTTAATTCTCTCATCCATATATTTGAGTAAAACACGTTTTGACATCATAAATAAAGAATGCGTGATGTTTAAATAATCGGGCGTGTCGTGTCCTCCTACTCCTCCTGCATGAAAAACATCACCGTTTTTCATCGTCCTTATCACTCATTTACGTGCAAACACACACATGCACATCGCTCTGTGTTTAGACATCTGTGTATGTATGGATGAAAACTAGGAAGATGAAAGATGCCTTAGACTCCGGCACACTACTATAAACGTCTATCCGACTCCAGAGACCAAACAAACAATGGGAACATGAGGTCAAGGTTTGGCTGGTTAGCATGACCCTGTTATCTTAAGCTGCTAGATGTGGTAACTACAACATATGATAGCAAAAAGCATTATTTTGCATTAATAACCATTCAAAAAAGTTGCCATGAATGGGAATGCAAACAGATCAATTCCTTAAATGTCAAATAAATGACTTCCAGCCACCCAGAAGTCATTTATTTTAGGGTACGTTTACAATGTACTAAAAATGGAAAAGTTTTTCCTTTGCATTTTTCACATATAGACGACAACATTGTCAAAACAATCCCCATTCACACGGATCCGCAAAAATGACTAAAGACTCTGTATTCTGCTGCCAGGCCAGTAGATGGCGATGTCACTTATAGTCTCCTATAGTCTAAACACACAGTGTTGGGAAGATTACTTTGGAAAGGTAATAGGTTACAGATTACATTGAAATGCAATATGTTTTAAATGCAATCAAAAACATCAAAAACATGCAAAGTAACAAATTAATATTATTCAACATATCCTAGCTTTTTGCAGAAAATATTCAGATGTAACCCTCTTTGTAATCATGTAACATTTTCATAATAAGTTAATTACACGTTTTCTAAGTAACTGTAAATGATTACAGTTACATTTTTTTTGTAATTAAATTACGTAACTCCATTACATGCAAGTAGTTACTCCCCAACACATAATGCACATGCACATGACATCACCTTTTCCAAAATTCATGTTTTTGTAGTTTACACAGAGACACAAATGGTATTGTTTTCGAAAACTTTGAAACCCGTTTTTAAAAGTTTGCGTTTTCAGGCCCCCCAAAAAAGGCCCCTGTTGTCATGAAAATTACTGGCCAAAACGCATACATTTTTTAAAAACGTTTTTAGTTGAAAACTGTGTTGTGTAAACAGCCCCTTAATAACTAATTTCAGTCATTAATGCATTTTTTTTTTTTTTGCATTTAACAATATCACATATAATATGAACACAGTGAAAGTCATTCATGCATACTTATCCCTGTAAACCTATCATATAAAATAAAAATGTAATTGTTTAAAAATGTAACAGTTTATTGAACCTTTAGAGAAATAACTTTAAAAAGTTTGTATATGCTTTTTTTTTGTTGAGAATCATATTTGATACATCAGGCTTTTATGGATCATATAGTATGATATAGTGAGAATATGAAGCTCATACATCGGGAGGAAAAAACACCTCAGTTATATTCAGAGGCCCAAATGCAAATGTTGTTATTTATATGGACAAAAAGTAAGATGAAATTCTGATCTTACATGCATAAAATGCTTTATCAGTTGTCACTCTATATCTGCCAATAATATGTCTTAGTAAGATGATATTTAAATGCTTAATTTTATGATCAAAGCTCTGTAATTTTTATTTTGGGAGCAAAATATATAATGCAATGCAATACAATGATTATTGAGAGAACAAATATTCCTCAAAAGCCGAATCATATTTAAAAAAAAAAATAAAAAATTAAATCCAGTAAATGATCATCTTAAAGAATGAATTACAATGTAAAAGTTATTCTTACATTTACTTTATAAAAATCAGAAGCTAAAAAGCTTTTTACTTGAAAATAACGTACAAACTATCAATCAGACGACAGAAGGGATGTAGTAGATTGTAGCAGATTCAGCAAAATGTTTAGAGAAATTCATGTATGAAATATAATATAGTAGGCTTTATAAGGTTAAATGTTGCTGGAAACCTTCTAGGAGTAAAGAAAAACTTGATATATATATAAACAGAAACTCGAAGGAAAAAATAAACACCACAAGGATCTCCTAAGGCTCTTAGATGTTCCTCTGCTAATCCTAAAGAAGGGAACAGACCTCACAACAGATTATCACCATCAGTCCAGACTCTAATCTCTGTTTAAGATTGATCCAGAGGTTCAGGAGACACCAGAGGAAGAGGAAATCATCTCTCATTCTCTCTTTCCACTGGACTTAATCTTCACTGAACTGAATGAGCTTTTCTGTAGAAAAAAAAAATCCTTCCCAGACATCCAAACACACACAATATGACACGACCCTCTGAGATAAGGGGACAAAGAAAAGTGTTTTCTGGTTTCCAACACACATTCCAGCATTCCCTGACACGAAGAGCAGATATATCAGTCACATTTCTGAGCCCTCAAATCAACGTCTTTCCATTAGTGAGACGCTGAGAGACGGACGAGTCACGATGAGAGACGGACTGCATCAGTGGGTGGACTGAAAACCGCTGCTCAAAATCCTCAAACACACACAGAAGACACTTCAAGAGCTTTTACTTTTATTAAACAACATCCTAAACATACCTGTCTTTTCTCTTCTCTTGTTATTTCCTTTCAATCTGCTCTAAAAGATCCTTTTTAGATGAACTATTTCTTTAACAATAACAGAAGTCAATGGGAAGTCTCAATTTAGATAAGCGTGTGTGTGTGTGTGTGTGTGTGTGTGTGTGTGAATGATGGTCTGCAGAGCACTAGGATTATTTTAGACAAAAACATCAAGATCAGGTTCCTCTCCTGAGGGCATGGAAGATCTCTCTAACACACACACACACACACACACACACACACACACACACACACACACACACACACACATGTGAAAGAAACATCAATTGGCTTCTTGTCTCATGGTCTGGCATCTGTTGTTCTACATGGTTTAGTCACTAATTAACAATTACCTCTGACCCCCCACCCCCCCCCACACACACGGACGGACGGACGGACGGTCCATCAGTGTGATTGATGACAAACATGTGGAGGGCGGGCAGATCATATTGATTGATGACTCACTCGCTCCACATGTTGACCTTGACCCCACCCTGAGGCCTACAACACTAACCGATTCATACAAGCCCGGCTTCACCTTAACAAACTCTATTCTCATTACCAGAGGAAGTCGTCCATCTCCTGATGCCTCCTACGAGCTCTAGTAATAATATTAACCTGAACAAAAGTAAATCTCATTAAACTATTGAGTAAATATCGATGGTCACGTTGAGTTTTTGATACTGGTCCTCATCTGGCATCTTAACTTAACCCAAGCAGAGAAAAACATCAAATGAGATCTTCATAATATCTCAACTGTTGCTCATAGAAAGCAATGAGATTAAATGGAGAGCAAATGGAGCACATAAAGACTCAGTTTCTCACATGCATCTCCTGTAGGGTTTCAAAAGAGACTCAATTTTTGTAGTTAGCAAGATGTCAATATGAACTCAGATATTTCTCTTCAAATTCACCAAATGATCAGAGCTGCTATTCGCATTTATTTTACAGCTCTAAAATCTTACTATATGGTCAAGAATCATCTGAGACAAACTTGGTACTTAAATTAAACATAATTAGGAACTCCTTTAAGACTGCTGTGATATAAAAGAACAACCTCTGAGCTAGGGCTGTCACGATATTAGATTTTTCACACCACGGTTATTGTGGCCAAAAAATATCATGATATCGATATATCGCAATATTTATAGAATCCTTGGGGGGGGGGGGATATTTATCAGTCTAAATAATTTTTACTTTGTTTATTTAGTTTTTCTCTTTCAGGGTTGCTGCACATTTTTTTATTGGCAAATTTAAGGCTTTTTAAGACCTGAAGAAATAAAAATTAATACTAGCATGGCTGTTACCAATCAAATGAAATCATTATCAACAAAATCCATCTTTGCAATACAGAGGTGACACAGAATGAGAAGTGGCATTAATATATTTACACAGCATTTACAATTTGTCTACATAAATTTAATTCAATATTTAAATATTTAAATAAATTTTTCTAATTTTAACTTTTTAATTAAAATGTCCCTTAAATATGAAACTAAACTAAACTGCCAGTAGGTGGCAGCAAGTCACTGTCTTAGTGAGTGAGTGAGTCAACCGATTTGTTCAAATGACTGATTCATTCAGAAACGAAGCTCGGATTCATTCGTTCTAAATGCGGATTCAGGAAGTATAACAAAAACATTTCTGTTGCATGGGGCTTTGTTCTGCTGTTCATAATTTTGAAATTTTCGTTGGCGAAATAAAGGGGGAAAAAACAATATTAACAATACTGTGTCTAAAATGTAACTCACATTGTTCATTTAACAATAAGTTGAAGGATCATTGTATTTGTGCTAATTTGGGGAAAACGGCACTTTTGCTCGTGTGATATTGTAAAACAACTACATCTTATAATATGATATAATGACAAAAAATTGTCGGGGCAAAAAAGGCCCGTGTATCTTGAATTTTGAGGGCATATAACTGCATGCATATCTACATCACGCTGAGTAAGACGAATAAAGAAAACGCGGTACTTAAAAAATCACCCTTTATTTAAATATATGAACACAGAAAATCGCTGTTAACAGGTTAATATAACATTTCCCATTCCATGACTAGTAAAATAATCGCAACTTACTCTCTGTAAAATGGCGTAATCTGCAGGGTGATGGACACAGAGGTGGGTAAAAAGGTTGGTGGTGTTGCCACCCTTCGCACTGACTGTAGCTAGGAAAAATCCTGCGGATTGGGCTGTCTAAGGAGCCAAAAAACTCCTATTCTGTCGAGTTTACTTTAGTTTTCTCGGGTGTGGACAGAGCCTCTCACTCTCCCGTTCGGACGACATTGGAATAGCTGCGCGCTGGATCTTCTTCTTGTTTGACAGGTGTCAGCGTTAAGGTGCAATACTGCCACCTGAGAGCTCAACCAGGTACTGGCGCTGGAGTATTTACATGTCATGATATCATAAGCATCCTATTCATTTTACATATTGTGGTTATCGTCAATACCGGTATATCGTCACACCCTAAATTAACACGATATCGATATTTCATGCTTTGAATATCACGGTTATCGTCAATACCGGTATATTGCGACACCCCTACTCTGAGCAATAAAAATCTTCTCTGGGTGGAGTAACCAACCAACTTGCTTGGTAAATCAGAAGTTTTTAGTTACACAAGTGACAGGAAAACATCTTATATATATGTTTTTAAAGCTAAATAGAAATATTAAATAACTAATAAAAATGACAAAAGTAAAAACTAAAATTGAAATAAATTATATATATAAAAACAAAGGCTAATTCAAAATATTAATAAATATTATAATATAGAGCTGCACTATTCTGGATAAATTGAGAATCATATTTTTTTGTTTCTTAAAACTTGCATTTTCGCCTCTGGGTCTTCTGTCTCACAACAGTTTCAAATAAAAAAAATCATGATTCTTAAACAGACAAGTAAACAAAATAACATTTAATTTACTAGAGGTTCTGGCAAAATGTTAATTGCTGAGGTCTATTTAAAATTTTAATTAATTAGAATTAATTATTTAAAAAAAAAATGGGTTGAATGAATGATTTAATGACTCATAAATACTTCACTTGTTTCATTACTAGATGAATCAGTGTTTCTGAAAAAAAATCTCTTGAATGAATGATTCAATGACAAATAGATTTGTTTACATTTGTCACGTGTCGCCACCTACTGGTGTAAAGATTCAATGATAGAACTGTTATTTGAAGTGCCAAAGGTGATTTTCTCTATTTTGTTCACTTCCATAGACATCAGTGTTTATATCTGAACTATAAACTTTAATCCCAGTACTTCTGTGATAATCTGAATATTTGTAACACGGAAATGATGATACTGTGTGGTTGAAAAGTGGTATTTGTGAAGCTGTTTCATACCTAGATAGCCTTACTGCTTTCTCTGGGACGGCGGCAGCACAAACGCATATTTGAATGTTCCACTGGGCGAATTGTTGTCATTTAGGAATAAGATTTTGAAAGATAAGAGTCTTTGAATCGAGATTGCGATCTTTTAATGATTAATAAGCTCTACTATAATAGTATATAAATAACACTGTTTTGGAAGGGAAGTACAAACATTTACAAATCTGAATAAATTCTTCACCTGAAAGATTTTCAGTGAATAACAACATTTTGGTCTGTTCCTCACATAAAGCTAATTTACTGTATATATTTTGGGTCAATTATGACTCTAAAGGAATCTTTACAAAGCTGAGTTAAGGCTGCTCTGTGCTTGCTCAAAATTCTGTGTAAAGACACAACACAGCATAAAAACCAGGCTAAAGTATGCCTGCTCTGACCATTTCAGCCCCTAGTATAACAATATGCAGTTAAAATGTTTGTGTAAATTGATTTATGCCACCTCTGTGCAGCATTAAACAGTCTGTGTAAACATACCTAATTGTCACTTCAGAAGTGCTTCTGTGCCACCTTTGCAGTGTAATTTGACATTTCACCTGAGCTTGACCTCTCCTCGACAACACTCAACATGAACACACAATTAATTTCATCAAAGCAAAGGTGTGGCTGAATTATTTATTAATATACATTATTGTTGTTGGTATTATTGTGTCAAAGCATGTTGTTTTAATATAACAGATTTGGCAGGCTTTTGAAAGTATTGATGCAAGACTTCCTGAAATGACCTGAACTTCAAGCTCCCCTGAACACGTACACCAACTTCCAGCATTCAGAGAGAGGAATTTCCCAAAATTTACTGCACGTTTATCGGAGGTAGAATCACGTACACCCTGTAGGGCTGCAGGGGTCTTTAAAATCTGTACGCAATTAATAAATCCACAGGGTTTTAATAGCAACTACCATGAAAAGAAAAGAATGGAGAGATTAGAGAGAGATGAGTGTGTGCCTGGCAAGGTCTGCACATATTGTTAAACATGAAAAGTTGTGGCAGCATTTTCAAATACAGGAAGTTTTGGCACAGGAGGATATGCAAATGAGTTCCACACACACTTACACTCACACACAGGTTTGTTTTGCTATCAAAGTGAGGACATTACATAGGCGTAATGGTTTTTATACTGTACAAACTGTACAATCTGTCCCCCTACACTAACCCTACTTTTAAACCTACCCTCTGCATTTTTACATTTTTAATAAAACATTGTTTAGTATGTTTTTAAAGCTATTTAAACTCATGAACTGTCCTCATATTTCATGTTTACATCATAAATTGGTGTCCTCATAAATCACAAAAATGCGCGCACACACACTTATTTCATGATAGATTGCGTTCGAAGTGACACACACACAGAGTTCAGGTGAATCTATAAATACTCTTCATGGACAACCATTTCTGACACTCCCTACAAAAACGTGTCACATAAGTTTACAGCATGATACATCATGGGATGAGTTTTCTGTTTTGATAACATGTGTATGTGACTTATAGGGTCAGGCTAAAAAAAACAAGGGTGTGTATTTTTAGTTTGTTTATCTAAAACTCTGGAAATTTGGGACGACAGACTGTCTGGAGCTGCAACACCTTCCATTGTGCATGTGTGTGCATGTGTGTTTATGGGAAGTGGGAGAACAACAGGGAATTGGGTACTAATACACACACCTACAGTACAAACACAAACACATGAGCATAATGATGTTGTGGTGGTGCAACATGATGAATATGGCAGCAGTGACATGACAAACTCTCTTATTTTGATCTTTAACCTTTAGAACTTTCTCTTGACCTTTAGGAATGAGGTCCAGAGACACGTGGTCAGTTCTCTCAATCAATACTTCTGTGTGTTTACTATGTGGATGTCCTCAAAGGTAAAAATCATACATAATATCAGCCAAAATTTTCATATCGGTGCATCTCTAATTATATATAAACTGTGCAAAGTACAAAATAATAGATGTATATTGTACAATTTCTATTATATTTAACTTCTTGCATAAATAATAATTATATATATGGGTCAAAGACGAAAAGGGGGTTTAAAGCATAAAAAAAATAAAAGTGTAAAAGAGCTTTAAATTTAGTCTTTTTCACATACATTAGAATATGTCCTGTTTAACTTTATATTTTTCTGAGCAAAAAATAATTACTACCATACATTTTACTGTGATTTTACAGAAGACGCCCACTAAAATGTCATTCAGTGTAACAATATTTTTATGCAAAAAAATATGATCAGACATTTTTAGAAAAACTATTATTTGATGACATATTACAGGACTCTATTTAAAGATCACAATGCAGACCCCAAATACTAATTATTTGTCATTTTAAAGCATTATACTTCGCCAATATCCTTTAAACCATTAGGTTTTACCCATTTGTCAGCAAGAAGTTTTTGTAGGGAAGTGAAAATCAATTAAAATCAAATAAAATTTTGTAGGATCACATATTATTTTACATATTTTAATAAGTACAGCTCAGAATAAGTATATTGTTTCATTTCTACATAAATATATCTGTTACACCGAATGACCATGGTTTGTTACGCTGAATGACATTTTTAACAAAAATGAAGAAAATAGTGTCATTGTTTCCATATTGCAATGTTTTGAATATTATTCTGTATCATTTAATTCCTAAACAAATCACAGAAGCAGATGCTGAAATGAATAATCATTTTATTCCACAATGCATATCATATTCGTAAAAAATTAATTGAACTGGTGGTAATACTGTATAATCAATATCTCTCATTTCATTGAGAACTTGGAACTTGAAGGACAAACACACACAAAAATACAGATTCCATGTAATTACTGACATAAAATTACTGACATAGATCTATATAAACCGTGTTATTAATTAAAAATACTTTCTGTTTGGCAACATAAATGACATGTTATCAGGATTGGTATTATGGGCGGAGAATCCCCTCAGTGGCCTCTCTTAAAGGATTAGTCCACTTTTAAATAAACTTTTCCTGATAATTTACTCACCCCCATGTCATCTAAGATGTTCATGTTTTTCTTTCTTCAGTCGAAAAGAATTTAAAGTTTTTGATGAAAACATTCCAGGATTATTCTCCTTATAGTGGACTTCAATGGGCACCAAACAGTTGAAGGTCAAAATTAGTTTCACTGCAGCTTCAAATTGTTCTACACGATCCCAGATGAGAAATAAGGGTCTTATCTAGTGAAACCATCGCTCATTTTCTGAAAAAAATTGAAAATTATATAAGTTTTAACCAGAAATGCTCATCTTGAACTAGCTCTCTTCTTCTCCTCTATTAGAATTCCGGCAGTGTAGACACGTCTGGGATCGTGTAGAACAATTTGAAGCTGCAGTGAAACTAATTTTGACCTTCAACAGTTTGGTGCCCATTGAAGTCCACTATATGGAAAAAAATCCTGAAATGTTTTCATCAAAAACTTTAATTTCTTTTCGACTGAAGAAAGAAAGACATGGACATCTTGGATGACATGGAGGTGAGTAAATTATCAGGAAAAGTTTATTTAAAAGTGAACTAATCCTTTAACTTGTGGATTTACAAATCAGTATTGTTTCTTCAAAATTAGAATTGATTAAAATCGAGAAATCTATCTTTTTAAACCCAGCCCTATTATTTTGACATTGCACTCCTCAATACCGTTCTCGTCTCCTTGCTAAAAGCGCTGCCCTAGCTACTGGGTCTGCATTAACTTTCTGCCGGTGCCTAGAAACTCTCTCTTTGTTTGTGGGCATCTAAAAGAATTCAGTACCAAAAAGACAAAAATGCATTAAAACATTAATATTTATGAAGTTTGATATATATATTTTTTTGTGCTAAACATCCCTCATTTATCTGAAATATAAATAAAATGCTAAAAATGTTATCTAAACAGTGACACTGTCATTCAGTGTAATGGATGACACTGTGGTGTAACAGACAATTTGCATTACACCAAATGACAAAACATTACCCTGAATGACGAAACTTCTACTTAAGCTAATATTGCTAGTTAACAACTAGCCACCTATATCAAACAGTGAACTTGACCAGAAAGGTTAATCGTCATTATTCACAACATCTACTTATTTTTCAAAAAATCTAACAATAAAAGTGTTTTTTGGCATTTCACTGAATGACATTCGTTTTTGTAACTCAAGATACCACACTATGAAAAGGTGAAATTATCAAATATTTAAGAGCAATAAACTAACTTTGCTAAATCACCACACGGTCTTCAGGGGGCCTTTTGATGATATCACAGACTGCTTGATGACTATTGGTTGTTTATTTAATTTCAAAATGGCTTCCTGATCCCGTTACACTGAATGACCTCTGACAAACTGCATATTCGGGACAAAAGTCCCCTAGTTATTTCAATATTTAATGAAAAAAATAACACATAGTCCTATTAATATAATACAGCCAACACTTATGTGAACATGCCAAGGAAGGAAATATTTTTTTTAACATGGTATTTTATACGTTTATTTAAAAATGTATTAGTAAAATCATAGTCCGGACCATTACGCTGAATGACAATTTTACACTTTGGAGCATTATTTAACTCATATTTTGTCATTGTATTTTCACAAAAGTTATTTGAAACATGAAAGTAGACATTTTACTTGGATTTAATATGTTTTTTTTGTATGTAAAATCACTTTTGTAAATTGTATTTGATGCGGACACCAAAATGGTGACGTCTCGTCTTTGACCCATATATATATATATATATATATATATATATATATATATATATGTACAGTAGTCAACATTTGAAATGGATCAAAACCTTTCATCAAAGTTGTTCTAAAACCTTCTTCTAAGGACAACTCTGATGACATTTTTGATCCACTTCAAATGTTGCTACTACTACTACTACTGTATATATGCACATATATAGCCACAGCATGTGCTAAATATATGCTGATACTATATATAACTGGCCGACATACTGAAACACACATATTGAACATCTTTGTGCCTGAAGCTTCATTGGGTCAATTCAATGCTTAACCGCTGATGTCTGTTTGTTACAAATTAGTATGGATCTGTTTCAAAACATAGTGAGCTATCTACCTAGAAAGCATTTTAGGACATCATAGACTTAATCCAGATTTCTGCTCCAAAAGATAGCCAGTCCCATATGCTGTATTATAAATTAAAAAATGTAAATGCATGCTTTGCATGGAAGACAGTTTATGTAAAATTCTGAAAAGAACAATTTAATTAGTTCAATAATATAGTTAAAAAATATTTGTGTGTACTCTGTATCTTTATGCTTACTAGAGTATTGCATTGTTACTATTCCAGTTACGATGCTGCCTTAGAAGAACAGCAAGTTTTTCTCACCGTATTAAAATGAGTATCTATCTAAAGTGTTAATTTTTTACACATCTTTACATCCATCATTCCATCACAATGAGGACTAAAACTGAGAAAAGACCACCTACACACCTCCTACAGTTTGACGAGCTTAAGATTACAACTCAAAACCTCGCAATCACAGCCCATTGTTACAGGAGAGCGAAGAGAGAAACAGAGAGAGAGAAAAAGAAAGAGACAGCGTCTGTCATCACATCAAAGGGATGTTTAAAGGGAACGTGAAGTGAATGATGAGGAAAAGAAATCAAAGACCACCTAAAAACCTCTCTCTTTCTCTAGACATCAGCTCCTTTTCATTCTCTCGTCTTTTCCTGTCTGAGAGGAGGGCGCTGACCTTCCCTGTGTGCTGACAAATCTGTTTTTCTCTGCGATCACCTCCTTTATTCTCGCTGTCTTTCTGTCTTTTGTTGTTCCCCCTTCCTCTTACTGCACGTCTATCTCTCTCTCTGTCTTTTTTAACCCCCTCTTGACAGAAAATAAAAGACAAATTCAAAGGCAGAAGGAAAGTGAGTGAGAGAAAACAATACGGAACTTCCAGCAAGATACCAAAACCCAACACTGATGGTTAAAACGACAACTAGTCTTAACACCAAACCACATTGTCGGAAATGACTAAAGCAGCAACAAAGTTTTCATGCAAAAACAGCACATGACTTTCTTTCCTCTATGATTTTTTTTAAAAAAAAACCTCCCTTTTGCATCCAATGACAATGGATTGAAGCTAAAAGTTTAAAAAAAGTTGCCAGAGTACAGAAAAGTAACCAGTATGACACATGCACAATACACCAAATTTGCTGAATTCATATGGCAACTATGGCCGAGAAACTAAAATATAAGTCACTATTCAGTTCTACATTTAAATATGGGATTTTAGGTAAATGGCACAGTAGGTATATATATATATATATATATATATTTGAAGTGTTCAGATGCACAAGCTGCTAAACGCCACCCCCGTCAAAAATGAGATAATAATATTGAGCGAATGCTCCCTGCAAATAGTATACGTTCATCAAATACTTTTGCTACAAATCCACTAAATCCCAGCGTCAGTCAGCCCATTCAGAAATACCACTTCATTGGCAGAAACCGCTAAACGCCACTTCCCTTTGTCAGCAAAGTCTACAGAAGTACCAATTAGAAGACACAAACCGAAACATATGATTTCACGATGAATGATGGTGTGCGTATGAGACGCTTTTAATTGCCGAGCTCCAAATTTTTATCATGTTTTGTCCATCCTTACAGTGGCAATGACAGGATTTCGCAAGTAGCAAGTAAACACAACAGTGTACCTTTTGCTGCTGTGAAACTGACAGAAACCGATTTTACTATGTCTTGTTGTCCAAAGAGATGGACTTAGAGACTTTTGCAAAAGAAGCACACATGGTGCAGCAAAAGAAATTTGTTAAATACCAATAAATTGCCTAAAGTTACTTTTTTTTTTTTTTTTTTTTTAAATAAGGCATTTCAATAACTGACTAATAACCTTTTCATTGCTATTAAAGTGAAATTACTGAACCTAAACATTGGAGCCTGGTTAAAAAAAATGCTCACAGCTGTGTGTCTGTGTATCTATTAGCATAGTATTGACTCGTGCACGCTATACCAAGGTTTACAATAAATATGGTTACTTTAAATATGGGGTTTTAGGGAAAATGCACAAATATATTGCATGACTTTTGAAGACTTTGAAACACATAGCACATAGCATATCATATGAATAATTTTATGATTGTTTTTGTCACTTAAATTTAGAAATAAGTTTGCTAAATACTTCCTACACTGAAGAAATTGAATACAGTTTAATGGGTTAGTTCACCCAAAAATGAAAATAATGTCATTGATTACTCACCCTCATGTCGTTCCAAACCTTCGTTCATCTTCAGAACACAAATTAAGATATTTTTGATCAAATCCGATGGCTCAGTGAGGCCTCTATTGACAGCAAGTTAATTAACACTTTCAAACGCCCAGAAAGGTACTAAAAACATACTGATGTGAGTACAATGGTTTAACCTTAATATTATAAAGTGACGAGAACACTTTTGGTGTGCAAAAAACAAAAACAAAATAGCAACTTTATTCAATAATATCTAGTGATGGGCGATTTCAAAACACTGCTTCATGAAGTTTCGAAGCTTTAAGAATCTTTTGTTTCGAATCTGTGGTTCAGAGCGCGTATCAAACTACCAAAGTCCCGTGTACTATTGAAATTTCTAAACACTTATGGCGTAACAAAGCCTTGTTTAATGAAATCACGTGACTTTGACACTCTGAACCACTGATTCGAAACAAAAGATTTGTGCAGTAATCCTTACGTATTTTAATTGAATAATTGATTAAGAATTGTTTAATTATTCAATTAAAATACATAAAGATTATTCAATTTAATCTGATATAATTTTACTATTAATTAAAATGCAATAAATATTAAAAAAAGGCTTATATAATTTAGTGTATTTTGAGCAACATGAGGTGAGTAAGTGATGTATGGTTGCACTTTCCCTTTAAGAGAGCTGAATCAGAGCTGAATTTGACTGAAATGAGAGAGGGAAATTCAGGTCAGCCAAGGCCACACGTCTCCTGTCGTTCCCTTGTAAGACTTCCAGAGAGTCCATTAAGTCTGGTTAATATAAGGGACTGTCAGCGAGCTGCAACATTATATCAATGTTACAGTGGTGCCGTCCCTCTCGCTTCTGTCACGTTCCTTTTAGAGGGGGGAGAGTCGGCGTTGAGAGAGACAGTCAGAGATAAAGAACTGAGGGAACAGAACACCATCCAGACCAGAAACAGCTCTCAACACCTCGATAATGATGTTTGACTCACACACAGGACTCTTTCTATCTCTGTTTCCTCTGTTGAGGAACTGGGTTGGGTTGTCCCCATCTCTTCAAGCAGAGGTAAACTCTGACCTGCTCCTTTTAGCCTGGTGTGTGGTTAAACCACTCAGGCATGTCGGAGAAAACGAGGCCAAAAAAGCTGGAACACGAAACAGTTCTTTCCCTCAGCACAAATAAATGGCACAAGAAAAAAGGAGGAAAGTGATGAAGAAAAGGTGAGAGAGATTGATTCCTTCCACCCCTGTCCTTTCCTTCATTACCCAGAAGAAATTTTATGGCTCAGAGATTGCTCATTCATAGCTCAGATTAGATCAAACAAAAATGGGTACTTTCAAACTTAAGCCATAATAGCCACATTTTTTATAAATCTATTGCGGTACTTTTGTAAATAAATAATTTAGGAGTTTTATGCAAGGTTTATTTTGGCAAGATCTGTTTGATGTAGGGTGTCGTGGTGATTCGTAAACGACAATGGGAGTCGGGATGCAAGAATCGATCGATTTATCTCGTGTAGGGTGCAGGGTGTGTGACACTTCACGACATTCCAACAGAATTTTTCCGTTCCTCCATGAAGGGTTCCATCACAAGAGAAACAATTGAGATTTTAAAGAGATTGTATTTGCAAGTCTTAACCTCCAAGCCAAAAGTAGTGCAAATGTTCAAGAAGAGACAGAACCAGCTGACAGACAAAGAATATATTGCATAATTTTCATAAAAATGTATGTTTTATTTTATTATTATTATTTAAATTTAAAATCAGTTGCATTTAAAAATCGAATTTGCTGTCTACTAACTCCGAAGTATGTAAGATTAAGCCGAAGAAATAAGCATAAATCCCTATTTGTTCTCCCTTGAATATCATTTCTGTATAAAAACAATTGAGACTGTAAAGATCTATCTGTCTTGTGGGTGTTGTTGATCATGCAACAGGCTGCTTTAAATCACATAGAACAAACAGCAGCTTCTCCCTTGCCGTCCCCCATCGGGCCCATATAGAGACCAGGAGCCGAGATCATAGCTCCCGAGTCTCCATGGCATCCCGTGGAACCCCAGCTGTCAAGAGTTTTGATGTCTTAATAAATTTCTCCTCTCCAGCTGTCAGCCAAGCGTCAGAGATTGATGAAAGAGTCAGTGACCTTTGACCTGCCCGAGACCTCTTCTTCAGCTCCCCCCGGTGAACCCCCAAAACTCTCACAGAACCCCGAGACTCTATTGCAACTGCAGATTCCTTTCAGCACAACGTTAACCCTGAAGAAGCCCAATCGCATCCCACTGATAGTTTCACATGCAATGCAACTTCACAGAAGAAACAATAAAGGAACACATTGCTGTTTTTCACACTGTACTGTATATACCGAGGTAACTTTTTCAAATAACATGCATTCATTTTTTATTTACTTTGTTCTTTAGAAAGAAATTTCCTCATGCAGAACTATAAAATGTCTGTGAGATGTTTTGTTAGACATGGCTACATGGTGTGCTAAAGTCTTGTGTTTCACCACGGAGTTTTTGCTTCATTTTAAAGTAACTGAAAGGCGCAGTGATATAATGGTGGAGAAAAAAACTTTATCCACAATGAAACCAACTAACTACACTATGAATTAAAAAAAAAAAAAACACACATGCAAGTCATGTATTAGGGGTGTAATGGTATATGTATTCGCCCCGAACCGTCACGGTACAGACATCACAGTTTGGTGCATACAGTCAGACGAAGAATTCAGTCACAGGCGATCCACACTCCAATGCAGAAAGGGGTGCGTGGTAATGCGACGCTGTTTGCTAACCGCCACAACACGAAAAAGTGCACAAGAAGAACAACAGACAATCTATAGATATGTTTATCTCTCAACCAGTGTTTTAACCACGGAAAGATATCAATAAAACAGCTTGAGAATAATATCTCACTTAGCGTTACATTTACCTCAGGCAAGTCATTTAGTGTCCACAGCATGTTAGTTCACTAGAGAAATTAACTCTAGAGGGGAGCGTTTCCTTAAAAATATGCACTATGTTAGTTTATATATTCATTATATATACCTGTTAGTAATGTCTTAATTATTTAATATATGTTTAAATAAATTTGTCATGAAAACTTATGATAGTAACTGTGTAAATGATTATATTTCAAAAATGAGCTGGAATAGAATAATAATTGAAAAATTATTTTATTATAAGATTTACAAGTTAATGCAAAACCTGCCTTTTTTGCAATTTATTTGAGTGTTGATTATTATATACAAAAATAAATAGCAAATGTTTGGGCTGTTGTTTTGTAACTTTTAATATTATAGTAATGTGCTCCCTGTATATAGTTTACAGCAGTGGTCACCAACCTTTTTAAGCCCAAGATCCCTGACCTCGACCTTTATGAAAGACAAGATCTACTTGATAGAAAAAGACAGCCCAGATTATATTTAGTATTTTTTTCGTGGCCAATTTAGATTCTGATTTATTTATTTATTTTTACAAGCAAATTGGCCGATTCTGATACTGGTTGCAGATATTTATTATTATTATTATTATTATAAACAAAAATACATAGCCATTTGAAATTAGAGGGAACCACTGCTTTTTAATCACAATCCAAACAAAGATGCTATCACATTGCACGAGCAGTTTTTTAAAAAAAAAAATTTTATTAATTGAGATTTAATTTCAAGATTTAAAGCAAAAACTGAACGGTCTGACTTTATCTTTGTGAAATTATATGCTACACAAAAAAGCATGAATCAAAAACAGCAGGCTGAATGAGACGCAGATTCACTCTCTGACAGCAGGTGGCGCTTATGGAGCAGCAGCGATACAGCGTTTCCTTAGTTACCGCTGTAAACAAAGCTGAAATGCGCTAATAATTAGCTACTTTATTCGGAGGTCAGAGGAAAATAAAATGCCATTACCATCGAATTTTTTCTGAAGACAGTAATTCCTTTTAGAGATGCATTCATATAACCCTTCACCCCTAATTCAATATTTATATTTTCTTCCTATATTTCGAGCATCGTGAACAGTGAGCTGCTCTGCCTGCTACAGAATTTTCTCCTCTTCGCGTCCGTCTTCAGCGTCTCTGGCCTCTTGTTTACGGCTGTTTTACAGACTCGGACATGATATGGGCTATTTACCTTTACCGAAAATAACAGAAAAATAAATACAAAAATACAGTACAAAGACTGGAGAAATGTAATGTATTTGTGCACTCATATTTCTGTTATTTTCGCGAGCTACTGGAACAGTGATAAAGATCGACCGGTCGATCGCGATCGACGGGTTGGCGACCACTGGTTTACAGCATTTGCTGAGAAAGATTTTTTTTTTTTAAACTTAAGAAAATGTTAATTATAATTGAATTTATGTAAAGCAAGATACAATTTGTTTAATAAATCACTGTTTAATTAAAAAGAGGAAAAAAAGAAGCAATTTTATGTTTAATTTTCTCCACCTGCACTACCGAACCATGACTTCAGTACAGAGGTACGTTCCAAACCGTCATGTTTGTGTACCGTTACTCCCTTAATATATATGTTCACATTCTTGAAATATCACAAAAAAACTCTACGTGAAGTGTAAAAACAATTCACACAATGTTGCCATTTATTGTTTTCAATCTTCAGAACAATCAATGTGGATTCAAATGCCATCAATACTCATGAAAGCTAATAATCTAAATAACTAATAAAAACTCAAAGAAAATTCAACTTGTCATGGACTTGACGCATACTTTAGCAAACCTGAAACAGCTCCAGATGACTGCACTTGTAGTCTGAGCGAGAACGTAACCTCTGATCTGTGACCTCTCGGGGCAAAGGTCAAGGGTGGCGCCGGCTTTCCCTCATCAGCGCTATGGAAACCACGCAAAAGTGTTTGCAGTGCGTCTTTGCGGCACATCTACAAATAGCAGCACATGTCTAGAAGTCATTAAGCACAAGAGAGGTCCAACTTTCTCTTTTCTCTGTCAACACTGTGTGATGTGTATTTATTATTGTCACAGGCTCTTATTTGGCTTGATCTATGGCAGAATGAAATGTCAGTTTTAAAGATAATTACATTTTTTCTCCTCCACAGATGCATTCATCACACTCACGGCCCTCTGCCATTTTTAGATTCTTGATAACATGCCTCAACTCATTCCATCTTTCTCTCGCGATCCCTCTCTCTCTCACGCACACATCCACAGTGAGTCACATCCTATTATGTGGCATGAAGTTGCCAAAAATTTGTTAATTACAAAGTTCGGAGCCTAACTAGTATGATTATAATGCACTTAGTTCCGTGAGAACGCTTGGTTGAGGACAGCACTCTCCTCTCTTCTACTCTGTGTTTGTAATCAGCATCTCTTGTTCTCATGTAACGGTCTCATGGGAGGAGTGATCTCAGTCCTCCTTATTACACAATCACAAACGCCGATAAACCAATCAGAAGTGCTATTATTACCACCTGATGACAGATGCTTGTTTGAGAAAAGAAAGAAAAAGACAGGGATGGATGGATGGATGGCAGTGTTGTGCACCATTCAGAAGTGAATTTGAATTGAGGTAACAAACAGGATTCAAAATTGCAATTTGCATGTAAGCAAGTAGTATTAAAATGAATTAAAAATTCTATATAACTGTGATGTTTAAATATAAATGCTTTGAAAAAGGTTTAAATAGACGTGTGAAACTTTATAGAACGCAACAGTTACCACCCACTTTTTCAGTGGCATTGGTTCTGGAAGTATTTTCCCTGTTCATATTTTCCGTTGGGGATTTTTAAAAAGTCTTCATTGGAATTGAATAGTGGGAAGAGCCAGGATATTAGCCTAACTCTGAAGAAAGTCATATGCACCTAGGATGGCTTGAGGGTGAGTAAATTATAGGGTAATTTTCATTTGTGGGTGAACTATTCCTTTAACGGCTTTAGTGAGGGAAAGAGATACAATCCCATAAAGCATTGTGAACAAAATAATCAAATTAAAAATGATGGATGAATCTAAAAATATTGATTCAAATAGGTTGATTATACAGATACAATATATTTACATCTTAAAGACAAATAGAGAAACTGACTCTATGTCATTTGCATTAAATGCAAATTTGCTTTATGGGCGATCGGTACGAGTTTTTTTAAATGAGATTTTCTGATTGGTGGAGATTTCTTTGCAGAATCATGGATAATGTAGTTTATTACCAGGTATTTTGATTAAGGCCCGGTTTCACAGACAGTGCTTAGCCTAAACCAGGATTAGGCCTTAGTTCAGTTAGGGCATTTAAGTAGCTTTTATAAACTTACACTAGAAAAAAGCATTACTGGTGTGCATCTTGAGACAAAACAATGCCACTGACATATTTTAAAGTATGCCAGTACAAGTTACTTTCAGTTAGAACAGCGCAAACATGCATTTTTGTCTAGGACTAGCTTTAGCCTTGTCTGTGGAACCGGGGGGAAAATGCAGGCTGATGGATTCAACAAAATCAAATACCATCAATTGATTAACAACCTTGTAGCTCACAGTACAGTAGGTAATTATTAAAAATCTATTTCACTATGGAGAAAATAAATGGGATTTTTTCTTCCGGAACCTGACAGTTGCACTTAATAGGCTTTATGCCGAACATCATATGAACAGACCAGGAAACCGGTTTCACTGCTTGACGGAGAAAGTGTTAATGGCATCATGAACTGACGCCGATAGCTATAGACTTTTATATGTCAAAAAAACTTTTATATGTCAACCTGCATATGCGATGGACATTGGTTTTGCTCATCTTTGGTAGGTAAAGCATACTGAGAAAAACAGCTCCATATTTAGCGTAGCATGTTCAAAAGACCTGAACTGGAAGAGATGCGACCTGTTTTACAGAATACAGAATTTTGTTTTACATAACCTGCATAGGCCTTACGGACAGAGGGAATGACAGAACAATCAACTTCCTGTGGGAGTGGCCACAATTCAAAAATCCAACTCAAGAACTGAAACATTCTTAAATTTGCCCTAGATCTGTTGTGCTAGTTTGACTGTAACATCAGAAGTGTCTTACCCTGACATTGCTCATTCCGCTCTTCGTATCCAGGGTTACACAGGCAATTCCCAATGGGCACCAGCCACTCTCCATCTGCGCCGCAGTACATTTTGGGAACCTCCTGCTCTTCCGAATGATTCACACAGGAGCCGCGCACCTCCACCAGGGACGATGTGTCCGCCCCAGTTACTGTATCAGGAAACTGCGCTAGGTTCCTCACGGCTAATGGACACTTTTTGTAAAACACACGAATGGAAACCAGCGCGATACAGGCCCCTACATCCTGAAAGGCCAGATAGAAGCCTGTGTGGCTCAGAATGCCGACATCCCGAACCTCAGTGTTCAGCTTCATGATGCGATCACCAATATCCACCTGCGTGAAGCTCTCATCCGCCGCAACTGTGTCAATCTTATCAAAGCGGCTCTCGTGAGCGTACCGCTCATTATCAGAGTCGGACTCAAGGTAGTAGAGGTTGAACGTCTCTTTGCAGGTGCCGATGACGCCGGGCAGGCTGTTACAGTCACGCAGGGTGAATTTAATCTCAATGTAGATACGCTGGGCCGGGCCACGCCGTATCCAGTGAGTCCTTAACCAGTTGTTCTGACTGGGCTCCATTACATTACACACCTGGTATGTTCTGATGGGGATGTTCTTCTCGTCCATGATGCTCACCTCTTCCCACTGCATGAGACAGCACAAAAAAAGTGTTAGAAATAGCTGAAAATCATTATAAGACCTTCTCAATGTCAAACTGAAAACTTTAAATTGCAAGGACCGAACACTCAAACAAATTTTTGCATTTTTCTGACTAAAATATATATGCATATATATTTGTATTTCTGTCACAACAACTCTCTGAGTGTCATGGTAATAATACGACAATGTTGTTTGGTTTTGGCGGAATAGATGCTGTGCTGTACAATATAGCATACATTGCTACATACCCATAGCAGATCTATACAGGTGGAGCTGGGGAAGGTGGAGGGTTTCTGAAAGGGTTTCTGCACTGCTACAGAAAATACTGACCAAGTATTTGAAGGTTGAGCAGCGAGCTCATTGGCTACTGATACAGTAGGAACCAATCAGCTGTGCCCTATAGAAAATTATGTGATTGCAAGCAGATTGAGTTAAGCACCTATCAGCCTGTTCCATTTATGACAGAACTTTGTATTTCTCTTTTCTTTTTATCTATCCATTAATTTCTTGACATTGCAACACTGAATTATAGTGCTTAACGTCATGAGATCCTTGCACCATTACTGTATAATCTTTAAGGGGAAAAAAGTGCAAAAAAAAAAAAAAAAAAAGAAAAAATAGAAGATTAAAGCTGCAAGCAGCGATGAAAGGGCCCTCGCACCCGGGCTCACCGCCACCCGTTGGCCTCAGGAAAAAAGCGAACAGTGGGCGACATGCATGTAAGCGAGTTAATACAGGAGAATTATGCCAAAGTCATTTCGAAATGCCACACTTCCTGTGGCCAACAGATGGCGTTTTGATCATCACTGAATATCGCCATATTGATGTCTTCAGGCAAGGACTATCACCGAACATGTGAAGTTTGAAGCAGATCGGACATTGTATGCCTGAGTTACAACAACTTCCTGTTTCTTTCGTGGCGTTATACATTAGCACTCAGCCAAGTGTTGCATGATTTAACATGTTTCTAGCATGTTTGGTACTTCGTGGCATAATGAAATGTGAATCTGGTAGTGAATTACAGTGTAAAGCATGCCATTTCCTGTTACCAGCAGGTGGCACTATGTCTAACTGAATATTGTCATATAGATGTCTTCAGGCCAGGACTCTTATCACACATGTGAAGTTTGGAGCAGATCAGACATTGTATGCCTGAGTTACAACAGCTTCCTCTTTTATGGCAAAACATCAGACTTTGTCAGGCCGCCACGGACACGCCCTTCAACGAAAACTCAAGATCTTTGATATTTATCATTGGTAAGGTCTTAAGATTAGACGGATAACATTTGATGTTGATCTGGTTAAATCTCTATAAGGAGTTAATCACAGTGTAAGACATGTCATTTCCTGTTGCCCCTAGGTGGCGCTATGACTGTAACTGAATATTGTCATGAAGATGTCTTCAGGCCAGGACTCTAATAAAACATGTGAAGTTTGGGGCAGATCCGACATTGTATACCCGAGTTACAACAACTTCCTGTTTCATGGCGAAAACATCAAACTTTGTCAGGGCGCCACGGACACGCCCTTTGGTGAAAACTCTAGATCTTTGCAATTTAACGTCACAAAGGCCTTTAGATTAGACTGACCAAATATGACATTGATCTGATAAAAGCTCTAGGAGGAGTTTGTAAAAGTACAACTTCTGGAAAATGCAAAAAACGGTGAATTAACTCAAAATATCTGACTTCCTGTTCGGTTTCGGATTTCGCTCCAAGAGACTTTTTTGTAGGTACTGGGCTGATAAATGTGTGTACCGAATTTCAAAACCCCACTGGCTAAGCATTTTATCTATTTTTTATTAGTCTTTAAAAATTATTCAGTACAATATTCAAAATAAAGAATAAAAAGAGATGTTTTTTTTGGATTTAGTTGATAAATATAATGTATTAAGCTATAATAATCTGTCAATACCCCAGTGGTAATTTTGTACACATTGATAAGGCTGCTTTCATGTTTAAAAGGTTATTCTTTTTCTTTTGAGCATGTGCAGATATGTTTATGTTTTTATTTAATTTAGGCTTTTTGCTATACTTCTCTCCATGCAATTTTCATTTTCATGCCCCTCTGATAATGCTGAATACAAACGCACATTGACTGTAGATTAACATTTAATTTTTCCTCCCATCTCACTTTTTTTTCCATCACCATGTTCCCTTAGGGGCTCTGTGGTAGTCCAATGTCAAATTTACACCACAAAATACACAGAAGCACTTCCAAAATGGCATTTTGGTCTCTTTACACAGGCTGTTTAATGCTGCTCAGAGGTGGCATAATTGGTCCAAACGATTACTTTCAACAGCTTTTAACCAGGTATAACTGTACAGTTTGTATTGTCTTTTCATTTTGACTATGTGAATTGTATTGTATTTATATTTTGCTTGACTTACGTGAATTTTATTTATATTTTAGACTTACATGTATTGTATAGCGCTTTGAGTCCACCATGAGTTGAGTTAAAGGTGCTTTATAAATAAATAAAAGAAGATGAATGTATTTACACAGCAATTGTAACTGTATACTTTGATACTTGGGACTGAAGTGGGTCAGAGCAGGCATAATTTAGGCTGGCTTTTATGCAGCATTGCATCTTTACACTGAATTCAGAACAGCTTGGGTGATCAGATACACTTTTTAAGACAATGAACCGGATTCGACCGCTAAGAAAGACAGACCGGTGTGACAACATATAAAGAAAATCAAATCAATGAGTGAAATAATTATTTAAACAGTGATTTATAAATAAATCTTTTTAAACAACCCCAAAGAAAACAGTACCACCTGTTCAGTCCTCACACATGCGCTGCTATCCCACCACTCGCTTCTAAACTCTTCCCTCACACGAGATTGTATTTTCTCAAGAAAATTACTCAGACATTTTTGATATATTTTTACTAGTGGGTGCAGGACACTATAGTTCATTTCTGTAAGTGAGGATAGCAAAATAAAGTAAACTGTGACATATTATACCCAAAAATTCTTCATACAGTGGACTACCAGTAAAATACATAAAAATTTGGAACCAAAAATTATTCAGACACTTTGACCTGACCATGTTTTGCTTAAGTGTTATCTGACATAAATACGATTTTTTTCTGACACAGTTTAACTCTGAGATCTTGTCATATTTTATTACCTTTTTTTTTTAACTATAGTGAATAAACTATAATAATGTGTGAAATGTTATAAAGGAACTCCAACCAATTTTGGATGATTCAGGTGACATGAAAATAGTAAACAATCCCAAATGGAGCATCCCAATTAAAAACCGATAACAAGCGGTTGACAGAATAAAGTATGATACTCATCAGACTCCCAAGAAACAGAAAACAAACGATCATTTAACTAAACAAACATGAGGCCATCCAGAGTGAAAATGGAACTGAACCTTGGGAAGCTGTAGAGTAAATGTAGATCTAAAGCATAACATCTGTTTCACTTTTACAGGCTTGAGTGTAAGTTTGCCTGCCCTGAACTAACCTCAGAAAATCACTTTTCTTTTTCTACTAGCCTCAGATACAATAACATCTCTAGACAGTCATTAATGTTGTACAGCCTAACACTTCCCAGCGTCTGCTAAACCAGAATTACAGCCACTGATTGGACTCATTGAGTTTTCATCATCTAATCAGCAGTAATGACTTTTATTAAAGCAAATGAACACCATCTAAACACATGCAAATACCCAAGAGTCTGAATGGGTATCACATATTAACCTACATTACGGGACAAAAATCTGGAATAATTATATTTTTAATGTTTCTGAAAGACGTATCTTATGCTCACCGTGGCTGCATTTATTTCATTAAAAAAAATGTAAAAACTGCAATATTGTAAATATTTAACATTTAAAATAATTGCATTTTTTATTTTATATGGAAGTTTGTTTCCGCCACTGAATAAAAAAAATAAAAATGGTAATTGCGACTTTTTATCTCATAATTCTGACTTTTTTTTCTCAGAATTGGCAATTGCGAGTTATAAAGTCAGAATTGTGAGAATTGATGCAAGTTTTTATCGTGCAATTCTCACTTTTTTGATTGCAGTTTTTTTTTTTTTTTTTTTTACTTTATTCTGATTGCAAGATATAAACACAATTGTTATAAAGTCAGAATTGTGTGATATAAACTTGTAATTCTGGAAAAAAACATTTTTTCTCTCACAATTGGACATTATAACATGCAATTGCAATTTTATCTCACAATTCTGAGAAAAAAATTCAGAATTGCGAGATATAAACTCGCAATTCAGACTTTTTTTCTTGCAATTCTGAGAAAAAAGTCAGAATTGTGAGATAAAATGTATTTTTTTTTATTTATTTTTTTTGTATGGTGGAAACAAGCTTCAATAATTTTAATATATTTCAAAATATAATTTATTCCTGTGATCAAAGCTGAATTTTTAGCATAATTACTCCAGTTTTTAATGTCACATGATCCTTCAGAAGTCATTCTAATATGCTTAATATGATTAAATAAAAAAAAAACATTAAAAAATTGTAATATTCCAAACTTTTGATAGTGTGTGCATTAATAATTTTCCCCTTGACCTTGAACAATGTACATTTATTGATTCAGCAGGCGATTTTATCCAAAGTGACTAACAAATGTGCACATCTCAGTTAATAGTTACAAACTGATTTACAATTTCAACAAGTGATACGCAATTTTTAGGAAGCAAAAAACAATGTATTGCATCAAATATGCATTGCGTAGTAAGTGATGTCCATTGAATGCATATGCACAATACCAATGTATGTACTGTTTTTCATTTCTGCCTTGCGATATCAGCCACAGTCCCACAAATACCATCCTGGCAGCCCTTAATAATCTCCAGGAATTATTCACCGTGCGCTAAAACTAATTGAGCGTTTGTGAGATAATAAGACTGACAGCAATCTGGCATCCGTCAGGGACCGTGATTGTCTCCGTTCGGCTCGTCCCTTCATCAGTGTAACTACGGAGGCCCAGCGGAGCAGCGCAGAGATAAGAACCCGGCGCTGCCGATAGCAAGACGAGAGGAGAAAAGAGCTAATTGGCCGTATTAAAGTCTGAATACCCGCCCACCGTCCGTGCCAAAGGCCTGTCCATCACAGAGAAGATCACAGAGGGAGAGGAACTCAGGAGCTCAATGAAACTTGGATCGATGCGAAAGGAAGCCGAGCTGCTCTGCAATGAAAGGGAATTCTGTGTGTTTTATTGAATCGCTGATGTGGTAATTTAGATGCACCTGATCTGAAGATGTTAAACGGCTAATTGGTGATGAGGGGCTCCGAACAGTGCAGAGATCTCGGGAAGCATACATTATCGGACAGAACCCGCTGACCCCCTCAATCTGAAATCTCACACACACACACACACACACACACACACACACACACACACACACACACACTCACACACTCAAACAGACCTTTTCTCTGCCTCTGGGTTGCCAAGTCTCTCCCCCCTACCTCTTTTGAGAGAAAAGGGATAGAGTTTCCTAACAAAGGGCATTTCTGTCTCCCTCCACTATTTAGGAAATTTGACGCCCGTCGCTGTAACCTAGCTTTCCAAATTTACATCCGAGAGAAGTGGAGAGGGCCGGCTGATCTCATTCGTATTTAGAGGTATTCATACGTGACATGAACATTTTCGGACACTGAAATGTAGAATATCAACAAACTGATGGCATCAAACATGTAAATGCTTATACATACGAATTATAAAAGTCTAAACTGGTTAGAATCGAAACTGAGTTTAATACTCAATCCCAAGTAAACAATGAGAAACTTTGGCAAATGTCCTTATAAAAGAAGTCCAGATAAAAATAAAGTGATCTGCACTCTTTGAAACTGGAATATTGGAGTGTGTTACCAGAAAATACTTTTTTCTGCTTAAAAATTTCACTTTAATTCAGTGTGTTTCTTGTCATTATTTAAGACATTTAGTTGCAATTTCTGAGTGAAAGTGTTTCAAAGTAAATCCTACACTAGTGTAATTTAATTATCATCAAAACAGAGAATACTTAAACTAATATTAAATTAGGTACATCTGTAGCCATGTTAAATACATTTGATGGTGTTAAGCATCTTTAAATAATCTCATTTAATAATAATGCAATGCAATTAACCTCTGAATTTCATTTTCTATGAACCTCAAATGATTTGCAAACATTTGTATGCCTTTTTAAAGGCCAATTTAGACGCTTTCAGTACATTGATATTGCATGAGTAAAAATAAAGGCTCAAAAGGGGGTTTTCGCAGTGATGCCATGGAAGAACCATTTTGGAAACCGTTTTTTCTTAGTGTGAAGAACATTTTAATAATCTTTTTCCACTCTAAAGGTTCTTCATGGAACCATATTTTTAGGAGTGTTTTTATCTTACATTGATTTTGTATTGTATCTAAACGTATGGAAATGTGCTAGAACTACATGCATGAATACTAAAGAGTTCAGGTTGGAGACGGAGATGGAAAAAGATGAATTGCAAGATGGGTTTTTCGACTCACCCCTCCTTCCGTCGGGCTGGCGACCCATGCCAGTTCTCCCTGCACTGATCTGGAATCCAGCAGCGGGACTGAAGGAGAAAAACACAGAAGACTTGAGAATGAGATCGCCAAAGCTTGTGCGTCTACTGGAGAAAACTGATGCTAGGATGAAGTCTAAAGGCATAAATCTCAGATAAATAATGACAAAAGCTGCAAAGGTGGCCAAAAAGTGACAGACAAGTGTGCAAGGGTTTGATCCGTGAGCACTGACTTGAGTAGGAAATTGTTAATCATTAAAAAATAGTAATTGACAAATGAATGATCAGATTTCCAATTAAGATACATCAAAATATAAAGACAATTGTTTTTGTTTTTCTTAAAAAAAAAAAACTAAAAAAAAATTTTTTTTACTAAAAAAAAAAAAAAAATTCAGTTCAACAAAAAACACACCAGACCACACAAGAAACCCTATAATAATTATAAAGCAACAACTACAATTATGTTGTGTGATGTTATATGTAGAACAATGTTTATATTTCCATAAATCAAATGAATTAGTATTTAATTCTTGTGACTGCAAGACAAAAAGGGCCCAGAATATCTTCAAGGTACAACTAAAGATATATGACATTATAAATATTAATTAGGGGAAGAATAAACAGAATAGTGAATGATTAAAGATCTAAAATTGAAAATTTGAATAATAAATCTGTGGCATTTCTCCATGTATGAATAGTATTTTGTTTTTAATCTGTTAACATGTCAGTTGACCTGTTGTGTGTAGGCTATATAATGTATATATTACATTTCCAGACATGAGTTGCAACAAATTCCTTAAAAACTCCTTAAAATTTTAAGTAGGCCTACTTTTTTCTTCATTTAAGAGGATGTGATACCTGTTCACATATCGTAACTGTGTAACTTAAATGTCCGCCTGAGTTTCACTTGCGCCCCAAACTTTTCCTCTTTCTTAAACCCCCTCTTACCTTCATTCGCCGGATGATTCCTTGGAGCGGACAGACCTGCACAAATCCCCAGGAAAAGCGAGCTGAGCGCGTAAATAATCCCGGCCATGAGCGCCATTCGTCCTGTACGTTAACTGTCCGTTACTCCTGTTTATTCCTCGTGCTGCTCCGCGCGACTGATCTTGAGGTGCACGAGACGCTCACTCAGCGAGCTCTGCTGGAGGGGGCGTGGCATCTGTGGTGACGTACCTATCAATCAAGACAGAAAGAAAGAAGCGCTCATTTATTTAAATTATATATGGTTTAAAACAATAACAATTAGTAGTAGTAGTAGTAGTAGTAATAATAATATAAACAATTATATACCTATGTTATCCTTGTAGGCAGCCTAAAAAAAGGTAACATTTTATTTTAGTGCCGTAGTAACACGTTACATGTACTTACTATAGTATAGCAATATCAGTAAATTATGTAACTTACCCTAAAACAAACCCTAGCCCTAACTGTAACTATATTGGAAATACATGTAGTTAATTAATAGTACTCAATACTTATTTGAGTAATTACAATGTAACTACAGCACTGTAAAATAAAGTGTAACCTAAAAATTGCATCATGTTGTATGCAAATAATGCAAATAATTATTTAAAATAACATTAATTTAATTACATATAGGCTGTATGTGGATATGTAACATTTTATTATTCAAGTATAATTATAATGCCATTGCAATCTTCATTTTAAACATTTAATCATTTTAATTATTGTTTTAATTTTTTAATAATTTTGTATTATTAAAGATAGTACATTGTTTAAAATATGTATCGAATAATAATTTAAGGAATTCAAATAATATATATTAAAAAATAAATAATGAAATTATGATATAAAAGGATAAAAATAATAAATTAAACTATTTATTAAATAGCAATATTATAACGAATAGCAGTAGGCTAGTGAAGTGGATGTGTCTTAGGGTCGATGAATTGTGCACTGATCTTATATTGCCATCTAGCGTCCATTTCCCGACACAACAAGCTTAATAAACAGCACACCTTTCCTCACGCGCACAACAGCGCCACTTTCAGCCAAATGAACCGTGACGTGAGCTGTTCTTTCATCACTCGAGTGGGTGACGTGCCACATTCAAGACACAATAAAAGAAACTCAACGTGTCGATTGTACACTGTGTGGTGAAAAGACATTCTGTTGGGACTCAATACAGTATCCTGCGGGTTTACAGCAGGGAACCTCGGCATTTTATTATTCACCACATTTTTTCCGTTTTATACTCATCTTACTAATAAGAAAAGTGCTCGTATTGACCGAATTCCACCTGACACCTGGTTCCTCTCGTGCATCCAGACGCAGAGTTTCTCTCCTCAGGGTAATATGCTGTGGGAGATGTTTCATCTCCAGCTGACTGAATCCAATAGTTTCCATGAGTGGATCCTGACCTCCATCGAGAGGGTCAGTAGCTCCTCTCTGTGGGCAGAGAGAGGAGAAGAGACACCGGGGAACCTGTGGAGCCTGTGGGTGTGGATGAGGAGCAGTTGTACCTTCCTCCACTGACTGAATGTGTGAGATTTGATTGACAGCCTCATCCTGGATGAAATACATTCAGCAGCACCACTGACAGCTCCACCAGCACACTGAGAGGTAAATATATGTGATAGAAGTGGTCTGTAATTCTTCTCAGTTCTGAATGTCACCGCTTATTGTCATGTCAGGCAACCTGGAAAACATGAAACTGTGAATTAATAATAAATATTGTTATTTGTGTGTGTGTGTGTGTGTGTGTGTGTGTGTGTGTGTGTGTGTGTGTGTGTGTGTGTGTTTGTAGGTAGTTAAAGTGTAATTGTAATATGTATAATTTTAAATAACATTGTATTAATTATAGCCTATATATGCGTGCATATATAATATTTGTTATTTGATTAAAATGTATAATCATAACAATATCTAAAATATTAGGTTACATTTTATTTTAAGGTGTCTTTGTTCTGTAATTATATATTTAAGTACTGAGTAATATTAAATAGCCTACTATAGGGTTAGAATTAGGATTTGGTTTGGTTTAGGGTTAGTTGCATGTAATTGCATAATTTATTTATTATATAGTAACTACATTTAACAATGACACTGTAAAAAAAAAAACACCAAGTTGAGTAAATAATAACAGAATTTAGATTCTTTAAGAAAACAATAACTTTCAAAAACAACCTGTGAAGCTTGTCTTCTCATGTATCTCAGATATTATTAAATTATTAAAATCAGCCCTATTGGATTTCGCATTTTTACAGAAATAAGTTAACAATTTTTCAATTATTCTATTCTTTTAACTCTCTAAACAGGGAGGTCATGGAATAACAGCAATAAAGAACAGGACAGAAAGCATAGTGCGTAGAAGAAATGTATTTATTTTACCGAGCAGTTTTTATGAAGCCATTAAAAATATCATTACCCAAGCATAAACAAATGAGCATTTTAAGCACAAATCTTTTGTGGTCCACATCATTAAACCTGGTCATAATGCCAGATGTTTCTGAATACAAAAGCTTTCATTTACTGGAACTTTTCCTTTATCAAGGCTTTCAAAAAAAAAAAAAAAAAAAAAAAAAATTGATATGAGCTCCTGTTCATGATTAGAGTCACTCATAAAACAGTCATTTCTTTAATCAAATGAAAGGTGGACATTTACTCTCCCCTGCAAGAATTTACTCATTTGAAGTGCTGCATCAGAAAGGGTTGGTGTATCTTCAAAAGACTCAGTAACTTGCACATCGCTGTCAATCAAGAAGCTCAATATGGGTGAGCAAGTGAGAATTTAATTTAAACATTCGTTATTCACTGGTATGTTTGAACCTGGTTGTCCACAAAGAGTACAAACTTTTACAGCGGTAAAGCGGCACACAATCAGCAATCTCCTGTAGTGATTTCTAAGATTTGGATTATTTTGGTCATTTGTGTAGACATGTGTGTAAACAAAGGCTTTAATTCCCTCACTGTGAAAAATATTCCGTAGTTTTTACAAAATAATTTTGGCAGCTGTGGTTGCCATTAATTTTATAAATGCCAATAATAAAAACTGTAAACACATTTACAGAACAAACTGTAAATTTTACAGTATAAAACTGTAATTTACAAACAAGACAATTTGAATGTAAACCAGTAAACACTGCACACTAAACTTCAACAATGCACACTACAACTAAAATCTGTTTTGTACCTTTAACATATACTGACAACCACCATAATAATGCAGGTGGTGAAAGAGAAAGCCTCATGAAGAATCAGAGTGTGTTGGTGTGTGTTGTGTTGTATGGTGTAGTGAAGCCAAAGACAAAGTTCCACTTGTGAATAATAAAGTAAAAAAAAAAAAAACATATATATATATATATATATATATATATATATATATATATATATATATATATATATATATATATCAAATATTATTAAAATAAAATTCTAAATGGCCCTAATTGGAGAGTTTGGAACCCTATTGGAAAAATGTAAAAGGTCCTGAATGTCACTTCTGATTCCACCTCCTCACAGGCCCCAGTGTGAACATCCCACCTGTAGTTACAAAACCACTGTGTGTGTGTTGTGTAAAATTAAAGAATAGAACAGAAGGTGGTGCATAGAAATGTATTTATTTCCCCAAGCAGTGTTAATGAAATCATTACAAATTTTGTCATTTAAGCATAAACAAACAAGCATTGTGGTTCACAGCATTAACCAATCTGGTCAAAATGCAGATGTATCTGAATACAAAAGCTTTAATTTATTGGTACTTTTCCTTTATCAAGACCTTCAAATTTCCAATTGTTGCTGAATTTGATATGATTATAATCACTCATAAGGCAATAATTTCTTTAAATGAAAGGTCAACATTTACCCTCCCCTGTCTTAGTTTATTCATTTGTAAGTATTGTGCTATTTGAAAGAAAAAGCAAAAAGCTGCATGTGAAAGGCTATTTAGGCACTGAAGTGTATCTTCAAAAGTCTCAGCAGATAACTAGCTCATCGATTCATTTAAAGCATCGCTGTCAAACAAGAAACTTAATGTTAGTGAGCAAGTGAGACCTATGGTATTAAACATTGATTTATCACTGGTATGTTTGAACCTGGTCTTCCACAAAGGATACAACCGTCACGGTTACATCGGTAAAGTGGCACACGATCAGCAATCTTCTGTAGTTCAGTTCCAAGATTTGTGCCATTTCGGTATTTGTTGTAGATATAACTGAAAACAAAGGCTTTAATTCCATTGTACGCGTTTAATTCAACAAGACTTTGTAAAATATTGCGTCTGCTATTGCTATCGAGACAAAACTGTTCACAGGGACTATTTAAGGTGTAGAAAACCACACATCCATCTCTGTTTGTATTCATCAAGTGTGTCAAAGGAGAACGATTTGGAGGATTCATCAGTAAATGCTCTGAATGTGCATTTGTAGCAAACCCTGCAGCGATGACTTGACAGCCTCTGTAGACATTCATGCTGTTAGGTCTTGTGTAGCGTCTAACTGTTTCTGGTGGGTCATTTATCAGAAAGGGTGTGTTTTGGGGGTTGAATCCGCTTTGACACTGATACTGTGGGACATTGATGGCTACTGCATGCTGGCCGCCGTTATAAAAACTGGTTAAAAAAGAAAAGAATTATCACCATTTACATGTGCAAAGTAACTGAGAAATCAATCATGCATGCTGAAACTGTGTAACAACAGTGCAAACTTTAACATTAGGGCAAACTCATCGTGTGTCATTCATCTGTGTTTCCATGCAATCATACCAAAATCTATTTATGCTAGAATCACTTTATTTATGATTAAATATGAGATCACATTATCATTGTTTGCTACATAATGCATATACTAATGGTAACAAATACAACCATATTGTACAATGTTACCACTTCATTTCATATAGGAACAAGAATAGATACTTTTGATTAAAATAACTTTGAATGCTGGAAAGGGTGTTCATGTCCACTTGATTCACCACACTTTGAATACAGGAATGCAAAACAATCCCAAGAAGAAGGACCCTCAAAGGCACAGTGAAAACCTAAAAAGAGCAAAAATATAAATTAATCAACAGTCATAATTTTCCTCCATGTTGTATAGTTATTACCATAATGGTCTGATCTGACTCATGTCCCACTCTCCTCTCTGTCACTCCTGTCAGCTGGAAGTTTGACACAGAAAAAGATCTTCAGACTAAGTTTAAGCAGATTGTGTCTGTTCCTCTCTTCCGCTGTGAGAGAATCAGTGTTACGCTTGTAAAGCAGAAGGAAACACTTTAGACTCTCCTACCGACATAGAAGGCAACGTTTGCGTGACCTTGTGCAACGTTCCCTAAAAGTTCTCTAAAGGTGACGAAAATTTTGAACCTTTACAGAACATTCAGGATGTTCCTAAAACTTTTATTTGGAAAAAAATAGAAGAAATGTTTCATTATGCACACTTTCTATTATTATCATTTTTTGAGGAAAAAAAACAAAAAAAACAACAACAACAACTATATGCCGCAAGTAAAAAGAAAAAACAAAATACTAATAAAAATGTAGTTGTTTTGGCCTGGCCTATAGAATAATAATAAAAAAAATTACTGTAGTGTATCGTTTTTTTTTTTTTTTTTAATAATAATAATAATAAGAAGAAGAAGAATTTTTTGACACAACAGACTTAATAAACTACAGAAGAGGATTAGGGCCAAGCAATAATAAAAAAATAAAACCATCTCTAGATTAAAGTTGCTAAATTTCGAGAAAAAACTCATTAAATTTCGAGTAAAAAGTCGAGATAAAATGTTGAGAATAAAGTCATTAATTAATGATTTTATTCTCAACATTTTATCTCAACTTTTTTTTCAAAATTTAACACGTTTTTTCTCGAAATTTAACAACTTTAATCTCAAGATGGTTTTATTTTTTTATTATTGCTTGGCCCTAATCCTCTTCCGTAATACACAGCACAAGTAAGTAGGTAAATTTTATTGGTAACACTTTATAACTACACAGGAACAAATGAATAATGCATTATCAACACTCTAGTAACTACTATTAACTAACAAGAAACTCTGATGAATGAATTAGTAAGTAATAGTGCTCAGTTGAAGGTAGTAGTTCATGATTAACTAATCAGTAACTACTGTTTCTTCATTCCTTCCAGAGAACTACTAAGAACTACTATATACAGGTTCATAATTAACATGAATGATGCATACTGTATAATTAATTCTAAAGTAAAGGTCATGGTAACACACTATAGTAATGACTGAAGTATTACCAAATCCTTCAGAAGGAATTATTAATTATTTGGAAGATTTTTCTAAAGTGAAAAACACAATAACTCTCTAGTAACTACTGAAGTATTTGTAAACTTTTGATGTTTTTGTATGTTTTTGTACAGTAATTCCTTATGATATATTTGGTAACACTTAAGTAATTACTAGTGGGTTACCATGATCTTCACTTTAAAATACTGATCCAAATAATTAGTAGTTCCTTTAGAAGGATGTAGTAACACTTTAGTAATTACTAGTGTGTTACTATGATCTTCACTTTAGAATACTGATCCAAATAAGTAGCAGTTACTTTAGAGTTATATAGTAACCCTTGAGTTATTACTATCCAAAACTTTACAAAAACCTCAAAAGTTTACAATGACTTCAGTAGTTACTAGAGAGTTATTATGCTTTTCACTTAATACTGATCCAAATAATCAGTAATTCCTTCTGAAGGATTTGGTTATAAGCCTTTCTCAAAGGCTTTTACGTGTTCACACGTTTTTTTCTCTCAGAGTGTAAAAAGGATCACGTTGTAGGAACATCCTTTAACATCTATACCATACTTCCATACAGATGCACAAAGAGAGTTAATGTATGATCCTGCACCTATTTATCAGCATGATCTGTTTGGTCTTGTGCAGACATCAATTGTGATCAATACTGAAATGTGTTGCTGCACCTTGTGCTGTGTTTGGCATTTATCTTTGTGCATGTGAATGATCTGACAGTTTCTATCAGCTGTTAGAATTGTGTGAGGTCACATGAAGAGCTTTAGCACTGATGATGATGGCATAAAGTGATGAAGGGGTGTGAAAATGACTTACCATTTTCTCTGTTGCTCAGGTCAGGAGGTTCAGAGATGCTGTGTGAGTCTGCAGTGAAGCAGGAGTGATGAGGAAGAGGAAGTAGATGGTTTTTATTCTGACACTCGACCAGCCCTCTTCTTCAACTCCATGAAAACACCAATTAAAATGCTCCACAGTTTCATCACTGACTCCTCTAATAACGTCTGAGCAGCTTTGTGTGTCTCACCATGTATGGTAATGTTGGACTTCCTCAAAATAAGATTAAGAAATAGAACAATAATTCCTCCAAGGATAACACTTTTATAAATTATAAAACATTAATAAATCATTAACAAACATTATATGATGTTTAACAGATCAGATCATTAGTTATATATTCACACAGCCAGATATATGAGATAATGTGCTTGTTAATGTTTACTAATGCTAATATTTTTTAAAAAAAAAGATATTACATGTTGATTAACAGATTATTATTCAATGTAAATAAAATGCATACAAATGCCATTAAACTTTCAAAATTATCTAATGCACTTTTTTTTTATTTTTATAAATGTTCAATGCAAAAAAGTGTTTGGTCGTAACAGAAATTTGAACAATATAAGAATGATTGGTCCCAATTAGATTTTATTACATTGTTTTGATAAATTAACTAAATTGATTTGTTTTCTCCTGTTGATGTAAGGAATATCCTCTTAAGGATATAGAATACTAATTGTCAAGACAATAAAACATGTTTTGCACTTACAATTATATGTTGTTGTTGTTGTTGTCTTTAGCAAGCATCTTAGCATCCTTTACACAAGCGTTGTTAAGTCCAGTGGCACTAAATGATGAATATTAACCATTTATAAACATTTTACAACATTTAATGATGGACAAGTTTAACATTAGAAAACTTGTTTTGTGAAGATTTGTAAATAGGGAGAATTCAGGTCCTTCGAGACACTTTTTGCCATTGAGATGACGTGTCTTTAATATAAATGATTAGTAAATGTTTAGAAACATCTACAAATAATGAATAGTTTCAGCTTTAGATTGGGTACTGCAAAAACATGAACAAATTATTCATAAATGATACACACCACAACAAACAAATACCAAATGTATGACCTTTATGAGTTGTTGAATAATACAGCATGTTAACATGAATAGTCTGTAAAGTGCTTAAAATTACTAATTAAACTATTTTTTCTACAACATTTTTAACTGTAAAGGTACATTATATATGTGAATCAAAATTTAATGAGATTTGTTAGCATTTTATTTACATTAAATAATTATCAGTTAATCATTATAATATGTTTCTTTGAACATTAACAATAATGTTAGCTCATAACTAGATTTGAATATATATTAACTAATGATCCTTAAGCATTATATAATGTTTGTTAATGATTTACTAATGAAGCTTTTGATTAATAAATCATTTGTAACATAGTGCATGATCATATGAATTGAAAGTTTAATGACATTTGTAAGCATTTCGAGTTACATTAAATAATGATCTGTTAATCGACATGTTTAATAAGTGTATTAGTTAACATTAACAAGCACTTATCTCATATTTCTGGCTATGTGAATATAACTAATGATCTGATCTGATCTGTTAAGCGATATATATAATATTTGTTAAAGATTTATTAATGAAAGTTATTATAAAGTGTTACCAAACATTGAAAATACAACTGAAATGTAATGTCAACATAAAACAGTGTTGCCATCTGATGTACCAAGTTCATGTTGAAACAACATTAATATTTCAGATACACTTAAACGGTACATCAACAAATTCCTGACCATTTCAAAGTTTGGGGAAAACAGTTGAGTCAATTTATTTTATTTAACAGTTAAACACAATCAAAGACAAAAGGATATAAAATAAAATTCTTAAAAAAAAAAAAAGTGATGTAATTATAACTGCAAGTGGTCCAACGGTTCAAGTTTTCAAAATCTGTCTTGCATAACTCCTCTTTTCCTTTGGGTTCTCTGAAATATGAAAAAGAAAACATGATGTACAAGTCAATTCAGTTGTCATACATACAGCCACATTCAAGAACTATATTTATTATACTGTATATTTACTGTATCTTACTATATTTATAATAATTCTGTAATCAAGATCTAACTAGGCATATAGAAACTTCCAGGCAGGTGTTTTGGAGAGGAATAAACACCTCTGAGCTATGGCCATTATACTATAAACTATATCTCAGTTCATTTTCCATAAAAAGAACATTCAAGTAACAAGTTTATCTTTAAGAATATTAGGTATTTTCAATGAAATTTTCTTTAAAACTGCAGATGCTTTTGAGGGTGAATAGCACTTGTTATGCCTGAAAGTCTACACACATTTTATAATAAATTTTAAGGCAATCGACAAAGCACATATGATTAAAATTAGTTTTATTAGGCACAGAACATGTTCAAGAAAAATGCTTCAAATAAAGTGCCAGATCTTGTTAAAGACAAAAACATTTATTTGCCCTCTTGGTATATTTCTTCAGTTTGAAAGGCCTGGCAAAATATTGTCATCATTCTGAAGGCACTTTGTCACACAAGGTGAGTTAACACTGATCTGATTTTGATCTGTCAGTGCTAGAAGTGTGTGAACGGGAACATTTTCTAGAGGACAGAGCAGAAACTCAGCTTGCGCCCACTCTTACCTGAAAAATGGGATAGCCTCTTTAACAGCACTAGCTGGGAGACTGTTTCAATTCAGCACTTTCAGGCTGCTTATTTTATTATACAAAAACTTGAGGAGAACTCTAACTATGAAATGATGAAATAATTATTTTAAATTTTGTGTGGGTCCTGATTAAAAAGCATTTGTGATAAATTTGTTCTGTTGTCAACCTTTTTGTCATGAAGTGTCATTTATTGCCATTTATTTCTATCTCCCACTCTCAACCTCTGGTCTTATGAGTATGTATAGCATTTTTACACTTGAAATAGTTACCTTAGGTTCATTTTCCATACTGTCAAGAGTCTCTTTATGCACTGATATATCTTCGCCATCTAGTGGCCATTTCCCAACTCAACAGATTTAACCCTATAAAACCAATGCGTGTCTCTTTTTAAGAGCCAATAGAAACTGAAACCAAGTAGGTAGCACAATAATTCTTTTTGCATGCAAAATCAGAGACTTTACACGTTCAGATCATGCCTCCAACATGCTCCTGTTGCATTGTTTTCACCCTCTCATGAGTCTGCACAGTTTACAACAAAAACAGCCCTTGTGAAAAAAAAGTGCACTTTAGTATACTTTTATAAAGTGTACTTATTGCAAAAATAATATACTTTAAAAGAACACACTTAAGTGTGAATTAAATGTAATGTTTTCATCGCTTAAGTGCATTATATCTGTACTTAATTTCAAATATATCACATATTAAGTTCATATTAAATGCAATAAGTTGAACTTAAGAGTGATTTTTTTGAACAACTTAAGTGGTACTTTAATACAACTTTATGACAACCTTCGTAATTGCTTCTAGTACCTTTAAAATATAGTTGAAGTGCACTGCCCAATGCACTAACAAGCAATTAATGTGAACTAAAATATATTTTAATATCAGATATCAATACACTTAAGTGTGAATTAAATGTAATGTTTCATCCGCTTAAGTGCAATCTATTTGTAATCAATTTCAAATATATCACAGATTAAGTTAATATTAAATGCAATAAGTTGAACTTTTGAGTGATTTTTTTGAACAACTTAAGTGGTACTTTAATACAACTTTATGACAACCTTCGTAATTGCTTCTAGTACCTTTAAAATATAGTTAAAGTGCACTGCCCAATGTACTAACAAGCAATTAATGTGAACTAAAATATATTTTAATATCAGTTATCAATACACTTAAGTGTGAATTAAATGTAATGTTTTCAGCCGCTTAAGTGCATTCTATTTGTAATTAATTTCAAATATATCACAGATTAAGTTCATATTAAATGCAATAAGTTGAACTTCTGAGTGATTTTTTTAAAGCACTTAAGTAGGACTTTAATACAATTTTTTATGTACTTCAAAATATGGTAAAAGTATACTTCCGAATGTACTGACAAGCAATTAATGCGAACTTAAATATACTTTAATGTAATTTACATGCACACTATTATATAATTTAATACATTTGTAATTACATTGTTTGTACATATAATAATGAAGTTACAATTTAGTATATTTCAAAATATTACAATCAACACAAATGCAAATTGAAACCCTCTACATTTACTGACAAAATAATCTCTAAAACAAATGCACAAAAACCTTTTTGTTGATGCGCAAGAAAAACCCAAGAAACACTATACACAATCACAAACAATTACAACACTTTAACTCTCATTTAGAAAGAGTCTGGAGGACAGTGAGGCTTATATGCACTATAATTTTCTCCATCACATACAAAGGTACCTAAACCTACCCATCACAATCTTCTGCATTTTTACATTTTCAGATAAAATCATTCTGTATAAGATGATAAATAAGATAACACCCATGAATTAATACAAACAAAATGTAAAGAAAAGAAAAGATTCAAAACTTTGGGTAACACTGTACAATAATTTTCTATTAGTTAACTACTTTAGTTAACATGAACTATGAATGAAAAATACTTTAAGCATTTATAAATCCTAGTTAATATTACGTATGCATTATTAAAATCAAAAGTTGCATATGTTAATAGATAATGCACTGTAACATGAACAATAACTATACATTTTATTAACTTGAGAAAATATAATGTTAACAAATATTGATAAATACTGTAAAAAAAAGTCAATGCACATAGTTAGATAATGTTATCTAATATATTAATTGATGTTAACAAGCGAGACCTTTTGTAAAGTGTTACCTTTTGTAAACCTTGTTACTTATAAGCTCTGCAACCCTTACTAGCACAAACATTAAACAGGACAAAAAGGTTTCTTCTAAAATCTTACTCCAGCATTACAGTGAATGTAATTTTGAAAAGAAAAAACAAAACAAACAAAAAAACAATGAATTCCAAAGGCACAAAAACAAGAAAACCAAAATTGTCTGTCACCACCTTTTTTTAAGTTGTATGAAAAGTGCTGTTTATGTCAATGTCCCAGAAGCTCTTCATCGGCAGAAAACCTTAAATGTCCATGAAGCTGCGAACCACCTCTACACAGCATGCATAAATGAACATGTTCCAAAGAGGCAAGAAAGTAAAAAAAAAAAAATACCTGGAGGAAAAAAAAACAAAAAAGAAGTAAGAGTCAGTCCGTTATTATAATTGGTTCAATCGAATGAAATCAATAGATATAGATATATATATACAGAACTCCAAAGTTTATATCCACCTTTGTAGGTTTGAAAATAATAAAAACCCATTTGGTATTCCCTAAAGGCAAAGAGTTGCTGATAGTGATTGAAGCCAAGATGTTTACTGTGTAACGATCATCTCCTCCACTTTAATACCAGTTACAGTGTGAAATAAATATGAATGAACATCTGAAGGTATGTTACAAGATACAGTACAACTGATCCATAACACGTCACATTTAATCGCTCAATCAGTGTTTCAACGCGTGGAAAGACGTCAATGAAACAGCTTGTAAACAATGTCACGTAACATCACATTTACTTCAGAAAAATCATATTCAGCATAAACTCATTAGTCAGCTATAGAGAGGAGCATTCTGCTAATTATATGCACCACGTTACATATTCATTATAATTTTATTTTAAATATTTTTTTTATAATTAATTTATGTATTTAATGTTTGAATACATAATTTATGACAGCTACAATTTAAATGTTTATATTTCAAAAAACAATTTAGAGTAGAAATATGATTACATAATCATAACTTTATTATAAAACAAACAAATCATACAAATTAGCATTGTATTTGTTTCTTTATTTAGTACTTCCCTGATGAAGCAGTTTATTCTGCAAGGTGTAAGTAAACTTTTGACCGCAACTGCATCACCCAAGATGAATTACCTCAGTCATCAGGACAACACTGTTGTAGAATCCTGGGAGAAGCTCCTTCACATTTCCCACAAACACCAGGATTCCAGTGACCACACCATCTTCACTGACACTGGCCTTTCAAAATAGAGAACATTTTTATAAACATTTTTATACTTTACAAGGAATTAAACATAACTTTATCAATTACACAAATATAGATAAATAACCCAAGGCCCAAGCAAATTGAGGGGTTTTGCTTTGAAAATAATTATATAATAATATCATTATTATATAAATATAAATATATAATGATTAGATGGGGATTTGTAAGTGCACAGGTGAGAATTTATTACTTGCAAACAGAAAAGATTCAAAGCATTTAAAAGCCATAAGGACAGTTGATGGCAGTGTTTTAGCTTGTAGTGTGTGATCAGGGTGGCTGAATTAATGGAAAAACATGGAACATCACCTCATCAATACAGGTCTTTGATTCCACACAGCTTGCACTGTATCTCCAATAACAAATCTGTACTGATCCTACAAAATGAATATATAAAACAACAGATAAGCACAAAAATATTACATATTACAAACACAAACAGTAATTGAACAACTAACTTTTCAAATGCAAAAAGAAAAATAGATTATAAGCATTACTGGTGGTTATAATAGCGATTAAATGTATTGTCTTTAAATGTTACAAGATCAGATCTTTGAATTTAGTTCTGCAAATTTAACTTAAAGTCATTTAAAATGATTTAAAAAGTCAGAGTTCAGTGTTCTTTGAACACGCCCACACACGCGACCACGTTCATATTGTATAAGAAATTATTATAATGCAATCATAAATAAATTACAGGAAACATGATTAATTCACCTCCATATTGCGATTAAACTAAATAAGTTACACTCATAAGAACTGCTATGTTCCGGTGAAAAAAATAAAAATAAAGAGAGCATATATCAAGATACTTACTTGCTTCTTTATTTGTAATACATAACGTCTCATTTGTAGTCATCCAAACGTGCGCTCCTTTGTTTTCTTCTTTGATCAGCAAAGTTGCCTCGCGCATCGCGATCACAGAAAGATGGCTGAAGGTGCATTTTTCAAACTCTGGTGAAGTAAAGCGCCGTCATGACGTAGTATTGTGGCGCATGCGCATGATTAAATTTGTTCAAGTTGAAGTTTTTCTAATTCATTGTTGTAGTTAGACTGTACGTTTACAGAACTTGACTCATTCACCTAACTGAAATTCAATTATTTTATAGTTTAGTCTGATTAAAATTAAATGTATTTTAACTGAATATGAATTCAAATTATTTTTTAGATCTGTTAAACTTTTGCTTGCAATTAAATAGGTTTAATCAACTTAGAACAACAATGATATTATAAGTATTATACAGATATGTAAAGTACAGCACTGTTGCATTAAGTATCACAAATACAGCACTCCGTAAAAAAAAAAAAAAAAAACATTTTATGTCAAATATTATGTAGAAAACTGACACTAGTCGAGTTTAGAGCAGGAGCTGGTGATAAAAATTATACACTGTATAAGCAAGTGTTTTGAAATTCAGAAAAATAAATTTCAAGTGTATTAATGCACACAGTATTTATTAAAGACTAAGCACATTTAAAATACATTAACAAATGTCATCTTGGACAACACACTTAAGTTGAAATTAAAATTAATTATTTTTCATGTGCTTTAATATATAAGTCAATACATCAGAATAAGTTTACTTATTTAAAACACTATAAAGTCATAATTAGGTAAAAATTAAGTGCATTTTTAAAAAGTGCTCTTAAGCATGTTTAGAAATATTGTCATGAAAGTGTACTTTCTTCAAGTACAACTTAAGTCATTATTACAAAGTGCATTTTTAAAAAAGTGTTAATAAATATTGTCATTTAAGTGTACTTTCTTTAAGTACAACTTAATAAGTCATTATTACAAAGTGCATTTTTAAAAAGTGCACTCAAGTGTGTTAATAAACATTGTCATTAAAGTTTACTTTCTGTAAGTACAATTAATAAGTCATTATTACAAAGTGTATTTTTAAAAAGTGCACTCAAGCGTGTTAGTAAATATTGTCATTTAAGTGTACTTTCTTTAAGTACAGCTTAATTTGACATTATTACAAAGGGCATTTTTAAAAAGTGCACTCGAGCATATTAATAAATATTGTCATTAAAGTGTACTTTCTTTAAGTAAAACTTAATTTGACATTATTACAAAGTGCATTTTTAAAAAGTGCACTTAAGCATGATAATAAATATTGTCATTAAAGTGTACTTTATTTAAGTACAACTTAATTAGACATTATTACAAAGTGTATTTTTAAAAAGTGCACTCAAGCGTGTTAGTAAATATTTTCATTAAAGTGTACTTTCTTTAAGTACAACTTAATTTGACATTATTACAAAGTGCATTTTTAAAAAGTGCACTTAAGCGTGTTAATAAATATTTTCATTAAAGTGTACTTTCTTTAAGTACAACTTAATATGACATTATTACAAAGTGCATTTTTAAAAAGTGCACTTAAGCATGATAATAAATATTGTCATTAAAGTATATTATATTTAAGTACACTTAAGTGGCCTTTAATTTTAATTATATTGTATTATCTGCAAGTGCACTTTTTAAAAAGTATACTAAGTACACACAAAGTACACTTTCAATACAATTAAGTGCACTTCTTTTTCACAAGGGAGGTGATAACTGAAAATAAATATGTAGATTTTATGTGGCATTTTTGCTCATGACTTAATGAAAAATGCACAGAAAAGATGCACCATTTACAACAGATTAAAATGAGCCCAAAAACAACATAATCCATTTCCTCGATCACGAGATATTACTCACGGAGTAATGTAACATAATTGGCTAAAAACATGTCTCTCGTCTTTCCAGGATGCAATGTGATTATCCAATGCTCCCGGAACCATCCATGCTTGTTTTCCAACGTGGAATAACACAAAATAGGTATAATTGTAAAGCTTAGAAACTCAGCTTTTTAATGGATCTAAGCATTGATCAACTCTTAAAGAGTGCTGAGTGGTCCCTATCAATCAGAATGTACCTCCTGGCGTCATCTAGCAATGAAAAAATTATTAATCATATTTTTCAAAATTACTGCCTTGATCAACACAAAATAGGTGTCATTTGAAAGCTTAGACTCTGGACTTTACAATAACGCCTAAGTAGTATTGAGTTATTTGCTGATAAATAGAAAAAAACTGTTTTCATAAATTGTATACTAAAAACAAATATGTAGATTTCAAGTGGCATTTTTACTCATAACTTCATGAAACATGCACAGATCGTAGAAAATGCACAGCATTATTTAAAGCATATTATCACAATGAAAATGAGTCCAAACAAATACACATAATCCCTTGCGTCGATCACAAGATCCTCAATGAGGAACGATTTTAAAAATACCCTTTAGGGGGCGTCAAGTGCTAAACAAAAAGTGTACCTTGGTTCCAAATGCTGTAACTTTTGATTACTTTATGCTATCACCATAAAATGTGATAAGCTTTATCAAAAACAAAAAAAAAAAAACCAAAAAAAAATCCTCCTATCTTATTTCCTTCCTGAATTATTGCATGACAAATAAGAAAGATATGTAAAACTATAATAAAAATCATATATATTTCTATTTTATCAGCAGTTTCTCAGCATGAGAATGTCCAATTGTAATGTAATTTATATTTTCTAAAAATTAAAAAGAGTTCTATCAAACGATACCTACCTTTTTGACTCTTCTTGCTAGAGTTTATGAGTTATGAGTCTTTACTTTTGTGTATGTCACTCAGAAAAAAAAAACAACTCTAAAATGCCTTCATATCTCAAAGGGTTAATAAACAATTTGTCTGGTGTTGCATCAAATCTTTGAAAGGTGCAGTTTTGCTACACTGTTAACAATTTTTTTTTCTGAGTAGTAATTAAAACAGATTATTAAAATACGTTTTAAAAGAAAATACTATTTCGTATTTTTACCTCAAAATTTCATGTTTAAGCTCTAATTTAGTGTGTAACTTGCCATTTCTTTGTAATTATTTGTGAAAAGTTTCAAAGTTAATCCTACACCGATGTTTTTTTTTTTTTGTTTTTTTGTTTTTTAGTGAACAAGAACACTCCGTTGCAAATAAACTAGATAATCATGACTTATGAGCAGAATTTAATGTTTGCAAAGTCTACATAATGAATTGGCAATTGACAAAGGACACATGCATGATTATTTTATTAGGCACAGAACAGGTGTTCAAGAATAATAATTAAAACAAACTGTGTGTTTGACGAGTAAGAATTCTGCTTTCATAGCCCAATGTTTGCTGGGTAAAAACAGTTTTATCAAAGATCCGATGTGCAAATTATTCATTAACACGCCACACACGTTTGATCATTGACAAAAGCGTTTTCTGAAAATAGAAAAGTAGTGATTTCTTTTTAGGCAGACAGAAAGGAATCACCTTCCCAGTGTTTTCCTCCACACAATCCTGACATTCCATTACATTATTTTTGATGTCACACCGATAAAGAGGCACTTGCGCATGAATCTTTAGGAGATCTTTTTCCATATCCTTCCTCCATTCGTCCTTCTGCCAAATCTTCTCAAAGACAAAAACATTCATTGCCTCTTTTCTGATATTCTTCCAGTTTTCAAGGCCATTCAAAATATTGTCATCACTCTGAATGCACCTCGTCACACAAGGAGAGTTATACGAATAGAAAACTATACAGCTATTCTGATCTGCCAGCACTAGAAGTTTGTCCATTGGAGAATTACCTATAGGATAGAGCAGAAAATGCTCAGCGTGTTCCCTTGGTTTTTGAGTTGGTCGTGCAGCAATGACATTTTGGGATGGAGTGCAGAGCACACATCTCTCTCCGTTGTTGAGAATATTTCTCACATTTTGTGCATCCTCCCTGCTGAACACAGTCTGGATATCAGATCCTTCTTGTGTACACTGAGCCTGTGGGACAGTTATCGCTATTGCGTACTGAACATCAGGCTTGGTCTTTGGCTGGACACTGAAAGACAGTCACAGTTTTCAAGAAATATTGTTTTTTTGTTGTTGTTGTTGTTGTTGTTGTTTGTTTTTTTTACTTTGTTCCTTGTGTCTTTTTATATGAATCAACTCAACACTTTGTACATCGATTGTAATTGAAAACTAAATATGTTGATTTTAATTCATTTGACTACTGTACAAACAGACTTACTTGTCATCAAAATACTGGATCATTTTAGCAAGGGCGGCAGGGTTCACATCAGCATGAATGCTTTGAACACACAGATGAAGCAGGCAGAGGACGACAAGACCATTCAATGATGCCTGAAGTGAAAAACATCTCTCATTTCAGCACAAAACCTGAGCTAAATTCATGCAGGAGATCATTTGAAGGACCAGATTGTTTAAAAGTAGAAAAGAAAAGAAAGTTTACTTATCGAATTGAAGCTTACCATTGTGACGGCTTGAATTATGAGGAAGAATATGCTTTTATTTTCAGAGATGAAGCACAGTTGTTTCTCTTCTGATAGTGCAGATGATCACGGGGAAATGAAGCACATATAAAGACCCGAATGTAAGTTTATCATTTACAAATTCGATTAGTCAATTGACATTGCAAACATTTGATTAACTGTTGAGAGATTAAGTGAATGCATTTGTCAGTTCCTGGATATTTTCTCACTGTAGACTTGAATGACATTAAGACTAACCACAAAGATTATCATTTAACCTGTAGCTCTTTATTTACCTCCAGTTTCACTGAAGAGCAACAATACACTGAGTGTTTCACTGAAGAGCAACAATACACTGAGTGTTTCACTGAAGCTGTTTTTTAACCTTTGGCTGATATAAGCAGCATCAAGGTTATTTCACACGATTAGGGCTGTTATTGTGTCTCTTTCAGTGTCGACTTGATAAATTGTTTTATGTACAGTGCCATTATAATCACTCAAAACTTTTTGGATGAACACAGACACGCTCTGAGTGATGAATCGTTCATGAACATCGTTCATGTCATGTTACTTGTGCCGACACATGGATAAAACAAGTTTTATTTAGGAGCAAGACATACAGTGATTTGAAAATCATTTATTGCAGTATGATTATTGACATAAAATGCTTTTTAGGAAACACAATTTTCATGTAACATCTCACTGCCAGCATCTCCACACTTATAACATTTCATTTGATTATTTTCCTTCACACACCGATAGAGAGGCACTAGATTATTAATCTTTGTAAACTGCTGTTGCTGATCCGCTGGCACACCAGTCGAGTTTCTGCGCCACATCTCTTGGAAAATGAAAGCTTTAATCCCAGTTCTCTGTGTTTTTAGCCAGTTTGAAAGGCCGTACAAAATAGTGTCATCTTTATTATTAATGCACTTTTCTATGCAAGGTGAGTTGTAAGTATACAAAACAACACATTGATCATCATTTGGCATTCTCAAAATTTTGTCCAGGGGAGATGTTTTTGTGGCATCTATAGGATAAACAAGAACATATTCAGAATGCAGTGTTTCTCCAGAAGAACTGGTCATTTGGATCCAACTAGGCTTCGCAGCTCTGAGACTGACTGAGTCTTGGATAACTTCACAAAACCTTCGCTTAGTATTAGTCTTGAAATCACTGAAGGCATTTTCCATTTCGTCCATGCTGAAAACCCAATCGAGACTGAAATGTTCTGTACACTGTTGATATGGGACCCTGATGACTACAGAATACTGATTAGGCCTGTCATAGTTGGTTGGCTGTAACCTAGAAGACAAAAATCACAAATAATGCAGATTTCAAAAACTAACACTGCTTCCCAATTTGCATACTATCCGTCCTAAAGTATTCGAAAATAGAATTAGTGTGTCCCAAATCGCGTTAAAGTGAATATTCCAAAGATACCCGGATGGTTTACTAAATGGTTACAGGTTGCACGTAACTGATGCTGCGTTCCAGGCAGGTTTTTGAGCCCGTAAGTCACGATTTCAAATCACGACTCACGACTTTGTAGCGTTCCAGGAAAGTCACGCCAAACTGCGTAAAAGTGTAAACAAACCAACATGGCGGACCGTACGGGGCTTATGCTCATTAATTATTTCTATCGCCAAAGGTGCTTACTCCTTGCTTATTTAAGGGAAACAGAGGAGGAAAACGGTGCATAAGGCAAGAGAAGCTGTTATACCTTTTATTTTACCGTGCACTTGCATAAACACGGCATCCGTAAGGGCTGCCATTGTTGTTTCACGGGCTATGTGACGTCAGAACTCGTAACTGGGAGTACATTGATCTGGTACGAGTTCACGGGTGGGAAGTCACGGCTTTGACTGCTGTTCCAGTGCACTTTGAGTGCACTTTTACCAGGGTAAAAGGAGGAGTGATGACAGTGAAGGAAGAGAGAGGACCAGGTCTGGACTTTACGTTGCGTTTTGTTTATGTTTGTTATGTTATGTTAATGCCGCTTTACTTTTATTTTGTGTTTGTTTATTTTAGGATTAAAGCTGCAGACCATAAGTTTTGCCTCTTTGTCGCCATCTCTGTATGAAACCTGCAACTGCAGTTTTTTGCGGAATTATCATCTTTACGTGGGTTGTGCATCAGCGTGGCTCCTCAGCGCGGATGAATCTAATGTTTTGAGGAGTATGTGTGGGCTGTGAGTCACCGCACCGATGTTGATATTCACTGATACTGTACAACAGATACTACGACTTGCAAGTTTGTCCAAAATAATACGTTTCACCAAAAAATGTCATCTGAACAAGTAACATGCCTGCCACTTTTGTTCTGACCAAAACGTTTTCAAAAAAAGATTTAGTGTTACATTAGCATATATTAGTATTATATTAGCATTATCTACCCAATGAACTATTGAAATGTCTTTCCTGTCCAGCAGAAAAAAAGCAATCCCTGCATCCGTTTTAAACCCTTTCAGAGTTCATGCCACCTTCAAAAGCCCAGATGATATTTATTCTTGTTTTCACAAAGGGCCTGGTCGCATTCCCTTTTTTGCTGTAGTCCGAAGTCTTTTGCTTTTTACTACTGGTGATTTACCAGTTGTCTATTATGATGGTCGTTTTTACCTTTCTTGATTACAATCGGCCAGATGTGATGTAATGATGCAAACTCGTATTTCCCGCGGAAACCTACCAGTACCACTCAAATTAAAAAACATAATTACAAGCTTACAGTTGTGAAGGTAAGGAGATAGTTTTGAACACTGGCTGGTTATGTACTTGCTCAATAATTGATTCTGGATCATTTTTAACCAAAAAAAGTTACAGACTGCAGCTTTAAAGTTTTATGTTAAACAATCACCATTTCCCACCTCCTCCTTCTCCTGTGCCTTTAACTTTGCTACATGCACATTCACCATTACAACATGTCACTTATTTTTACTGTTGATGTGCAAATATTGACTTACTTGTCATCAAAATACTGGATAATTTTAGCAAGAACATTGGTGTTCACTGGCATCTGATCACATTGAATACACAGATGAAGCAGGCAGAAGATGAACACCCTCAGTGCCACAGACGCCTAAAGTTAAAATGACAAACCTGAGAAATGAAAGAATAAAAGTAACAAAACAAAAAAGCCATGATGAAAATGCTTACCATGACAAATTATAGAGAAGAAGGGAGACGCTTCTGAGCTCTTCAGAGAAGATGTGTTGGATCCCGTCCGACTGAGAGAATATTTATTCAGGGATCAAATATATGCAAATAAACTAGGTGTAATCTTTAACAGAGAGGCTGTGTGAATGTTCAACACACTGTTTGACATTTGCATATAATTCAGTCCATATCAGTTATAATGAATGTCGTCTCTACTGCAGTCCTGCAGTGGTCCGTCAAAAAGTCCAACACTATTGGACTAGTAAATATACAAGGAATACTTCTGGATTGTTTCAAGACTTCATACAGAAAGATACAGAAAATGTTAATTGTAGCTAATTTGAAGGTACATTATGTAAATTTTTGCCGCTAGAGGTCGCTGCGAGGTTTGTCTTCACATCTAGAGCTGGTGGAAAAGAATCAGGACGAGACTCGGGCAGAAATCATGTTCATGAATGAGATTATTAACATTACTGTAATATGAAGCATTGATATAAGGCATGGTAAAACATGGTATTCATGGTAAATCAAGAAAACAAGATTTAAACAATAAGACTTACAGTGTTGAGCTACATAACATGATTAGTTTTCTGTCGATGAATGTATCCAAACAGTTGCTCACCTGTCTAAAAAAACACATATTGATAGACGACGCACGGACATGGTCCATGTCCTGGTTAAAATTGCTTATTTCTCTGGATTTAAACATTCTTGGAAACATCTGGGATAATGTAAGTACAGAAGTCAACAAAATATATAATATTGGTCAATATAATATTTAACAATATAATATGTAACATAATATGTCAATATAATATGTAACAGTGAAGCAACAGAATTGGCCTTGATGTCTGTGCAACAGAATTGATTTTGTAACCTAAAAGAATATGCATTAGTTCAGAAGTGTGTAAAGGTGATTTTGAAGTGAACAGTCTGATACGAATGTGTCCTGTCTATCTGACCGGCTCTGTCATCTCTTCTGAAACAGAGCTTTTGGAAACAAGTGTTTGGGAAACACTACAAATAACCCTTCCTTAACACATACTTGTGCATCAAGCAACAAAACCGCATGCAACAGGTTTCATTTATAGTGGATTATGACAGTAATTTCTCTTTGTGATTTACTCTTTATGACCAAACTACCTTTTAAAGATTGTATTATAGAAAGGAATCAGCTACAGAAAATGACATAATGATAGAAGTAATTGGCTGCAATTGCCCATCACGAGACTAAAATGTACAATATCATTCACTGTAACCTCCCATATGCTGGAGCTTTGAAGGAAAAGCATGCAGAAATGATGTTTTAGAACAATTATGACAAAAAAGTTAATCCTTGATCTATTGGCACTCTTCAGCAAATACATTTTTATATGACATTAACGTTATCAGTTGGGTCAGGAGGTACGTTCATTTCTAATGCAATAGAGCATTATATCATTTTTACAAAAATGGTTGCCACAGCAAGATTATTTTTAAATGGATTTCACTAGTTCATCTATGCATATTGAATTTTAAAACAAAAGAGAATAGATCTTAATACAGAATCACAAGACCTGTAATGTTACAGTTCACTATTGATCTTTCTTGGAGGCAGACAGTGCTCGTCTATGGGAGTGTTTCCTTCCCCTTTACAAGCATAACACTGATTCTCACTCACACATCAGAAGAGAGGAACATGAGCCACAATCTGCTTAAACTCAGTCTGAAGATCTATTTCAGTGTTTGTTTCATCATACTTCCAGAATTTCTTGAAGACAAAAGCTTTAATTCCACCATGTCTTTTCCAGTTCTTAATTCAGAGCTTGTATAATGCTGTGTCTGCCTGTCGCATCCAAACACGTGTTAACACAGGGAGAATTAAATGTGTAGAAAACAGAACAGCCGTGATTTCTTCTGTTCAAAAGTCTGGTCATGGGTGAGTTGTTAGCAGGATTCAGCAGGAGATACTCTGAATGCCTGTTGTATTGCTTCTGTTTATATACAACCTTCCTAGTTCCTGCAGCGATGAGCTCTGAACCTTGGTAAAGTGCGTTTGAGTCATCATTAATTGCATTTCTCACATTCACCGCATTCTCCTGAGTCATTTTTCTGATTGAAGTTCTGTTGACACTGATCCTTTGGCACATTGATGGCTGCAGCGTACTGACGTTCATATACCCCGTTGACTCTCTTGTAGCTGTTAATAATTGTTTAAGGTGGTTAATGATTATTTATCAATAAGTAGTTAACCAATCACTTCTCATTTCTCTACTACCTCATTAATAGGGCTTTTCACACATGAAATAGTTAACCCTGGCCTGGGTCATTCTAAAGACCCAGGTTTAAGCACTTCATTTTCCGTGTTCCGCTCCATCTTATACTCACGTCAGTCGTGTCCCGTGTTTCACATTGTTTCCAGATATATCATTTATACATTGCCGACTGAAGTAAAAATTCTGTATTTATATAAAACATTTTACATCATGCCTTACGTTGTATACAAACAATGTTCATATTGAATGCTATGAAAACAAATATAGTGAAAATATCTATGTAGTCTATGCTATATTATGTGCAAAAAACTAAAATTGAACTAAAAGTGCTCGACGCTTGACAGCCGATGGCCAAGTAGCACGTCCTTTCTGCACCTGCGTAAGATGAAATGCCTTTCTGTACCAGCAGGTGGCAGTTGCTGAACAGCCAATCAGAATGATCAGATGGCCTGATGGGCCGACGAGCTCCGATGCCAATTCAACATGTCGAACTTCAGCAAACGGTGCAGAACACACTGAGAAGACAGCGTCGACGCCATGTGACTGTGACGAATGGCTTCAAAGTACCACAAGAGCGATTCGAGAGCAGCCGGCTGAGTCAGCCAGCGCAGTGTCTCAAGAGGAGCTGCATGAACTCTGATGACGACACAGCTGTTTCACGATTGGCTGGATTCACCGCATGACAACGATCACGTGTGTTTCGTGTTTATTGTCACGCCTTCAGTTCCAGTAATGCTCACAAATCTGTATTTTTATAACAGTTAAAGCTCTTTTCATGTAGTCGTGATGTTGTATGTGTCATGTTTATCAAAATAAAACTGATAAAAAACGTAGACCCCACAACTTTATTCTTGTAAAAACAGACGCTGTAAGCAGTACATGAAGTATTGAATGAAAATGTCTCTGAAACATCAGTGTATTAGTCAAATATTGCATTTATTTCACTTCAGCTGTGAAGTGAAATAAAGTATGCATAAAGTATGCAAACGCAGCGTGAGCGTCACTACGAGAAGCAGAAAGTGTCCGACTTCACGTCTCTGTTTTCAGCTCCTCCCTGACTGCACGCGGATACTCTCGCCGATCGGTTACATCCAGCCGCAGCTGATGTCGAACACACCTATGTTCTCACTGGTTGACTTAGTCATGTGGTTTCTCAGTTCTGTTCTGTCATTGGTTCTTTGTCTCATTGTTCTCAGGTGTGTCTTGTTAGCTCACTAGTCTCATGTTTCATTGTTATCTTGTCTAGCTTTGTTAGTGTAACCTGCTGTTGGTGAGTGTCTGTCTTTAGTCAAGCCACATCTTTGTTTTTTGTTCATGTTTTGGATACTATTAAAACTGCACTTGGGTTCTCACAAGGCTCGCCTTCAGTGAACTTTTGTTACACAGACTTTAAATTAAAGCTGCAGTCCGCAACTTTTTTTGGTTAAAAATTATCCAAAATCAATTTTTGAGCAAGTACATAACCAGCCAGTGTTCAAAACTATCTAATTATCTTGTCTCGATTCACAACGGTAAGCTTGTAATAATGTTTTATAATAAGAGCGACATGGTGGATTTCCACGGGAAATTCAAGCATGCAGCAGTTCCTCTGTGCGTCATTACGTCACGCCCGTAAACAGGAAGGAGTCCCGTCGAGAGACTAGTCGGTTTTATCACGTGAGGATGCTGCTGGTAGCGGCACATATGAAATAATTATACTTATCATTTTGATGGCGGATTGTAATCCAGAAAGATCCAAATGACAATCATCAGTGACAACTGGACATTCACCCGTAAGCAAAAGACTTCGGACTGTGGAAGTGGCAACAGAAATTGAAATCTACAGGTAACACTAATATACACTAAATACACAGTCACACAGTGCTGATGTTGTTAACAATAACAATTTGAGAACAATATAACAGTAATAATAATTTGCACGGTTTGGCATGATCCGAGCTAAGCGATCGTTAGATTTAATCATCATTGGCAGCGTGATTTATTGTAGGCCTAATGCTTTTTTCCTCAGTTGGTCAGAACAAAAGTGGCAAACATGTTACTTACTTGTTCAGATGATATTTTCCAGTGAAAATTCTTATATTGGTCATACTTTCAAGACGTAGAATCTGTGATTCTGAAGTTCAGTATCCACACCGGTGCGGTGACTGACAGCAAACATTAGATTCATCCGCGCTGACGAGCTGCGCCGAGACACAACGCACGTAAAGATAACTGTTCCGCATATGACTGCAATCGCATGTTTCAAACAGAGATGGCGACAAAGAGGAAAAATCGCGGACTGCAGCTTTAACTAAACATTTTGTTCCAATTTAATCTTTGAGTGGGAATTAATTTTTGTTATAGGTTTATTCCTTTATGTATCTTTTTTTATTCTCCTTTTTTTGTACTTTTTTTTTTGTAAGTTCTTTTTTGTTCAGTTTGTGACTTTTTTTGTGTCACCTTTGCTATAACACATACAGCTCGAGCGCTGTGTCTGAAATCACATACTGAGTAGGTACAACATTTGAATTTGAATTTACACGACCATTAAAATGGTTCTAAATAGTACTAATGTGGCTAGTATCAAATTTGATTGTACTACATTCGCCATGTTGTACTGTCAAGTGACCTACCAGCATCAGTTGTGTCGCTTCAACTCCATGGCCTCATGGGATAGTAAAGTGTCCATCAAATGCACATTTTAGAATCTCAGCAGAAATAATGGGTCGTCTGGGGACTTTTCGCCTATACTCTTTTTTTGATTACTATATTCGGACATAAACTTTTGGCATACTGTTTCTTGCATATTATATGTATATGTATACAGATTTTAAAATAGTCGTATCTCTGCCAAATATTGTCCTATCCTAGCAACCATACATCAATGGAAAGATTATTTATTTAGATTTCAGATTATGTATAAATCTCAATTTCAAAAAACTGAACCTTATGACTTGTTTTGTGATCCAGGGTAACATAAAGTAAGGAAGTATTCGATTTCGGACACTGCTAATGCCGCATCATTTCACACTGTACAAGTTTAACATCACAATGGTCATAACCCTGAATAAAAAGCAGTGCTAAACTGATTCTAAAAAGCACTGTTAGAATGACAGCTTGAAAAGCCCTCTTCCTCATTGCTAACTTTCAATGCAATCTTTGAGCTTTTACTTTTTCATAGACACTGGAGACAGACTTACTTCTGCTCGAAGAAGTTAATAATACGGGTGAGAGTATTGATGTCCACAGTGTCATCTTCAACACTTTCTGTCCAGTCGAGAAGCAGAAAGAGCAGCAGGAGTCCACTCAGAAACACAGTGAACTTCTGAAATCACAAAACAGCACACAGACACACACAGGAAAACAAAATACATTCATAAACACAATGTGCATAGATAAAAAATTTCATCATGACAAAAACCTACTACTCTACTACTAACACTGCTTGTGTGTTATGAGCCTTTAATGTGACTTACCATGTTGTTTGTTGCTTCAAAACTCTAAGCTATAATGAGTGATAAGAGTGAAAGTGGAAGTGGAACCTGTCAACGGCACTATACTTCAGGTAAAACCGGTTTCCAATTAAAGGAAATGCACTGACTTTGAAATACATTGGCATATAAGGTAAATGCCATACTATGCAAGTATCAATTCAGTACCAATGTCTATGATGTTACTAAGAAAATGTTGATACTGATGTCGGGAATGGACAATATTGTATTTGTATTCTGCATTAAGAAAGGACATTGTTAACACCCTAAATGTTGTCATAAGATTATGTGCTTTAATTGCATTTTTTTTGTTTTTTTCTCTCTGAATATGTGTGTTTCTATTGCACACCTCTACTGGTGTGTGTAAAAACACTTGCAACTGTACCACCAACAAATAATTTTCATTTTCAAATATTCTAATAAATTCTAAAATAAAGAATTTTTTTAAGCTTCCTTGCAGATACATAAAGCCCAATAACCTTTTGAAAATCTAATCAAGATTTTTGTTTTGTTTTCTTCTCCTGCGTGAGTCACAGGTAAAACCTGTAATTTTTATATTTCAAAAGTTTTGATTTGTTATGATTACAGTTTTGTAAAAATCTTTACGCAGTTTCTGAAACTATGGCTCCATTTCTCATAAAAGGCCTATGAGTAGGTTTTAAGTACTATTAGTGTGAAAGCAATTTTTAAAAAATATCTAAGTACAAAGAAAATATAAAATGAATTATGATTATTTATTGTGATATATTGACAACTCCAAAGTTTTTAATGTTTTTAAATCATTACTGTACTTTTGAGAAATCAGTTAAAAACTTTACTTTTTTTTTTTTATTATTTATTTATTTTTTTTACTTGTTTGCATTCTGCTAAACTGTAAAACAACAAGACAACCTTACTTTATGTGTTGAAAGTGAATTTTAACTCATTTTCAAGATGAAGTAGTTGTTTGGAGATTTCCTTCCCCTTTGCTAAAACATGCTAGGAACATGTGATCAGTGTGCTAAAATATGCCAACAAAGCTAGCAAAGTGTTAAAACATGTTAGAAACATACTAGTAATATGTTAAAACATGCAGAAAAATGCTAAAATGCTATCAGTGTGCTAAACATGCTAGCAACATGTTAAAACATGTTATGAACATTTTAGCAATGTACTAAAACATGTCAGTAAAGTGTCAAAACATGCTAAAACATGCAAACAAAGTGTTAAAAGATGCTAGCTGTCTGTTAAAATATACTAGCAACATGCTAAAATATTTTAGCAAATGGTTAAAACATGTTAGAAACTGTTCATTCAAACGTAGAAACATGCTAATGTGTTAAAAAAATGCTATAAATGTGCAAAAACATGCTAGCAACATATTAAAACATGATAGTAAAATGTGAACAATGTGCTAAAACATGCTACAGGCTAACAGATGACTCCGTGTAACACAGTTCGTAAATATGGGAAGAAGGAGGCGGGAACCGGCGAACATTCAACAAAACTTTACTCCAAAATAAACAAAGAACAAAACGAAAGTAATGCCCGCAGACCCTCGCGGACGTCTGCCGGCCACACAAACATAATAAAACATAACATAAAGTCCAGGCCTGGTCCTCTCTCGTCCTTCATGGTCGTCGCTCCTCCTTTTATGCTCCCGGAGCTCCTCCGTAAGAGACTCAAGGCCGGTGCGCCTCCCAGGTGATGCTCGTTATCACTTGCGTCACCGGCCTCGCGCCGTCCCCTCATGGCTCTCGCCCGCCCTGGTGCTCAGTAGTTATCTAAAGCCAACATCTCCATTCCAATCAGTCAAAATCTAACCCTTACAGGGATGATCTACATTGGGTAGCGGCCTGCTTGAACCCTTCAGTCCATCACCTTACATTATTAAAAAGCAGTTAACTTTCTCTATAAGTAATTACTTTGTCTTCCTCCACTAATCCCTCTGTCAAAAGCATCATACCCAGGTTAAAAAAGTACACTTCTATAATGTACTTAAAGTGCTCTATTTTTGCACACTAATTTTGTACTTAATATACTAAAAATTCTTCTTTAGTACTTCTTAAGATAATCTTAAGAACAATTAGTATGCGAAAATAGAGCACTTTAAGTACATAATATAAATTTACTTTTTTTGTACTTTTTATAAATGTGTCTGTTTTCTATACATACAATAAAAATACTGATTTACACACAGATATGTGTATATATGTCAAAAACAAAGTGTATCTTTCATGATTTAAAGTTATCTAAGGAAATCTCTGTAACTCATGTGAGTTAACAAAATCAACAAAATTAATCATGTATAAGCAGTGGCATTGATAGAAAACACATAAGAACTAATATTTCTTTAACACAGAATGTCTAGATATAGACAGTATATAAAAGCTGCCAGGGCTGAAAATCTCCAAACTCATAGGAAAAAAAACAAAAAAAACAATCTTAGGTTTTTATTTTTTACAGGCTAGATTAACAAAAAACAGTCATCACCCCAACTGAATATTCCTTCACAGTTTAGTAATAATGACTTCATGAACAATTTGCCAATTTAGGTGACATTCCACTTTATACAGAAAAATTCAGTTCCATCCGTGTAATCAGGAGGCCCTACAGAAGAAAAAAAGACACATTGATGGATAGATGAAAATTAGGCTTGTGCGCAAATCAGCCAATGAATTTACAATGCCTTTTAAATTCCAATTCAGTTCAATTCCCGAATTTGATTATGACCAAACAGATTAAAAATAAACTTAGTTTATTTGAAGGGTTATAGGTTTTACAGGACAATGTAAGAGATCAACAGAACAATAGAATTATCTACTTTGCATTATTATTGCATCACTGTTTTTTTTTTCTTCTTTTTTCAGAGCTGCTTTATAGATGAATTGCACTCATTCCATAATTGGTGAACTCTACACAGTTATTGAACCAAACTGAAACAACACTGAACTGACTTCAACTGAATAATGACTGTTTATTATTGTCTTTTAGAGCTGCTTTGCAGCAGAATTTATGTTAGTTTGCATCATTAAATCATTATTTTCCTGTTTATCACTGTAAAACTTCTTTGAAACAATCAGCATTGTATAAAGCACCATATAAATAAAGGTGATTTAACTTGACATGTATATGATATGGCCAATTTAATAAAAAAAAGTCCTTTGACTACTCAGGGTAGACGCCGTACTTTACCATATTTTATGCGGATGAAAATGAGGCTGTTGGGAATAGACTTACAGTCTCAATGGCACACACTGTATAAAGATCCTAAATAAGCATCATATTTTCAAAACTCACCACTTTCAATAGTGTTTTATGGAGCTTTTGTCCAATAGAAGGTTTTCTGTACACTGACTGATCACGGACTGTTTGGCTCCAGTAAACCAATTCCACGTGTCAATAAAATATAATATAGAGAATATGATAATTAAGTGATAAGTGTTTTAGGTTTCATCCTCAAAATATATTAATGTGTGTGTATTTATACTCACGGCTGCACTGTTTCCCATCAGCGTCAAGCTCGAATCCCGGATTACATGCACAACGGAAAGATCCCGGTACATTCACACAGCCGTGAGCACATTCAGCCTCACCAGACTCGCACTCATCTATGTCTGAGAGAGAAAACGATTGGGTAATTATTAGAAGATATGTCAGCAGAAAACAGACTGCTAGCAACGATCTGATTTTTTGCATATCCAGATTTTATCCAGATGAGTTTTTGCAGGTCTGGACAGCAAACCCTCCTAAAGTCACAGATAGTCAGATGTGCAGATGAAGGGTGAAGGGACCTCCCAGCGCTTTCGCAGGAGATCCAGTGCCATGTAAAATGTGCAGTATTGGGGGGCCTCCAGGAATGTGGTTGGGAACCACTGCTCTAGGGTAATTTACAACTGTACGCATACGCTAGCATACGCGTAAAAAACAAAGTATACTTTTAGCTTTAGGGTGATAACATCAGCAGATTAAGCTTGCAGATTTAACAGAGCTTCCCAGAATGCATCACTATAAGTAATAAAAAGATGCCACTCAAGACAGAGAGAGACTTCTCCATGATACATGTGTGTGTTTGTAAGCATGCGGTCATGTCTTTAAGATCTTACCTATGCATGTGTGATTATCAGCATGTATGAGGAACCCCGCTCTGCACTCACAGTGGTATGACCCGAGTGTGTTTACACACGTCTGCTCGCAACCACCGTTCAGCTCCTCACACTCATCTATATCTGTGGGGACAACATGCATAAGTACACATACAGGTGCATCTCAAAAAATTAGAATATCATGTAAAAGTTTTTTCTTTAATTTAATTCAAAAAGTAAAACTTAAATATATTCTAGATTTATTAGACATAAAGTAAAGTATTTCCAGACTTTTTTGTTTTCATTTTGATGATTACAGCTTGCAGTTCATCAAAATCAAAAAATCAGTATCTCAAATTATTAGAATATTCCCTAAGATAAATCAAAAAAGGATTTACAATACAAAATAAATTCAATTTCTGAAAAGTTTATGTTCATTCTTGCTCTCAATACTTGGTTAGGGCCCCTTCAGCATGAATTACTGCATCAATGTGGCGTGGCACTGAGGCAATCAAACTGTATCACTACTGAGGCGTTATTTAAGCCCAGCTTTGATAGCAGCCTTCAGATCATCTGTATGGTTGGGACGGGTGTTTCTCATCTTCCTCTTGATAATATCCCATAGATTCTCTATGGGGTCCAGGTCAGGCTAATGGTCTGGCCAGTCAAGCACAGTAATATTATGACTGGCAAACCAGTTAGTAGTACTTTTGGCAGTGTGGGCAGGTGCTAAAGTCCTGCTGGAAAATGAAATCAGCATCTCCATAAAGCTTGTCAGCAGAAGGAAGCATGAAGTACTCTAAAATCTCCTGATAGACAACTGCAGTGACTCTGGACTTGACGAAACACAGTGGAGCAACACCAGCAGATGACATGGCAGCCCAAAATCATCACCAACTGAGGAAATTTCACACTGGACTTCAAGCAACATGGTTTCTGTGCTCTTCCTCCAGACTCTGGGACCTTGATTTCCAAATGAAATGCAAAATTTACTTTCATCTGAAAAGAGGACTTTGGACCACTGAGCAACAGTGCCCTTCACGTCCGAGCACTGGTTGGACTAAACTGAAATGTGGCTCACGTTTCTCATTTCTTAGCTAAGTTGCTGTAAGGCCTGCCTAATGGGTCCAATGACGGTTTCCCACAGGACAGGGAAGGTTTAAGCGTGTATGCCTTTTCAGCGTCTCTGTGAAGTTCACTTAATTTCATTCGTTTAATCTGACTCCAATTTCAAATGATTCTTACACTTTGGTTGTGTTTCCAATTAGAAATTCATCATTAGTTATGCATTAATTTAGATATTTGATGATTCTGGATATTCCATATTTTAATTGTTCAGTCATTAGGGACCCGATGCCGCACAGAGATACTCGCCCCTTGATTTCGCGGTAAACTCACGGACATAAACTCGCCAGTCTGATCTTCGTCAGAGGGTGTAATAAGTTGGCTAATACCTTTAGTCGGTTGCCTACTGCTCACTCGAACAAAAGTGTATTTTAATTTAGCCACTTCCATACAACTTGCTAAATCAGCGGTAAACAGAAATCAAAAGGTCTTCAGATGAAGTGCCTACTGCTCCTTCATTCATGCGCCTTCAGTTTGTTCTACCCTGGACACAGATTTACGGTAGCATTAGCCTCCCATAATTTACTGGTAATAATGATATCAGGAGAATCCAGAGTAAATCAAATATAACATTTTATTTGTCAGGTAACAGTGTATTGTGTCAATTACACACATAACCAATTAAAGCCAATTCAGAAATGATAAATGCATAACATCAATTACTCAAAGAAATACATATATACACAGTGATGGGTGAATGTCTTCAGACATTCACCCATCTCTGTGGGGGGCCTCTCCTACAGATGATCCCACATGACTGCTTTGCTCTTTACCTTTTATACCAGAACCAGAACAAAAGGATCGTAAATGTTTATTACACCAACACCTGTTTTGGGGGAGAGGAGAAGAGACACCACCCAAAAAGAGGACAGAATTTTCCTTAGTTTTCCATCTTCTTCATAATTCTAGTGACTGCTGTGAAATTGAGACCGTTTTACCAATCGCACTGAGACTTTTAAAATGATACCAAACATGAAAGGGAAAAACAATATATATACAAGTTACATTATACATAGAATATAAACTTTCAGTGACTTGAGGCAGGGGGAAGGAGAGTTTGTGTGTGTGTGTGTGTGTGGGGGGGGTTGCATACTGTAGATTTGTGGGGGTAAGGCATTGTCCTATGCTATTCTTTTAAGATCTTCTCTCCAGATACGCTTTATTGCAGGATGCTTGATCTCAGTTTTCGTTTAGCAGGAAAATCAAGCCTTACATTGCCGTATGACCTAAGAGCTAAATTTAAGAGATTCATTAACCCCCTTCAAACCCCTATTCCAACGCTGCTTGACTTTGCAGACTGTTTAGAATATGAAGCTCATGTGCAGATAGAAGGAACACAGTATGTGACATATCCTGATCATGAGAAACACAGTGCTCGCAAAGACAAGCGAACTGGCTTTGTACCTCGAATGCTGACTACTGTTCAACATGGTGGAGAGCAGAAAGAATCAGGAGAGAGCCCTAAAGACTCAGAAAGGCCACAGGAGAAGCCTAAAAAGTATTGTCTGTTCTGTGACACAGTTCAGCACTACATGAATCAATGCTCCAACTTCAAGCTCTTAACTGAAGAGCAGATTGAGTATTTTTCCAAAATTAAGTTTAAATAGTATTTTTGTGCAGTGTTAGCGGGGGCAGAAACATTTATGATGTAGCCATGGGCTCTTACTAGACCGTCTCATTCTAGCATTTAATGCTGAGGAGGACTCTAGTCTACAAGCTTCTGAAGGACTGGACTAGGAAGGACACAGTCTCAGTAGGATGCAGCCTTCTGTTTGAGAAGTAGAGAGACATCTCCATGATACATGCCTGTGATTGTAAGCATGAATGCGTGCCTTAAAGATCTTACCTATGCATCGGAACCCCGCTCTGCACTCACAGTGGTATGACCCGAGTGTGTTTATGCACGTCTGCTCGCAACCACCGTTCAGCTCCTCACACTCATTTATATCTGTGGGGACAACATGCATAAATACACACACATACAGAACAAATGAATCATGGTCTGCCTTCACCTGATAAATTTAATACAACTGATAATATTTATTTATATTTTATTTTGACCTTTGTCTAAATATGAATGTAGATATTTAGAAAGCTACATTATTTCTCAGAAACGAGGTGATAACTTTGCTGTTTTTGTAATAAAACAAGCAGCAGAACTGCTTGTGGTCTCAGTCTACCCAACACTTCATCACAACTTCTCCATTCAGCTCAGGTTCATCAACCATTACTCCATTCAGGACAGCCAGGAACCTTGGAGTAGTGATCAATGATCAGTTAAACTTCGCAGATTACATTGCTAGAACTGCCCAGTCCTGCAGATTTGCCTTATACAACATTAGGAGGATCAGGCCCTTCCTATCAGAGCATGGTACACAACTACTAGTCCAAGTTCTTGTCCTATCCAGACTGGACTGTTGTGACGCTCTCTTGGCAGGCCTCCCTGCCCCTTTAATCATGAAAATGAAAGTGCCCTTTTTGGTCGTGTCGTGATGCCGAGGGGGACCACCCCCCTAGAACTAGCACTTTTGTCCACTATGGCCACACCACCTCAAAAAGTAGTGGTTTGAGCATATGAAAAATGAATGTAGGGCTGAACGATATATTGTTTTAGCATCGAAATCGCGATGTGCACATCAAGATAGTTACATCGCAGGATGTGCGATGTCTAGTATAGGGATCGTTAATCCATTCCACAGGCGTAATGGTTTTTATACTGTACAAACTGTATTTTCTATCCCCCTACACTAACACTAAACCTAAACCTAACCATCACAGGAAACTGTGCACACTTTTACTTTCTCACTAAAACTCATTTTGTATGATTTATAAGCCTTTTGAAAAGTGGGGACATGGAGTAATGTCCTCATAAGTCACCTCTTCTTGTAATACCTATGTCATTATACACATTTGTGTCCTAATATGTCACAAAAACGCGCACAGAGAGAGCCACGCAGATGCACGTGAACACCGAATGCCATTGTCTTCAGCTTCTGTTTGTACATGAACGGACACATAAATGCAAAACATGTCAAAATGCACGTAAAAGACTATCCGGTAAACACAGTTAATTATGGCTTAGGTGAACGAAACAATTGAGAAAGAAAACCGGATGTGTAACAGTATTTTGGGTCCACACAGCGCATTCGCTCTTAACAGAAGCCCCTGCTGCTTTCTATGTCATGAATGTTAATTAAACAACAAAAGACAAAGAGAAAAATCACTTTTGTAGTTTTAACACAGATTAATTATGTTTAATATATACAGTAACACCATGCAGTGTTATTTTACATTTGATTACTCAATTTCTGTGTCTGAATACTGTTAGACTTACCTGGAAAATATAAAGCACTATTTATTTCATTTGTATCTTTGTTCTATTATATTTATCTATGCTTGTAATTTGTTCTTTATTTTCTATGCATATTCACTCACCTACAAAATCACCCCAATCATCCTATAATGATTAATTCATTCCAAATAGAGCTATTCAAGTCATGTGGGGAATTTATTTCTCATCACAATATATATCGCACAAAAAAAAAAAAAAAAAAAGCAATATCAGTTTTTTCCAATATTGTGCAGCCCTAAATGAATGCCAGAAATCTTTATGACAAGCACAGATTTACTGTTTGGACAGGAAGTAAAAATATATACAGTATAGATTGTGAAGGGAAAACATAGCCTATCTAAATCAAATTCAGTTTGAAGTATGTATATATATGAGGTTGGTTTGGAAAATTATTATTCCTTCTCTCTGCCTGATGACGTTTCCATGTTATGATACAAATTTCATCACCAGAATAGTATATGGATTGAATTTGTTTTGTACTAATCAGTTTTTCAAAAAAGGTGGCAACACTGGCCCGGGCTGTTGTTTCACAGTTGAAACAGACGGATTGACTAAAAAACTAAACAGACGGACTGACAACAACAACAAAATACCGGAAACTATGACAACAAAAACAGACAAGCGCTTGTGAGGGGGTATGAGATTCGGTTGTTAAGTCTGACGTCACGCGGCAGCGCTTCCGGGTCCTAACGCTGTATCTCATAAATTATACTTTTAAAGTAAAATGGCTCAGAAATTGTCTACTTAAATCAGACTCAGTATGGTTTTTTATACCATACAATGTTTTTAAAAAGGCTGGAGGTTTACGCTTTTTGTTAATGTGTGATTACTCTACTAACAAATTGCCTGTGGCATTATCCAATTTCTATCAACAAGCTCTCAAGGCCTGGAAGTTATGTTATGTGCATAACTTTTCTCCACATAAAGCAATTTTGTGGAATAATGCTTATATTACAGTTAACCGAAAATCTCTTTATTTACAGAATTGGATGGATAAGGGAATTTATTTTGTATCTGACCTTTTTGATCAATCAGCTCAGTTACTTTCTTATGAAAATTTTATGAAAAAATGGGCATTTCCTATTAAATATAGAGAATATTATTCTGTAATAAATGCAATTCCCCAAGGTTTATTGATGTTAATGAGAAGCCATATGCTTTCCCTTACCACTTGTAGAATTGAACCCACTCTTCATTTAAATGGGGTGGACATTAACAGTAAAAAAATGCACAAATAAATTTATTAGGAATATATTTTTTGAAAAGAGATCTATTAAGCCTAGAGGGAAATTTTTCTGGTACAGTTGTTTTCCAGAAATTATTTGGAAAAAAGCTTGGTTGCTTCCCTTGGTTGCTTGGTTTTGTATATCTAACAAACTTCGGGAAATACATTTGAAAATACTTCATAATATTTATGTTAGTAATTATACTTTATCACAATTTATGGATATTAATGAAAAATGCTCATTTTGTTCAGATCAGCCAGAAAGAATTCTACATGTTACCATTCCAAAAAATTCTGGGAAGATTTGTCATTACATATTCGACAGAAGTCTGGTTATAATTGTGAATTAACATCCAAAGATGTTATCTTATATTTTGAATAAAAAAATCAATCTGTTAATTTTATGATGAATCTTATGATTTTATTGGGTAAATTTCATATTCATAAAAGTAAACGAAACAATTCTAAACCCTGTTTGAAGGTCTTTATGATTGAGTTTTATTTGTATGTTGAGTCTCTCCAATGTATTGATAACAAAAAATGTAGAGATACACTTTTATTTGCCAAAGAATTGAAGTTACTTGAAAATTGAACTGGTATATACTTGAACTTCTTTCTTTTCTTTTTTTTTTTTTTTTTATATTTTTGGTTATTATTTTATTTATTGTATTTTTTTCCCCTTGTGCAATGTAAACCCATTTCTTTAAATACAGTTTATTTTTGGATGTCATGTTAAAAATGTAATTGTTTTATGTTATGTTTTAAAGGTCTCATACCACAAGAAAACAACAAATGGTGCTAATATACACACACGATGTGGTGTAATACTACAAAAAAATATATATAATTATAACCTTTATCTCCATACCAAAATTCCAGATGGCCAGACAATGATTCATCTTTTATAAATCGTTAAAATATTAATATCTGTGACGCTGTGAGCACGGAGACTGTTGTGTAGACTGTAAGTATTTAAAATGATTAACTTTTTAAAATGATTGATGTTTAAAATTAATAAATAGCGCTCATAAACGGTCGTCGATGGCATTCTCAAGTAAAACGAGTCGAGGCTTGGACCCGGAAACGGCGTTCCTTACGTCACGACTTAACAAGCGGATAGCCGCAACCTTAGTTTAAAAGAATACAAAGACATTTTTATTTGTTGTAATTGGAGCCCGATCACACGAAAATGCGTATCAATAGTACGGGTTTGTAATCTCGTAGAATATATACGCCAAAACTCATTTTAGCGTGCTTATGGTATGCAGTTTTTCGCGTGCATATGATACGCACTTTATGGCGTACTATACGTACGAAACGCCCACTCCCCCACCCCCATCCTACCCAAGAGCGTATCATATACACGCCATAAAGTGCGTATCATATGCACGCGAAAAAAACGCGTACCATAAGCACGCCAAAACTCATTTTGGCGTATATATTCTACGAGATTACAAACTCGTACTATTGATATGCAGGGAACATTGATGGTCGACGATTCACAAACAGCAATTACTACATAAAGAGTGAAAAGATTAGCCAATCATGGCTAGTATACAGTGTGTAAAATGACAAATTACTCACAAATATGGTTAATTAACTGTAAATAGTTTGTTTGTGAATTTATTTTTTTATTTGTGAATTTAATTGTATTTAAAGGTTCAGTGTGTAGAAAAAGAGTGTTGAGTTCAAAGACAGAGAGAGACATCTCCATGATACATGCGTGTATGTAAGCATGCATGCGTCTTTAAGATCTTACCTATGCATGTGTGAGCATCAGCATGTATGAGGAACCCCGCTCTGCACTCACAGTGGTATGACCCATACGTGTTTACACATGTCTGCTCGCAACCACCGTTCAGCTCCTCACACTCATCTATATCTGTGGGGACAACATGCATAAGTACATATATGTGGGGGTGTGGTGGGTGTAACGAAGCGGGACTGAGGCAGAGATCCATTTGCAAGCTTTATTAAGAATATCGTAGTCGTACAGGCAGGGTCAGACAGGAGCAAACAGGAATCACAAGGAACAGGCAGAATCATGGTCAAAATACAGGCAATGGTCAAAGGCAGGCAGATATCAATCACGGAACAGGATAACAAGGCAAGGGTCAAAGACAGGAACAGGATAACAAGGCAAGGGTCAAAGACAGGAACAGACAGGAACAGACAGGAAAACAGGATAACGCTTGGAATTGACACTCTGGAGTGGTCTCTGGACCCACAGCGGGCTCTTGGAAGGCTTCTGAGCCTTGAAGAATCGGAAAAGCCTTCTTCCTCCTCCTCCTCCTCTTCCGAGGCTGAGGCGAGGGTTCACCGGTTGGAGTGGGTTCTGGAGCGGACTCAATGGCTGGAACGCCCCCTGTATCCTTAAGCTTCGAGGGGCCGGCCATCTTGCCCGTGGGCACTGGCAAAGCAGCCATCTCGTCCATTGCGTCCAGGGTATTTGAGTGCGTTGCATCCGGCGAACTTGAGTGCGTTGCAACCGGCTGGCTTGAGTGCGAAGCGGCCGGCGTTGGTTTCGGAATGCCAGTTGCTCGTGCCGAAGTCAACGGTGGGTCAGCCACGCTGGAACGCAACCCTCTCCGCTCCCTGACTGATCTATAGACGTGACGTGACTCTGAGCGATCAGCGAAGACGTGACGTTGCTCTGGGCGATCAGCGGAGACGTGACGTGACTCTTTGACTTGGTGTTGTTGTGATGGTGGCCACCATTTTGTGAGTGTCCTTAGGTGCAGCGGCCATTACGTGATTAAGCGAGGTGTCACATTTTTCCGCGACACCCACAGTAAATGGAGAGCCCACAGTCAATAATGCATACTCCAGAAAATGATTAAGTGAATAACGGTTCCCTCACAAATCAACTGTGACTTAAGTGGCTGATTAACGCCCTCACAGAAAAAGTCTATGAGCACACAGTCCGGCAGGTCTGAACAATATGCAATGTCCAAGTACTCCTCAATGTAATCCTCCAATGATCGTGTACCCTGCGTACTCCACAACAACAATTGAGCAATGTCCATACCGTGCAAATGCTCTCCGGGAAAGCTGCTGGATCGTGGTGGCGGCGAAGTCTTCTGTAACGAAGCGGGACTGAGGCAGAGATCCATTTGCAAGCTTTATTAAGAATATTGTAGTCGTACAGGCAGGGTCAGACAGGAGCAAACAGGAATCACAAGGAACAGGCAGAATCGTGGTCAAAATACAGGCAATGGTCAAAGGCAGGCAGATATCAATCACGGAACAGGATAACAAGGCAAGGGTCAAAGACAGGAACAGACAGGATAACGCTTGGAATTGACACACAGGGTAATCAAGACTTCACGGTGAGGTGGTGTGTGTGACAGTCCTTTATAGTCCTGGTAATGAGCTGCAGCTGGGTGTGGTGATTAGTTTGGAGTGATTGTGGAGTGAGTGCAGGTGATAAGCAAGGGAGGATTATGGGAAATGGAGTCCGGAGTGAACAGGAACGTGACAGGAACAGACGGTGATCATGACATAATGCCCCCCTCCCGGAAGGCGCGTCCTCGCGACTTAAACGGAACAGCTAGGGAGGGGGGTGGGTGCATTGGGGACTGGTATGCAGACATGAACAGGGTCCCCAATGCAGGTTCCAGGAACTCGGCCACCATGGCGGGTCAGGTGGTTCGGGCAGCCACAGCAAGTCAGGTGGTTCGGGCAGCCACGGCAAGTCAAGTGGCTTGGGCAGCCCCAATGGAGATGGGAAATGGAGTCCGGAGTGAACAGGAACGTGACAGGAACAGATGGTGATCATGACAGTGGGGTTAAATTCAACCATAAAAAGCCCTTTAACTTAGTAAAAAAGTAATATATTTAACATAGATTTATTTCATACTAGTATAGTTCAAATATATGAACACATTTACTGACATATTGCTTGCGACTTAATTGTAATATAATTAAACTTTATTTGGAGTACTACTTTAGTTATTTATTAATATTAAGCCTACAATGTGTTTTAATGTAAATATTTGAAAGGATTATATGAACTTTGAATAATATTAGTCTTTAAATGCAAGTCATTTAAAGTGTACCTAAAGTATACTTGCAATAGTTCCACTTTAACACAATCAGATATACTTCAGTATTTCTGTAGTTGGGCCTCAGCACTACTTTCACACAATTAAAGTGCATTAAGTACAAAATGAGTTGTTCCAATTTAGCAGATTAAGTATACCAGTTTAGTATACCAAAGGTACAATTGCAGGGTATTTTAGTACATAAATATGTAAATGTATAAGTAGTATACTAAGCATGAAATAAATATTCAAATACATTTTAGAAAACCAACAGTTAGCATTTGTCCTTCAAGTCCCTTAATGTAGTTTGTATTGATGTACATCAACTTAAAGCACTAATGAAAGCAACTGTTAGAAACAACTGAATAACAGCGTAACACTGCAGGACATCTGTTTACAGGTATATTGAAACTCTCAAATTCAGAGCCAAAAAATGTCTAAAAAATCCAGATTTGTAACATTTTTGTTGCCATTTAGGAAGAAAGAATATTTAGACATTTTTAAATCTTGAACAATTATTAATTTGGGGACAATTTTACAATATGTTTTCTTTGAAGAATATTTAGACATTTTTAAAACTTTTTAACAATTATTAATTTGACGTTATTCAACACTAAGGGCATAATGAAGGCTACTGTAATTTCCCTATTTCTCTCAAAATTACATCATGGCATTGAAACATATTGAGAAAACTGATAATTCAGCAAAAGTATACATTAATCCTCATAATTAAATTCTAGAAAGAAAGAAACTTGGCCGGAGAGGTCAGTTTTACAGGTTAGTAGATTTGTTTTAGTTTTTAATTCATATGAACAGTTGCAAAGATCCTTGGCCATTTTTATTTCTCAGAAGCATCCCAGACATCCAGTTTGTTGCTCACCTTTTCCATCTTGCAACAGTATATGATTATTACTCCTTGGTGGGGAATGCAAACATTCGGATACAGTTTGTTTAATCTGCAATGAGAACAGTTAAAACCTTTTTGTGCAGGAATAACTTGGAAAAGGTTGGAACATGATGGTGAATGAAGGAATTCTTTGTCCCCAGTATGTGACTAATATGTGATGTACCTTTCCTTGTTCTCTGAGAAGAAAACAGGTCATGGATCCACGACATTCAACACAAGAAACTTGAGGCTGAGAAAAAATATCAAAGCTGTGTGAAAACTCTAAGAATTTCTGTGTGTATTCCACAATGACTCCTATAGGCATTCAGGCAATCAAGATCCTTCTGAAAGGTACTTACTGTAGCCTCCGTTTGGCTTTTACAGTCTTTCCGATGGACAAACATTTTTTTCTTGTCACACGAGGTGGGTTTTAATAACACATTAATCATGCGCTTGTCATAATTCTGTCATAGGGAAAGATACATGTAAAAAAATACAATGAAATAAAGAATAAAGATGACAACCATACATAGAAGATGTTTAAACATTTTTTTATCAAGCACTTTAAGGCATAAGCACAGAAAACAATCAATCAAAACATACAGTAAAATGATAATGGTTTAACATTTTATTTAAATAACTTACAGTGCTTAAAATGGAGTCAAAATCAATGTGTTTGTTTTTCCCATGTCTCTCATTGACTTCATCTATTGCCTTGTCAATAATATTTTTCTCATATTGGCTTAGTTGATCATATGTTCCGTCTGTAGACTCCAGCAGTAACAGAGCATTAAGCAGTAACAGTAAACCTCTCATCTTGCACAGTAACTGATGTTCTGCGCTGTTTGCCTGATGTAGTCTGATCTGTCGCATCTACACAGACCACAACAGCTGTGATTGGTCTGCTCTGTAACCAGAGGCCCTCCCCAGGATGATGGAAAAGACAGCGTTTCTGCAGGTTTTATGCACTGAAAAAAACTCAAAACTCTCCAACTCAAAAATCCTAAAATCTAAATGTTTCAGTTGGCCTGATTAAATTTGTGTGAATTGTATTTTATCAGTTGTGGCAACAGTCTGTTAATGGGTTCAATCAGCAATAATATGTTGAGCCAATGGAAAAAAATTTAGTTACATGCCCCAAAAGAAAAAATGTATGAAAAACATAAATACATTAAGCAAAATACAGAATACGAACAACAGTTTTGAAATGTTATCACATCACTTTATTAACAAATTAATTCTAACACAGGATATTTGATGAAAATATCTTATTTTAAATATGGAAAAACACTAAAAGAAGTGAAGTATGCAAAATCGTGCATATTTGAATTTATTCATTTTATTGATGTCTTTTATTCATTTCTTTTAATATTTTTTCTTTGTCATGAATCTTATTAATCTTTTCTTAATGAATTCTATATCCTTTTCATGCCTTATTTTACATGATTTTCCCTGTACATGTTATTGATTTCTTTAAGTGTATTTTCCTTCAGACTTGAATGTATGATTTACCGTGTTATCAAAGTGCATCTGTTTTCATCTCTGCAGTCATGACATTATACAAGATCTGCTAAATTACAAGAACATGGTGACCTAATCTTATCTGCATCTTTAAATGGTTTGAAGTAAGAGAAAGACCAAGAATTTTAAAGGTACTGTCAGAGTCACGTTCAAGTTTGCCGAAGTTATCATGGACTTACAGTTTGTTTTCCTTAGTCATGTTTTCTTTTGTTCTATTTTCCTGACACAATCCGTCACAAGGACACTGCACCAATCATCACAGCTGTTAGCCATTTGAGTTAATCGTCTGTGTATATAAGTTCAGTTCCTTTGCTTTTCCTTCAGTGTCTTTGCCTGGTCTTATTTCGATTGTGGTTGTGTTGCTTGTTTCTCTGTTGGATCGTACCTGTTTGGATTATTGAAGTTTAACTGTTTATACTCATCTTCATTTTTGTGTGTGTGATTACACAACCAGCACGTTACAGGTACTTTCCCTAGTCCCTTTCTTACAGCATATTAATTGTGTAATTTCAGAAATCTTCTTTCTTTCTTTCTTTCTTTCTTTCTACTCTGATCTTCACAAAGTTTATCTAATAGATAAATTACTTTTATTATTATCTATTGACAGAACTTATCTCAATTTTTTTTTTCAATTAGAATTTTAATATTTACTTTATTTTTATTTTATTTAATAATTTGTTGTTCCTTAGTCAAAGTTTGATCTCTGACATTACTCATCTGCCTGGATCACACTGCATCAAGAAATCTTCTGCATAACAGGATGTCTTGATGTGGTGAAGAAAACTTTAAAAAGCAGCACTGCATATAACCTGCAAAAAAAAAAAAAAAAATTCCCCTGCATCACATGTGAAGACATGTGAACCACAAGATGAAGGTGGACATGTTTACAATTATACTAAAAGGTCTTTTATTTAGCCTTCTTAAAATGTCTAAACTATTAATCAGATGACAAAAGGCATGTATTAGATTGTGTACAACAGTTTTTTATTTATTTATTTGACTAAAGTTTTGATATAGAGGCCTTTTGTGTATCAAATATGATAGACTTTATAGGGTTAATAATATCTTTGAGCATCTTGTTTATCTTGCCATGTGACTTCCTCAAAATGGTCAAGCAACAAAACCCATAACTTTCTGGCAAAGACTTAGTTTCCACCAGTAACCACAGAATAAGATAAATATATACTGACAAACAGAGTAGATAAATTTCAATATATGGTGTGACAACCCAAGAAAATGAGCTGGTGCAGATATTTAGCTAGAGATATACTGTTATGTATGCTCAGAATAAAATGCCAAAAAAAATGGAAGCTGGGATAAATTTTAAAATTATGATCAATAGAAATAAGCACAAATGAAAAAATTGCATCACTTTCATTTGAACAATTCTTTACCAAAAATTGTTCAAAATGCGTGAAAAATTAATATTGAAACTAAACTACCTAATGATGTCACTTACCATGATGTGAGCATTCGAGATCGAGATGTGGCATAAAGATGTGGTGAATTCTGCTCTTCGAGCTTATGCAAAAAGAACTGTTAGAATTATTACTATGATAAATGGCAAATGACTGAAAATCTATTGTTTCTCAAACTCCATTGTTTCCTCCTTCTTATATAAATCTCATTTGTTTAAAAGACCTCCGAAGAACAGGCGAATCTCAACATAACACTGACTGTTACGTAACAGTCGGGATCATTAATATGTATGACCCCAATATTTGCATATGCCAGCTCATGTTCAAGGCATTACACAAGGGCAGCCAGTATTAACGTCTGGATCTGCACAGCTGAATCATCAGACTAGGTAAGCAAGCAAGAACAATCGCGAAAAATGGCAGATGGAGCAATAATAACTGACATGATATCATGATATTTTTAGTGATATTTGTGAATTGTCTTTCTAAATGTTTCGTTAGCATGTTGCTAATGTACTGTTAAATGTGATTAAAGTTACCATTGTTTCTTACTGTATTCACGGAGACAAGACTGTCGTTATTTTAATTTTTTAAACACTTGCAGTCTGTATAATTCATGAACACAACTTCATTCTTTATAAATCTCTCCAACAGTGTATAATGTTAGCTTTAGCCACGGAGCACTATCAAACTCATTCAGAATCAAATGTAAACATCCAAATAAATACTGTACTTACGCGATTAGACATGCTGCATGATGAACACTTTGTAAAGATCCATTTTGAGTGTTATATTAGCTGTGTGAACTTTGTTTATGCTGGTTAAGGCAGTCAAGAGCTCGGGGGCAGGGGAGCACGAGATTTAAAGGGGCTGTGCACTGAATCGGTGCATATATAATTATGGCTAAAAATAGGCAGTTAAAAAAATTTATTAAAAAAAAATCTATGGGGTATTTTGAGCTGAAACTTCACAGACACGTTCAGGGGACACCTTAGACTTATATTACATCTTGTTAAAACTGGTTCTAGGGCACCTTTAAACTGACTTTTTGCCTCACTGCTTTATCAGGTAATGACATTGCAGGCAGCGTTTGCACACGAAAGCACCTCACGAAACTGATTTCAGACAGACTTCTGAGGCTGCACAACAGTTTAATGATCTACATCAAAATAGCTCAAACTTTGGTGATAACTAAATGAATATTTAATTACTACAATAGTAATTTCACACTAGAAATAACATCATAAGTTTAAAACAATGGTCAAAAACATATTCACACACAAACTGACCACCAACCCCAACTTTCAGACGCCATTTTTATTTTTTAGTTCAACCTTCACAGAATGGAAAGCACGGGATTGTGGGATATCAAAGACAGCGAAGGATACATCTATGCTGCCTTCAAAAATCAATCAGATGAAGGAATCTCATGAGACAGCTAATATTTCCTAAATACATATAAGATGAGAAGGTAGGATAAGAATCCTAAATCAACTTAAGATTTGTTTTTGTAATACGAATTTGTGAAAAATCCTGAATTAACATACCTTAAGTTAAGACCGAAGATAGAAAGTTTCTGTGATGCGCCCCCTGGAAAACCCAAACTTTTAAAAAACTGGTTTCAACAGGTTTTAACATTACAAAGTGATGTTGGTTCAATATCACTTTTGCACCTGCAATTACAATATTTTTCAATTGCTTACACACTTTTGTCCAATCTGTAGTCATATTTTCAAAACATATTTAGCAGAACATCCATCTGTTGTGGCCATACCATTAACACAATTCATGTCGTTTTCACACAAAATGCAGTGTTAACACGTTTCTAAAATGCTTAAATTTTCTTTTCATACAAGCTTTCCCCATACCAAAATCATAGATCTTTCTCATCTTTGCTTAAACACAGCAAGTCAGAAATGAAGACCCAATGTTCCAATCATTAAATATAGCATAAACCTTTACTTCTGTAATAACAGCAGCTCAAAAGTATTAAAAAAATATATCAAACAAATACTGAAACAACTGATAAGCAGTTTTAAGTGGCAGATTACTGAAATATTGAGAAATAGTAGATTCCAGTCTCAGTTGGAGTCATAGTCAGGTGTTGAAGTTATTTTCATTACATGGACACACAGTATAATATGATCGGATTTGTTCAGTGTGGATGAAGAACAACACAGAGGAGCAGAGAGAAAAAAAATGTCTAGGTGAAGGAGAGGAACAGATGAAGGAGCAGAGAGGAAGAGGAGAGAAGGAAGAATGTGTGCTGGATTGTGCATCTCTATGATTTTCCTCTTTTACACGTGTAACCTATGAAAGCTTACAGAAAATAAAAAAAAGTAATTGTGTCTTTTTATCTCACAAGTCTGACTTTTTTTCTCTCAATTCCTATAGTTTATATTTCACAATTCTGAGGGGAAAAAAAGTCAGAATTGTGAAATGTAAACTCACAATTGCAAAAAAATAAATAAATGGAATTGTGAGATAAAAAGTCACAATTACCTTTTATGCTTTTTTTTATTCTGTGGTGGAAAAAAAGGTTCCATAATAACCAAAGACCATGTATGTTGGATTTGTTGTTGATCAATGGCATCAATTTCAGTAAAAGCTTTATACAACAATGTTCCCACTATGTTCCATATATGCAGAATATGTGGTCTGCGTAGGGAACTGACTATCCCACCCTCTACAGGGACACCATCAACCCCAGCCCCGGAAAGAGATTTCATCAGAGGGGGACACTGAAGTTCTGCAGAGGAGACTCATTTGACCAGTAGCTGCCCTGAGCAATTCTTACTTTCTTCTTCTCTTTTTCTACTGTACATTCCATAAAATAAAGACTCACTTCTATTGCGAAGAATGCACACATTCAACACTCAACCAAAAATGTAGAATGGCTTACATGTAAGGAAACTGAATTTTAAAAACTATGGATTTCATATTTTCTGCAGGTAGAACCATTTTTGTAATGCCATCAACTGTTAGTATTTTGACAGTCATTGCGCTTTGATTGACTATATGTTCATGATAGAAAACGAATGCGAGTGTTTTAACTTAAATCAGGTTTGCTGTGTTTTTTTATAGAGTTAGTATATGTAGAAATAGGTTTTTAGCATTTTAAAATGTAGAGTTTGTGTTTATTTAACAAAATCTGGTTTTGGGCAGAAAATTAATTATTTGGCTTATTGTGTGATGTAGGTGTGTTGCTGTGTTAAGAGTTTAGAAAAAGTACTTTAAGTATTGGTAAACACTTAGCAATTGTAAAAAACTGTAATATATTATCAACATTGCATTATAGCACGTGTCTGAGAACCTATCGTGTTGTTGGAGATGTTTCTGCAGTTCTTCTGGATTCAATCTATATCATTTTTTTTCGGTTTCTTCATGTAATCACAGACTTGATGATGGTGAAATTGTGTGTAGAGTTACACAAAAATACAAAATAGTTAAAATAGTTTTGAATTAAGGTGTTTGCTTTTGAAAGATATGTGTGTAAGCAATTAAAAAAACCTAAAAAAACTAAAGGGAAAGGTGTATATCAGTACAGTGAAAGGCATGTGCCCTCTAGTGGTTAAGTATGAAAGTGCAATTAAAGGGATAGACTTTCCTACATTGCCGTCACCAAATTTACTATCTAAATTTGCAATTAGTTAGGAAATTTATTATTTTCTTCCACATGTTCCCATTATGGCAGCTTAACCAAACAGGCAACAGGCCAAGATAAGATAACACTTTCATTTGCACTTCTGCAGTGCGTGTGCGATTATGTTAAATTCATTCAGAGGATGGTCTGAAGCAGTGGTTCTCAATCTCATTTTAACATTCAAAATGAAACACGGCCCCTATGAACCACCAAGAGCAACAGTTCAGGCTAAATAATAAATTACATTTCCATTTGTTTTTCACCAAACCCTATGTCTTATGCCTTCAGATCACTCCGAATATACGGCACAAGTCGAATACGACCATTTTATGATACTTTTGCATCTTTTTTAAAGCTTGAAAAGAGAGTCATACTGCCATTACATTATAAGATTAAGTGTGAGCAGGACCATTTAAAAAGATTTCTCAGTTTGTGTTCAGAAAAAAAGGTAATAATATAGCCTATATTTATTTAAGTTAAACAAAAAGCATTGGTTATTACAGAGGATTCTTCTCAACACTTACATTCTCAATTTCAGTTGTTACCATCAAGGAGATGTTTTGAGATGTAAAAGAACCTGAATGTCACTCCTGTTTCCACCTCCTCACAGTGTGAACATCCCGCCTGTACAGTATTGTGTACTGTGTGTGTAAAATATAAAATTAAAGAATAGAACAGAAAGTGGTGCATAGAAATGTATTTATTTCCCCAAGCAGTGTTTATGACACTATTACATTTTAAATGCATAAGCATAAACTAACAAGCATTTTAATAAAAAAAAATAAATAAAAATAAAACATTGTGGTTCACAGCATTGAACCTATCTGGTCATAATGCCAGATGTTTCTGAATACAAAATATTTAATTTACTCTCATTTTTTTCCCTTTATCAAGGCTTTAAAATGTCCAGTTGTTGCTGAATGTCATATGTCCCTATATATGATTACAATCACTCATAAAGCAATAATTTCTTTAAATGAAAAGTAAACATTTACTGTCCCCTGCCATAGTTTACTAATCTGTAAAAATTGTGCTTTTTGAAAGAAAAAGATGCATGTGAAAGGCTATTTAAGCACTGAAGCAGATAACTAGCTCATCAGTTACTCTAAAGCATCGCTGTCAAACAAGAAACTCAACACCAGAGAGCAAGTGAGACCTATGGTCTTAAACATTGATCTATCACTGGTCTATTTGAACCTGGTCTTCCACAAAGGATACAATAGCCACGGTTACAGCGGTAAAGTGGCACACGGTTAGCAATCATCTGTAGTCCATTTCTAAGATCTGGACTATTTTGGTCATTTGTGTAGATATGTGTGTAAACAAAGGCTTTCATTCCCCGGTATTCATTTAATCTAACAAGACTTCGCAAAATATTGTCTCTGTCATTGTTATTGAGACAACGGTTTAAACACGGACTATTTAAGGTGTAGAAAACCACACACCCATTCCTTCCTCTATTCATCAAGTCTGTCAAATAGGAATGTCTTGGAGGATTCATCAGTAAATGCTCTGAATGTGCATTTATATGAAACCCTGCAGCGATGACTTGATGGCCTCTGTAGACATTCATGCTGTGAGGTCTTGTGTAGCGTCTAACTGTTCTTGGTGCGTCATGTGTCAGAAAGTTGTGTCTTGTGGGTTCGAATCCACTTCGACACTGCACTTTTGGGACAGTGATGGCTACTGCATACTGACCATTGTTAAAAAAACTGGTTTAAAAAAAGAAAAGAATTATCACCATTTACATATGCAAAGTAACTGAGAAATCAAACATGCATGCTGGGACTGTGTGAAACAACAGTACAAACTTTAACATTTGGGCAAACTCATCATGTGTCATTGATCTGTTTTATGTTTCCATGCAATCATACAAAAATGTATTTGTGCTAGAAACACACTTTAGTTATGATTACCTATAAATATAGTGAGATCACATTGTCACTGTTAGCTACATTATGCATATAATGTTAACAAATACAATCTTATTGTACAGTGTTACCCCTTCATTTCATACAGCAACATGAAAACGTACTTGTTACGAAAATATGTTTGAATCCTGAAAAGGGTTTCCTCGTCCACATTTTCGTTCACCACACTTTGAATACAGGAAAGCAAAACAATCCCGAGAAGAAGGACCCTCAAAGGCACAGTGAAAACCTATAAAATAATAATAATAATCAACAGTCATAATTTTCCTCCATGTAGTTATTAGCAACCATATTGGCTAAAGTCTGATCTGACTCATGTCCCACTCTCCTCTCTGTCTCTCCTGTCCTGTCAGCTGGAAGTTTGACACAGAAAAAGATCTTCAGACTGAGTTTAAGCAGATTGTGGCTCATGTTCCTCTCTTCCACTGTGAGAGAATCAGTGTTTCGCTTGTAAAGCAGAAGGAAACACTGTCTTAGACTCTCATAATCCTAACCTGCTGTCTCCAATTGACACATTTTTAATCTTTCAGATTAAAATCTTAAATATTCTGCTGATGTATCAAAGGCATTTTCAAGTCATTTAGTTTTCAAAAGAGCTGAAAATATTAATCTTTCTTGTAAATTCTAAAAGTGTTGTTACTATATTTACATCACATTACACAAGTATTTTAATCAAGTAAGCATTAAAGCATTTTTCTTTTAGCATTAAAGCAACTCTTTCTCAAAAGCTTTTACATGTCCACACTCATGTTTTTTCTCTCAGAGTTCAAAGAGGATCACATTGTAGGAATATCTATATACCATACAGATGCACAAAGAGAGTAAATGTATGATCCTGCAGCACTATTTATCAGCATGATCAGTTTGGTCTTGTGCAAACATCAATTGTGATCAATATTGCATTGTGTTGCTTGATATTGTTGTTTGACATTTATCGCGCATGTGAATGATCTGACAGTTTCTATCAGCTGTTAGAATTGTGTGAGGTCACATGAGGAGCTTTAGCACTGATGATGATGGCATAAAGTGATGAAGAAGTGTGAATATGACTTACCATTGTCTCAGGATGTTCAGAGATGCTGTGTGAGTCGGCAGTGAAGCAGGAGTGATGAGGAAGATGAAGTAGATGGTTTTTATTCTGACACTCGACCAGCCCTCTGCTTCAACACCATAAAAACACCAATTAAAATCCTTCACAGTTTCATCACTGACTCATTTAATAATGTCTGAGCATCTTTGTGTGTCTCACCATGTATGGTAATGTTGGACTTCCTCAAAATGGTCAATAAGAAATAGAACAATAATTCCTCCAAGGATAACACTTTTATAAATTGTAAAACATTAATAAATCATTAACAAACACTATATAATGCTTAACAGATCAGATCATTAGTTAATGTATGAAGACTTAAGATGCAAAAGCCTCTAAGTGCTATCTGAAATTTTCTTCTAAAATAAGCTTTTTTATCAAGCTTGTATGTTCATATTGCCATTAAAGTGGAATTACTGAACCTAAACATAAGAGCTTGATAAAAATGCTTCTTTTAGAAGAAAATTTCTGACGGCACTTAGAGGCTTTTGCATCTGAAGTCTTCATATATTCACATAGCCAGAAATATGAGATAATGTGTATGTTAATGTTTACTAATGCTATTGATTTTTTTAAACATTACATGTTGATTAACAGATTATTATTCAATGTAAATAAAAATTGTATTTGTATAGCACATTTCATACACAATGGTAATTCAAAGTGCTTTACATAAAGAAGAATAATAAAAATAGAACATAAGGAATAGAAATAACAGTAAAAACAGAGAATTTTGCTATCTGGATGGATGAGCTAGGAAGTCTTAGGGAGTTGTTGTTGTTGTTGTTGTTGTTGTTGTTGTTGTCCGTCAGAGCAGATCTAAATGGATCTTCCTCACACGACAGGACTGCTACCTGTTAAGGCACTTCAAACTGATAAACAAAGTTTCAATCTCCCCTTTTGCCAAGACACCTCAAACTGCACCACACAGCCCTAATCCCTCTTCTGGAGATATCTTATCTATGCAACTCAGATCAAATTTCCCCTTTGGAAAGTGTCCCGACTGTAATCCAGAGATATCTTAACCAAGCACCACAGCTCAAATTTCCCCATGGTTTGTCCCCTTATCCAAATTTACCAAATTTTAACTGTAAACTGTCTGTAAAGTGCTTAAAATTACTAATAAAAACTATTTTTTCCACAACATTTGTAAATGTAAAAGTGCATTAGGTAATATATGAATCAAAGTTTAATGAGATGTTAGCATTTTACTTACATTAAATAATGATCTGTTAATCGTTATGTAATGTTTAATAAGTTTTTTAAACATTAACAATGATGTTATCTCATACCTAGGTTTGGATATATTAACTTAATTTAATATACACTGAACAAAATTATAAACGCAACACTTTTGTTTTTGCCCCCATTTTTCATGAGCTGAACTCTTTTTCTATGACTTTTTCTATGTACACAAAATGCCTATTTCTCTCAAATGTTGTTCACAAATCTGTCTAAATCTGTGTTAGTGAGCACTTCTCCTTTGCCGAGATAATCCATCCACCTCACAGGTGTGGCATATCAAGATGCTGATTAGACAGCATGATTATTGCACAGGTGTGCCTTAGGCTGGCCACAAAAAAAGGTGAACAAGGCCTCTTTTACTGAAATCATGTGACTTTGGCAGTTTGATACACTCTCCAAACCACTGATTCGAAACAAAAGATTTATAAAGCTTTGAAGCTTCATGAAGCAGTGTTTTGAAATCGCCCATCGCTAGATATTGTTGAATAAAGTTGTTATTTTGTTATTTTGTCAAAAAGTATTCTCGTTGCTTAACATTAAGGTTGAACCACTGTAGTCACATGACCTGTTTTAAATATGTCTTTAGTAACTTTCTACACATTTTATTTCTTGCTGGCAATGAAGGCCTCACTCAGGCATCTAATTTTACCAAAAATATCTTAATTTGGGTTCTGAAGACGAACGATGGTCTTACGGGTGTAGAACGACATGAGGGTGAGTAATTCATGACTGAATTTTGGGTGAACTAACCCTTTAAGAGTTTAGAAAAAGCACTTTATTTATTACTAAATGCTTGTTAGCATAAAACACTGGGTTAAAGACAAGCCAATCTGTTAGAACAGAGTCTACTGAAGAAAGACAATAAATATTTTTTTTTTTCTACTGAAGAAAGACAAAAAAAGCTATATTTTCTCACACATTTGACCCTTTGACACTGAAGCTGAGTGTGTGAATAAATACTTGCATGTCTCATCCCATTGCTCTTAACAACTGATACAATCTACCAGATCATTCATGTGTACAAAGATAAGCAGATTGCAAGGTGCTGCAATACATTGCAATATTGATCATGACTGCTGCTTGCACAAGACCAAACAGATCATGTTGATAAATTTTACTGCTTAAACATTATTATTATTATTATTATTATTATTATTATTACAACCCTGGAATTTCAGAACTTATTTAAACTTTTTTTTTTAAAATTACTATATGCAATAAGATATAGAAAAACACATTGCAGCATTTCTGATTCATTCTTGTTACAACTGCTGCAGTAGTCAGTAAAATGAAAAGATGTCATTCTTCTATTCTAGTATGAAATACTGATTTATGTGAAAAGTCCTTCAGTCTTCTAAAATAAAAGTTCATCATTTATGTAAATATCCCTGTTGTTTTAGGTCAGTGTGTAATGATGACACTCTTTCTGAGTGAGATTTGTTGCTTGTGTTATGCTGGAAAGAGCTTATTTGAGACTTACAGATTTTCTCAATCGATTTGACATGTTTCTCCAAACTCGGATCACTGTCCTCAAAACAGTTAACACAGTGACACTTTGTAGTTGTCCTAAACAGATTGTACATTTCATTCATCTGAATCCTTTTCTCAAAACACTACACACAAAATTCTCAAATATTTTCATAATAGATAATACGTCCAACCAAAACTTTAGTTTTTCTGGATTGCTTAAACACATTTCTTGAAACTATGCCTCATATTCTCAAAACAGTAAACACAAATCCATAACGTCTCACCCAATTCCCCAAATGTTCAGGTCAAAATGAAGCTCTACACTCAAAACCATTCACTCTTGCTGAAAAACCAAACTTTGCCCTCAGACATCACACACAAGCCCTCAAAAACACACACACTACAACAAAGTCTTACACACTAGTGAGATAAATTCAAAACAATACTACAAAAAACAAAAACAAAAACCAGTAATAAGTTGTGCTGCTTGTGGTTTTTCCTCTCAAGGAACTTTTCACATGATGAACACGTGTATATACTTTTGCACATTTTTTATTCTTTAATGTACAGTACAATACACCAAACAACAACAAAAAATATTCTGCCCCAGCATCACATCTTTGGTCTGAGACAGGCCAGCGAATATCGTCATCTTCACAGGCTGTACTGGCCCTATCCAGGCAGCGGGGGGAAAATCCTCCTGATCCACCCCTGACACACATCAAATGTCTAGTCAGGATTCTTCCATTCCATCGTCTCTGTGTCCTACAAAAACAGAAATACTGATAACTGTAACATCCTTTTTACACAATGGAAGCAGACAGAAACTCTATCTGTATGTAAGGCACTTTGATGCATGTGTTGTAACAGAGTACAGCACTCAAAAGTTACAGTACACTGAGGTACACCAGCCTGTTTTCCTCCCTGAAGGTTCTTATGATCGAGGCGACGGTGAAGGAACTTAAGTTTGGCTGAACTCATTACCCAGCCTGCCTCATAGTCATACCATGGACAAGGACATTTTCAACTAGTGGCACGTATTTCCTCTAAGACTCATTGTCTCCTTGCCCCTCCTCCTCCTCTTCCTCTACTCCTCACACTCATCTTCCTCTCTGGTGTACTCGACCCTTTAAATCACGTCTCTCTGGATCCATTGTTCCAAAACTAAATGAACTCGGGCTCTTTTATCTCTATTGAAGGTTCTGATCAATGTGTGATAAATTTTGACTCTTAGTGTTTCCACGTGGGTAACTGTGTGCTAATTGAGCTCAAGCTACGCTGACTTGAGTGAACAATATTGAATGCTAGTGCTTTCTGAATGACAATATGGTGTAGGCTATGGGGCACCATCAACACCACACACACACCCCCAGAAAGAGATTTTAACCAAGAGGACACTGAAGTTCTGCACAGGGGACTTATTTGATCAGTAGCTGAAGTGAGGAATTCTGTTACTTTCTTCTTTTTTTCAGCTGTATGCTGAAACAACTGTTAATGTAATGTAACAAGTAATGACTCATTCACTTTTAGATAGTTGCTATTTTGCTATTTTGCCAAGAATGCACACATTCAACAATCAATCAAAAATGTAGAATGACTTACATGTAAGCATTTTACTATTACTGCTGTAAATTTGAAAACAATTTATTTGACATTTTTTGTGCACCAAAAAACACAATGTATAGTGATGGACGATTTTCAAAACACTGCTTCATGAAGCTTTGAAGCTTTATGAATCTTGTTTTGAATCAGTGGTCCGGAGCGTGTATCAAACTGCCAACTGGTGACCTTTAGGTGTGTTCAACATCGGCTGCGGCTGGATGTAACCGATCGGCGAGAGTATCCGCGTGCAGGCGGGGAGGAGCTGAAAACAGAGACGTGAAGTCGGACACTTTCTGCTTCTCGTAGTGACGCTCACGCTGCGTTTGCATACTTTATCACAGCTGAAGTGAAACAAATGCAATATTTGACTAATACACTGATGTTTCAGAGACATTTTCATTCAATACTTCATGTACTGCTTACAGCGTCTTTTTTTACAAGAATAAAGTAGTGGGGTCTACATTTTTTATTAGTTTTATTTTGATAAACATGACACAATACAACATCACAACTACATGAAAAGAGCTTTAACTGTTATAAAAATACAGATTTGTGAGCATTAGTGGAACTGAAGGCGTGACAATAAACATGAAACACACGTGATCGTTGTCATGCGGTGAATCCAGCCAATCGTGAAACAGCTGTGTCGTCATCAGAGTTCATGCAGCTCCTCTTGAGACACTGCGCTGGCTGCCTCAGGCAGCTGATCTCGAATCGCTCTTGCGGTACTTTGAAGCCATTCGTCACAGTCACATGGCATCGGCGCTGTCCCAAGTCAGACAAACTTTCTTATCAGCATGCATTGCTTCAAGTCGGCCACCGATCGGTCTGTGCGGCGCTGCATCAAGTCGAACAAGTTTAGAAACACTTATGATGTAACGAAGCCTCGTTTACTGAAATCACGTGACTTTGGCAGTTTGATTCACGCTCCAAACCACTGATTCGAAACAAAGGATTCGTAAAGCTTCGAAGCTTCATGAAGCAGTGTTTTGAAATCATCCATCACTAGATATTGTTGAATAAAGTTACTATTTTGTCAAAAAGTATTCTCGTTCCTTAATAACATTAGGGTTGAACCACTGTAGTCACATCAACTGTTTTAAATATATCTTTAGTAACTTTCTAGGCATTTTAAAATGTTAATTGTCTTGCTGGCAATGAAGGCCTCACTGAGCCATCAGATTTTATCAAAAATATCTTAATTTGTGTTCAGAAGATGAACGAAGGTCTTACGGGTGTAGAACGGCATGCAGGTGAGTAATAAATGACTGAATTTTGGGTGAACTAACCCTTTAAGAGTTTAGAAAAAGCACTTTATTTATTACTAAATGCTTGTTAGCATAAAACACTGGGTTAAAGACAAGCCAATCTGTTAGAACAGAGTCTCCTGAAGAAAGACAAAAAATATTTTTTTTTCTACTGAAGAAAGACAAAAAAAGCTATATTTTCTCACACATTTGACCCTTTGACACTGAAGCTGAGTGTGTGAATAAATACTTGCTCTCATCCCATTGCTCTAAACATCTGATCAAATCTGCCAGATCATTCACTTGTAGAAAGATAAGCAGATTTCAAGGTGCTGCAATACATTGCAATATTGATCGCGACTGCTGCTTGCACAAGACCAAACAGATCGTGTTGCTAAATTTTACTGCTCAGACATTATTATTACAGTTTTTTTATGATTGCTTAAGCACAATTTTAAAAACAAGGCTCATTTTGTCACAACACTACACACTAGTATCCACACACACAAGTAGCAGAACACCTCAGATCTTTTGCAAAATGAAACACTTCATTCAAAACTTTATTAATTACATTAATTTAACAAAACCCAACTTTGACACCGTATGGGACACACATGGTTCATACATTTGGATTCTGTTTGATTCATTTACACACTGCTGTGCTCAATCTTAAACACTTGTAACTTTTGGGTGAAAACAGGTCTTAAAGGGACCGTAGCCTAATTTTGTCATTACAGTTTTTCTCAAATGCTAAAACACAAAAGCCAATCCTCTAAACCAAATGACCAGTTGTCTAAACACATTTACTAAATCTAGCCATCATTTTCCAATATCATAAACACATTTCACATGAAGACACAATTCACAAAACACAATCCTCCGTTCTCATAAATCTTAACACATTTTTCTTTGCTAAAACACAAGTTGCAAAAGAACTCTGCTCATATTCTCAAATGAAAGCTCATGTGATGCAAAATGCTTGCCACAGTCAGCAATATTTGAACACAATGAACACACCTGGCGTCATGCATTACACACAACGACTCAAAATTGAAGACACTTGTTGCTAATGCTGAGACCACATGTATAAAAGCAAGTTCAGAGTGCACAGTTTGCTGAAGATTCAAACAAACACAATGGATGAAGGCAGAGTCAGGGGAAGAGGAATTTGAGTCAGAGGAGGGAGAAGAGCTGGCCATGGAAGAAGAGGAGCAGACCAACGAGGAAGAGGAGTTCAAATCAGAGGAGGAAGGGGAGCAGGCCAACAAGGGAGAGGAAAAGGTCCAGTAGGGAGAGCAAGACAACCTCGCACCATCATTACGGACGAGATGCGAGCAACAGTCATTGACCATGTCATTGTCCATGGCATGACAATGGCTGAAGCAGGACTACGAGTCCGTCCAAACCTGAGTAGGTTCACCTTGGCCACCATTATCAGGGCATTCAGACAACACAACAGGTATTGTACTCTATTGCTTTCTTTGTCACAATACAATTTTACAAGCCTGTGAAAGTAGTCTATTGGTTTCAAATCAGTTGTTACTGTATTGTAAAACATGTCAATAGACAACACATGTTTCTTTCTTTAGAGTTGAAAGAATGCCACATAGAGGTGGGAGGGTTGCCATATTTACAGCGGCACAAGAAACCCTCATTGTGGATATGGTTCGAGAGAACAACCTCATCAGACTCCGGGAGATCAGAGACAAAGTCATTGCCGATAATGTCAACTTTGAGAGCATTGATGATGTCAGCTTAGCCACAATAGACCGAGTTCTCCGGCGCCAAAAGATGCGGATGAAACGGGTCTAAAGGGTTCCCTTTGAGCGCAACTCTGCGCGACACAAAGACCTACGTTACGAGTATGTGCAAGTAAGTATACATCCATGTTCACAGTACAGTTAGTGGACATACTGTGTTGCTCAGTGGCCTACATTACTTCTGGACAATACTGTGCTACCTGATTGACTGTTGTTCTGAACACCTGTGCACTTTCACATTATCACAGAGGATATTACAGTTGGACGTGATGGCCAGACCTCATGAGTAGCTCTTCCTGGATGAGGCTGGCTTCAACCTTCAGAAACGAAGGCAAAGAGGCCGTAACATCATTGGCCAAAGAGCCATCACTGAGGTTCCTGGCCAACAGGGGGGTAATATTACTCTTTGTGCGGCCATGGGTTTGGAGGGGCTTGTCCACCGGCATGCTGTCCTTGGGTCTTACAACACCCAACATCTCCTCAACTTCCTAGAGGAGCTAAAAGACATCCTCCTGGACCGCCAACAACACCATCCTGGGCCCGCACATCACATTTATGTGACCATTTGGGACAATGTACGCTTCCACAAAACAAACCAAATCAGAGAGTGGTTCACCACCAACAGTAACCACTTTTTAAACGTCTGTCTGCCACCCTACTCCCCTTTCCTGAACCCTATAGAGGAGTTCTTCTCATCGTGGAGATGGAAGGTTTATGACAGACAACCATACACTAGAGAGAACCTCCTAAGGGCAATGGAGCTGGCCTGTGTTGACATCCCAGTGGAGGCCTTCCAAGGATGGATTCGCCATTCCAGGGCGTTTTTCCCGCGGTGCCTGGCAAGAGACAATATAGCCTGCGATGTGGATGAGGTGATGTGGCCCGATGCAGCTCAGCGACATGATGCCGCACAGTGATTGTGGTGTGTGTGTGGTGTGAATAAAGTAAATAAAAAAACTTCACACCCTGATCATGTTTTCAAGAGTACTGTTGTGTGCAATAGATTGTTTTTGCATGGAGTTGTGTTACAGTAGTGTACATGCAGAATTTACTATAGATTTATACTCTTCATATGAAACTCACAAATCTAAATGCCTAATCCTCTGCAGAGATCTAAGAACATCCATTACTGTAAAGTTTCTAAAAACATGCATTGGCAGTTATGAAATAAAGAACCTTCTCACAAATTGAGCATTGTGTTTTCAATTGTTTTGCTGTAGTGTGTAATGATGTGTATAGTGTTTACATTTTTGAAAGCTTCGAGCTGCTCTTTTGGTGTGAAAGTTTGAGTTTTGAAGTGAGAAGGTGTGGTTGTGTTTATGTAGCTTTAGAAAAGGGTGTTGTGTTTAGACATTGGGGAACATGGAGGAAACGTTTGTGAAATGTGTTTTAGCATTTGAGAAAAACTGTAAAATATTACTGTAGGAATGTAGCAAATTGCTGTCTTATTCAGTTTTGTATTATGTTATTGGTTTGAACATAAGTTTAACAGTTTTGAAAACAGTATGTAAGCATGTGCAAATTGGCCTGTACATACAAAGAGTTTTGGCAGTTGTTGTGTCTGAGTGAGAAAAGAATTCATGAAATTTGAGAGATGTAGTCATTGAATGCATTTTGTGCCAAAGCAATGATAATTGATCCTCAGTTTAGCCCACATAGACTTCTGTTGTGCTCACTGTGTGAAGAGTTTTGCAAAAGTGACCTAAGTATTGAGAAATGTGTCCTAGCGTCTGTAAAAAACTGTAATGCATAGTTGTATGGAAACAGAAAAACAATCTTCCATGTTTACTGTAAATCATGAAACTTTCAGGTTAACGAGATTCATTGTCACCAATTAGCATGGAGCATAAACCAATTAGACTACAATATCCATGGATGTATCCTAATATTTTATCATAATGCTTCATCAGACACTGTGTCTATGGCCCCAAATACTGTACCACCTTCTCACACTGCAAAAAATGCTGTTCTTACTTAGAGTTTTTGTCTTGTTTCTAGTCAAAATATCTTAAAGTTCTTAAATCAAGAAGCATTTTCTTGACAAACTTACTTAATTTTGACTTATTTTTCCTGAAAACAAGAAAATATTTTTTACTGAATAAGACAGCAATTTGCTACATTTCTACAGTAATATTGTAATGAAATATATGCTGAATCTAAAAAATCAAATACTATCAAAGCAATTAGATGAAACTGAACACCTAAACAAGCATTCGAGGAAAACTTCGGAATAATTTTGTGCTGTTATGTAAACAAGATTCATGTAACGAACTGCAGTGAATTATAAACAATAGACAGTGTTATTCTTGAGTTGTTAAGAAATTTTACAAAAGAAAACATTGTATAATGATATCTGATGTCAGTGTTTTTAGGTCAGTGTTTTATGACTGACAAAGTGTGTTTGATTGGTGAAAACCTTTGCTAGTGTTCTGGAAGAATGAGTTGATTTGAGACATGAATGAAGTGTTTTGGTAGATTTAGTGCATTTTGAATGTGAAATTAACTGCTGTGCCAAGATTAAAGTTGGTTAGGAGAACTGTGTGAAGAGTTTTGAAAAAGTGGCCTAAGTATTGAGAAATGTGTCCTAACGATTGTAAAAAACTGTAAACACTTGTAACTTTTATACTTGATATATTTTATACTGATATAGTCTGGGTTTGATTTTTTCAGAGATATTGTTAGAGTAAAGTACATATATTTATATATTCATCAATATATTTACAAAAAAAAAACACACATAAGGTCAGTACTGCACATTGATGAAAATATTTATTTCTCACATTGTAAAACCATTCAATACATCAATGCCTTTCCAAAAGTTACATTTTGCTCTGAAAATTAGAACATATTCTAAATACAATATAGTACATGAACAAAAACATTTAAGGAGACAAAACAAAAGCATGATTTTAAATTGAGAAAAAAAAAGAGAGAAAAAACACCTCAGCATCATCTCTAGCCGCCTAGCTGGATCTAGCACTTCATCCACAACAAGCGATGTCCTCTCTCGCAAGACAGCGAGGGAAAAATCTTCTTGAAAGGCGAATCCATCCTTGCACAGATCATGCATCAGTTAGGTCAGGCCTTCTCCATTACTTGAATGAGGGATATCTTGACATAGGGCTGGAGATTGTAAACCTTCCATGCCAAAAAGAAAAAAAAACCCTCCCCAGTGGGTTTAAGGGAGGAACCGTATGGTGGGAGGTATTGGAGTGAAAATTGTGGATGCTAATGAAACCAGTTTTGGACCAGAGCAGATAGGTGGAAATTTACATTGTCTCATTTGACAATCTGCTCTGCATTCATTTAGTGTTCTGCTGTGACGATTTTGTGCAGTGTTTCTAAAATGTGAATATGTGGGCAGTGCTGTAAGGGCCTAAGTTGGCATGATGGTGGTGGACCTCATTCTGCGTGACTGCAACATACATTGTGATGTTACCACCACGTTGTCCCGGGACATTAAAAATAGCTCTGTGGCCAATGATTTTTCTCCCTCTCCCTCTTACTGCAACATTGCCTTCCACTTTGTTGAAGATACATAAACTCACCTTTTGCCTTTTATAGTACTTGCACCTGATTGTTGAGTTTACAGCTAAGCATCTATTTGTCCAGATCTGGGTTGAGGTTTTGCTCCTTGAGTGTAGAGTTTCAGTAACTTCTGCTGTAGAATCACAGTGCTGCTGTAATCAATAATGTAAATCTAACTCAGAGATTGGGCCCTAAATGAGTTCAGTGATTCAGATCAAATTACAATTATGTGAAAACATAATCAACACCACCTGATCATCTTTTCTCTTTGCTTGACTAACTATTACAACAGCCCAAACAAAATCTAACATTAAATAGTCAAAGGTCAAGAGCCCAACTAAAGCAAACCCTCGTCTCCACGATGGTGGCTTAAAAATTGTGATTTTCTCCTTTGGTGATTCTGCTTGTTATCATCAGGTGTCTTCAATAATGCTCAATCATCACAATGTCTTTTATCTTTAGTTGATTTCATTGAAGGCTGTAACTGAAGTCAGCTGTTTCTCTTTTCTTCAGCGATTCAATAATCACTTAATTATCTCATTAACTCTGACACTGCTTCAATGGTACTTTAACTCAGTAGTGCGCAAACACATGAACACTAAGCAGTGCTATATAACCCGGGCATTTTTCCGCATACTATTAGATAAATCTTAACTATTTAATTTACGTATGACTTACAAATATGAATCACATTAAGTTTGTTAGTTTATGTAAAAACTATGTAATCCAAATGGATGGAAAATTTGGATGTAATTCAATTACATAAAACTTAAGTTTAGACTAAAATATTTTTTTGAGTGTACACATTTGACCTTTGACACTGAAGCTGAGTGTGTGAATAAATACTTGCTCTCATCCCATTGCTCTTAACAACTGATCAAATCTGCCAGATCATTCATGTGTAGAAAGATAAGCAGATTTCTGCAATACACTGCAATATTGATCGCGACTGCTGCTTGCACAAGACCAAACATATCCTGTTGATACATTTTACTGCTCAGACATTATTATTACAGGTTTTTTTTATGATTGCTTAAGCACAATTTTAAAAACAGGGCCCGTGTTTTCAAAACACTACACCCAATTAGCAAAACACTACAGATCCTTTGCATAATTAAACACTCTTGTAAAAACTATACACTTCTGTTTAAAAACCACACTTTGTTACCATATGAAACACACACGTTTCACATTACTATACTCTTAAGACTGCTTAAAAGTGTTGGCTCCCCTGTGTTATCGCTATAGTTCCCGTATGAAAAGAAAACGCTGGAATGTATAACACAGTGTGCTGTGAAGGGCGGCTGCTCTCCCTCTAGGTACGTACGGTGTATTTCTTTTTTTTTTTTTGTGCGTGCACGATATGAGTTTATTGGGTGAATGTGTAACGCTCTGTTTTTCCATTCAGTGAATTTTAAGGAATTGGTTTGCCGGATATTTAATCGGAAGTCCTGCTGGTTGGTATGTAAACCCACTTATGTCCCTATGACCGTCCTGAAGGTATGTTATTTTAATGAAAATGTTTAATGTATTTTAGGCCGGTAACTTGGGTGGGATCTATCGCTGCATGGCCTAGTTCTAACGCTGCTGTTTTGCTTTATTTTGTTTCTTTCTTTATTTATTTTCTTTGTTTTGTTTGTTTGCTTGTTTTCTTTGGGTTTGTTATATCCGACCTGTTTTCTCTTGTTTGTTCTATGTTGTCTTTGTGTGTTTTGGACTTATTCAGTTTAATCTGTTACTCTTGTCGAATTCTCTTTCTTTGGTTTGTTAATAATCTTGTAGTTGTACGGCTCTGTTTTGTTTAGTGTTATTTTTGTTTTTGATAGCCAAGTATGTATAATATATTTTTTTGAGCCCTTTAATATAATTTATTTTGTTTCCTTTTTCTAAAGATCTGTTAACTTTTGTGATTGTGTTTGGTTTTGTTTATTGTGGTGTGATTTATAACTAGTGTTGTTTTGCCTTTGTATTTTGATTCCCTTTTTTTTTTTTTTTTTGTTTGTTGTCGTTATTAATTTGTGTTTTTTTTTTCTTTCATCTCTTTGTAGGAGCCGGGGTGACCCGAAGTGGGCAGGCGGGCTATTTTTGGAGGGTGGAAATTCTCCTTTCCCAAACTTGTGTGGTGTGGATTTTCTTGCCGTGGATTGCACTAAGGGTGTGGGTGCTTGTGAGATTTTGTGCGCCGGGGGATACTCAACGGGGGTTTTGTGAAGCCCACTGCTTAGCCTGCCCTCCTCTGGGCGCACCCCAGCTCAGTGGCGAGAATTGTTGTTGTGTGGTGATCAATTTGTTCTTTATCTAAATATTCGTAGTCTGGAGTGGTTGACTGCCACCAGCATTGCATTGCTTTATGACCCGTGATTCTTTTTTTAAAAAAAAAACTATTTATGATACAATAAAGTGCTTTTTTTGTACATATCCACATCTCATTGTTTGGTGATTGTGGGAAGAAAATCGAACTTGTGTGCCCTTAGTTGATATTTCCCCGGCTGATTTAGGTTGGGGTGGCGTAGTCGCTATTTTATGTATATTTGAATATGAGAGTGCCCTCGTGTCGCCACATTTGGCATAGTCGGCAGGGTCTTTCCTTATAAATATACCGACTTGAGACGTGGATATTGGTGGTAATATTGTTGTGTGATTTTTTTTTTTTTTTTTTTTTTTTTTTTTTCTTCAGAAGCAAAACAGCAGTGTTTATTGGGCTGGGAGAGCCATATTTGGTAAGTTTAGTTCCATCCTTACCTGCGACATTCTCTATTCGGGGTTGTGGTAAGTTTCCTTGCATTTGTGTGATTTTTACAACAATGGAAGACGAATTGCAGGAACTAAGAGAATTGGTAGCTCAATTAAGAGCTGACAATTTTAAGTTGCGACAAGATCAGGCCCTGGCCAGTTCTCCTGGTCCTAGTAGTGGTGCTCCAGGTACACCTGGGCCATCGGTAAGTGTTTCTCAACCAGTGGACGTTGCACTAACTGAAAGGTTTGTTTTTATACCGAGGGACAGAAAATGTCCAAAGTTTAACGGTAGGTCTGGCATAGGGATTAATGAGTGGGTTGAAGAAGTGCAGGCCTGCATGCGGGCACGGCATTTATCTGTGGCAGACCAATCCTTCTTTTTGTTTGATCACTTAGAGGGGGAGGCACGCGAAGAAATTAAGTATAGGCCCATTAGTGAACGCGAAGATCCCAGTAAGATTATCTCCGCTTTAAAGGAACTTTATGGGTGTACCCAGTCGTATGTCGCCTTGCAGGAAGCTTTCTTCTCCAGGAGGCAACAGGAGGGTGAGACATTGTTGGAGTTTTCGCTTGCCCTCATGGGTCTCCTGGAGAAGGTTAAGCAGCAGTCACCAGTTTTATTGCCAAATGCTGAAATACTGTTGCGCGATCAATTTGTGGAGCATGTTCTTGACAGTGCTCTTCGTCGTGAATTGAAGCAGTTAGTGCGTCGTCAACCTGCTGCTACTTTGCTGGACATTCGTAGTGATGCTATTAGGTGGGAACGCGAGGGTATGCCTGGAGGAGCAAGGAATCGTAGCCATTCAGTTCCACTAGCTCATGGCTTTCAATATGGGGTGCAAAGTGGTATACGTCCGCAGCTAGATCAGTCTCCGCAGCACTCTGAGATGAGTGAACTTAGGGAAATGTTAAAACGGCAGCAAGAACAGTTAACCCAGCTTGCCCAGAGCGTAGCCCAATTACGGAATCCATCTCGTACCATTCAGCCAGCACGTGGCGGTTTAGTTATATGTAGAATTTGTCAAAAACCTGGCCATTTTGCGAGGGATTGCGATGGGGAACGTGTTCCCCCTCGCTCTCCCTTGACCGAACGAACAGACACCAGGGCACCGGGAGACAGACAGCCTCGTTCAGGCGGTGCGTCGGGAAACTAGTTCCCGCTGAGTTGTTGAGCCACAGCTCAGTTGGGGAAAACGTAGGCTCTGCTGGGGATAATAGGAATGAGTCGGTGTCACATTTAATGTCATCGTGTCCACATTTGGTTGTGGTTATGGGCGGTGTAGTTGTGTCCTGCTTGATTGATACCGGCTCAATGGTTTCTACCATTACTGAAAGCTGTTTCCGAGAACATTTTGAGCCTTGGGGCCAAGATCGTCTTAAGACTTGTCACTGGTTACAACTTAGGGCTGCTAATGGGCTATCCATCCCCTATATAGGTTATATGGAGATAGAGGTTGAGCTCTGTGGGAAGTCTTTTTTGAAATGTGGCGTGTTGGTAGTTCGGGACCTTCCTGGTGGTACCTGTGCTCAAGCCCCTGGTGTGTTGGGGATGAATGTATTGGGCCGGTGCTACCAGGAGCTCTTCGGACAGCACGGGCCGGCTCTTTTTGATTCTCCACCAGTGTCAGGTGTACCTAATCCAGTTTTTCAAGCATTGCAATATTGTCATCAGGCGAGCATTCAGCGTCCTACTGAGAGAATGGGTAATGTAAAGGTACGTGGTCCTCGAGCCGACCGTATACCAGGTGGCACAATTAAATTTGTAGCTGCTACTTGTTCAGAAAATTATTCTAATGGCATTGTACTCCTGGAGCCTCCAGAAAATGGGCTTCCTGTAGGTCTTTTAATTTCTCCCGCTCTCGTGCGAGTAGTCAAGGGTACCGTTTATGTGCCGGTTGTGAATGTAGGGACAACCGATGCTTTGTTGTTCCCTCGTCGGGTAATAGGTTCCTTAACTCGCGTGTCTGTTGTTAGTTTGCCCCCTGGAGTTTCTGAGGTTAGGTCAGGGGCTGTTTGTTCTGTATCTTCTCAAACAGGTGTGCCAATGGGGCAGGGACAGCTGGATGCAGTGGATCTATCTTGTTTGTCGGCGGAAGACCAGAGTAAAGTTAAGGCACTCCTCCGGAAATATCAGTCGGTGTTTTCTACTTTTGAAGGCGATTTAGGGTGTACAGGTTTGATCTCCCATGATATTCCTCTCTTGGATGATGCTCCTATTCGGCAGCGATATCGGCGTGTACCTCCATCCGATTATGAAGCGGTTAGGGCACATATTAACCAGTTATTGGAGACGCAAGTGATTCGGGAAAGTTGTAGCCCATATGCTTCCCCCATTGTGCTTGTGAAGAAGAAAGATGGGAGTCTACGCATGTGCGTAGACTATCGCCAGCTGAATTCCAAGACGAGGAAAGATGCATTTCCTTTACCTCGTATTGAGGAGTCTCTGGACGCGTTAACCGGTGCCCGCTGGTTTTCTACTTTGGATTTAACTAGCGGGTATAACCAGGTCCCCGTCAATGAGAAGGACAAACACAAGACTGCTTTTTGTACCCCATTCGGTTTGTTCGAGTGGAATAGAATGCCGTTTGGGCTTTGCAATGCCCCTAGTACTTTCCAGCGGTTAATGGAGCGTTTGTTTGGTGACCAGCAGTGTCAGTCATTACTACTGTATTTGGATGATATTGTGGTATTTTCTTCATCTGTCGAGCAGCACTTGGAACGGCTGGAGATCGTTTTGGGACGACTGGAGCGAGAGGGCCTCAAGGCCAAGCTAGAGAAGTGTGTGTTCCTTCAGTCAGAGGTAAGGTACTTGGGCCATGTTATTTCCTCTGAGGGTGTGGCCACAGACCCCAGTAAAATTCAAGTAGTGGCTCAATGGCGCTGCCCGTCTAATGCTACTGAGCTACGTTCTTTTCTCGGTTTTGCTAGCTATTACCGTCGTTTTGTAGAGGGGTTTGCTAAGATTGCAGCCCCTCTGCATAGGTTGGCCGCAGAATTCTCCGGTGGCAAGGGCAAGCTCAGAAAGCAAGTTGGAGCAAAGTTTATGTCCGCCTGGAGTGAACAATGCCAGAGGAGCTTCGAGGATTTAAAGGTAAAACTCACTACTGCCCCGGTACTCGCGTACGCTGATTTTTCGCAACCTTTCATCCTGGAGGTGGACGCCAGTTATGGTGGGTTGGGGGCGGTCCTCTCACAGGAACATGAAGGGAGGGTGCGTCCAATTGCGTATGCTAGTCGCAGTCTGAGGCCCACTGAGCGCAACATGGATAACTATAGCTCCATGAAGTTGGAGTTTTTGGCGCTCAAGTGGGCCATGACTGAAAAATTTAGAGAGTACTTGTTGGGTAGCCAGTGTGTAGTTTTTACGGATAATAATCCTTTAAGCCATCTGTCCACAGCAAAACTGGGAGCCACCGAGCAGCGTTGGGCCGCCCAGCTGGCTGCATTCAATTTTCAGATCCGTTATAGGTCAGGGAAAAGCAATAAGAATGCTGATGCCCTTTCCCGGCAGAATTTTCCAAGGAACGAAGTGCTTGGTGAATCAAGGCTAGGAACTGCAGTGCCAGCGCTGTTGCAGCAAGTGGGAGAGGCCGAGCCAGTGGTAGAGGTACAACAATCGGTGATCACTACCTTGCCAAATTCCTCTGGTATTGATTTTGGTTTACTTCAGGTACAGGACCCTGTCATCTCCGAGATTCTGCCCTTTTGGAAGAGGAAGGCTCGTCCGGGGATGGATGAACGTCAGCAGCTGTCTAGTGAGGCCTTGAAGTTGCTCCGACAGTGGGACCGTTTCGTGGAGCGAGACGGGGTACTTTATCGTAAGGTCCATTGTCCTAATGGTGGGGAGGAGATCTTGCAGCTATTGTTGCCCGCCGCTCTGAAGTCAGAAGTGCTTACACAGTTACATCAGTGTCATGGGCATCAGGGCATTGAACGAACGGCTGAGCTGGTTCGGCGGCGATGTTACTGGCTTGGTCTGGCCTCAGATGTCGCTCGTTGGTGCCAGGTATGTGAAAGATGTCAGTCTGCTAAAGACATTCAACCAGTGGCCCAGAGTTTTATGGGCCATCTCTTGGCTTCAAGGCCAAATGAAATTCTTGCCATTGACTTTACAGTGCTGGAGCCATCCAGGTCAGGGGTGGAAAATGTGCTGGTGATGACTGACGTTTTCAGTAAATATACCCTGGCTGTTCCTACGCGGGACCAGCGGGCTGAAACGGTGGCTCAGGCCTTGGTTAACAAATGGTTTTACAAATTTGGCATTCCAGGTCATCTACACTCGGACCAGGGGCGGAATTTTGAGTCCATATTGATCCATCAGCTTTGTGGTCTGTACGGAGTGGGGAAGTCTCGCACGACCCCCTACCATCCAGCCGGAAACGGGCAGTGCGAGCGCTTCAACCGGACCCTGCATAATCTGTTGCGCACTCTGCCGGTATCTAGGAAGAGGGACTGGGTGGCATGTTTGCCCCAGGTCCTCTTTTATTATAATACCACTCCGCATCAAGCAACTGGTGAGTCACCTTACTTTTTAATGTTGGGACAGGAACCACGGTTGCCGGTAGATTTCCTGTTGGGTAGAGTGCAGGAACCGGTTGCTGGCAGTGTGCACGAATGGATTCGGGAACATCAAGCGAGGCTACAAGTGGCTTTTGAGGGTGCCAAAGAGCGGTTACAGGTAGCTGCACAGAGACGTAAGGTAAGACACGATCAGCAGGTCTGGGATATACCCCTGTTAGAGGGTCAGTTGGTGTACCTCAGAGAGCAGGGCTACAAGGGTCGTCATAAGATACAGGACCTGTGGAGGTCAGGTGGTGCGGGCCCCTAAGGAGGGTATCTTCAGGTGGTATCTTCAGGTAAACAGTTAGAGTCCCTTGAAGGGTCAGGACAGGAAGAGGAGGAAGAGGAAGAAGTAGACCTGGTAGGGGTGATACTCGGAGGTCCTGCTGCCGTGCATGGGGAATTTGGGACATCAGACCTGCCTATGCGAACTGGGTCTCAGTCACCGCGAGGGGCTTTAGATTTGGCTACTTCAGAACCAGTAAGTTTTTCGGGTGAATTGGAGGTAGTAGAAGTCAGCACCGCACCAGTATCGAGTCCCTGGGGGGCTGGGCCGCCGGAGGTAAGGGGGACCTCGGTAAGGCGTACAGGACGAGTAACTGCTGGTTATCATTCCAATCCCTATCATCTCCCTCGCACAGGGAGGGTTGTACCCTCTACTCCTTCTGCATCTAATTCTGTAGTTGCTATTTTTAGGCCTTGGAATTGAGGTGGTATAGTTACCATTAGTTTTTTTTCATCGTCGGGTCGGCGATGCAAAAGTGGGGGGTAGATTGTGGTGAAATGCCGTTCATGGGTATCTCCGCCCATAGGGAGTGTTGATTGAGCGGTAGGTGTATATATAGAGAGCTTCCACAGGCTAGTGTGCGATCGCGTCATTACGTCATTTCTGCGTCTGGGTTTCCGGTAGTCCTGTTGCATTCGAGGTAGGTGTTTGCTTGTCCTGGATATGGTTTAGTATTCAAATGGTTTGGTGACTGACTTTTCTGTGCAGCTGGTGTCTGTTTGTGGTTACTCTTAAGACTGCTTAAAAGTGTTGGCTCCCCTGCGTTATCGCTATAGTTCCCGTATGAAAAGAAAACGCTGGAATGTATAACACAGTGTGCTGTGAAGGGCGGCTGCTCTCCCTCTAGGTACGTACGGTGTATTTCTTTTTTTTTTTTTTGTGCGTGCACGATATGAGTTTATTGGGTGAATGTGTAACGCTCTGTTTTTCCATTCAGTGAATTTTAAGGAATTGGTTTGCCGGATATTTAATCGGAAGTCCTGCTGGTTGGTATGTAAACCCACTTATGTCCCTATGACCGTCCTGAAGGTATGTTATTTTAATGAAAATGTTTAATGTATTTTAGGCCGGTAACTTGGGTGGGATCTATCGCTGCATGGCCTAGTTCTAACGCTGCTGTTTTGCTTTATTTTGTTTCTTTCTTTATTTATTTTCTTTGTTTTGTTTGTTTGCTTGTTTTCTTTGGGTTTGTTATATCCGACCTGTTTTCTCTTGTTTGTTCTATGTTGTCTTTGTGTGTTTTGGACTTATTCAGTTTAATCTGTTACTCTTGTCGAATTCTCTTTCTTTGGTTTGTTAATAATCTTGTAGTTGTACGGCTCTGTTTTGTTTAGTGTTATTTTTGTTTTGATAGCCAAGTACGTATAATATATTTTTTTGAGCCCTTTAATATAATTTATTTTGTTTCCTTTTTCTAAAGATCTGTTAACTTTTGTGATTGTGTTTGGTTTTGTTTATTGTGGTGTGATTTATAACTAGTGTTGTTTTGCCTTTGTATTTTGATTCCCTTTTTTTTTTTTTTTTTGTTTGTTGTCGTTATTAATTTGTGTTTTTTTTTCTTTCATCTCTTTGTAGGAGCCGGGGTGACCCGAAGTGGGCAGGCGGGCTATTTTTGGAGGGTGGAAATTCTCCTTTCCCAATGTGGTGTGGATTTTCTTGCCGTGGATTGCACTAAGGGTGTGGGTGCTTGTGAGATTTTGTGCGCCGGGGGATACTCAACAGGGGTTTTGTGAAGCCCACTGCTTAGCCTGCCCTCCTCTGGGCGCACCCCAGCTCAGTGGCGAGAATTGTTGTTGTGTGGTGATCAATTTGTTCTTTATCTAAATATTCGTAGTCTGGAGTGGTTGACTGCCACCAGCATTGCATTGCTTTATGACCCGTGATTCTTTTTTAAAAAAAAAACTATTTATGATACAATAAAGTGCTTTTTTTTGTACATATCCACGTCTCATTGTTTGGTGATTGTGGGAAGAAAATCGAACTTGTGTGCCCTTAGTTGATATTTCCCCGGCTGATTTAGGTTGGGGTGGCGTAGTCGCTATTTTATGTATATTTGAATATGAGAGTGCCCTCGTGTCGCCACATTAGCAAGACACCTTGGAAAGAAATGTCTTGAATGACGAATCCATCCTTGCATTGCTGCTACCTCCATCTGGTCACAGGCCTCCTCCATGGCTTGGATGAGGGGTACCTCAGCCTGGAGACGGAGATCATATACCTTCCACCGCCATGCCGAGAAAAACTCTTCTATAGGGTTGAGGAATGGAGAGTATGGTGGAAGATATAGGACGGTGAAATATGGATGTTGCCGAAACCAGTTCTGAACCAGAGCAGAGCGGTGGAAAGACACATTGTCCCAGACAACAATGTATTGCATATGATCGATTTGATTTGCTGCTGTTATGTTGTGCAATTGGTCCAAGAATGTAAGTATGAGTGCTGTGCTGTAAGGGCCCATATGGGCATGGCGGTGGAGGACCCCATTCTGTGTAATGGCTGCACAGAGTGTTATATTACCCCCACGTTGCCCTGGGACATTGACTATTGCCCTGTGGCCAATGATGTTTCTTCCCCTCCTTCGTGTTCTCGTCAGGTTGAACCCAGCCTCATCTACGTAAATGAACTCCTGCTGGATCTCCTCTCCATCCATTCGTAAAACTCTCTGAAGAACAGTGTCAGGCAAAATTGTGTAGTTCAGTGTAGATCTAGTATACATATTACAGTGGTTATTGACAATGTTAGCTTGGAGCTGATTGAGTGTTATAGCATTGTTGGCCAAAACCATGTTTACTATCTCCCTCTCTTGCTGTTCTGTGAACATAGGAGGCCTTCCCCCTTGTCGTTCCCGACCCTCAATCCTATGTAGAAAATAAAAACAGTATGCAATAGTACAGTAATTTCACAGGAAAAGGTAACAGAAGTGCTGATAGTGCATAGAATACAGTACTGTACGCAGTTACTGAAACCGTGCAGATGTTTTTGATATGATGATATTTTTACAATACCTATTTTCCAGTCGAAATATTCTTATCACATTTGCCACTGTGTATCGGCTTAGATTTGGCTGTACTCGCAGTCCAGCCTCCCTCAGCGTCAGGCCGTGGTTGACAACGTGGTCAACCAGTGTTGCACAGATCTCATTTGTCAGATTCGGTCCTCTTTGAGCACCTCTTTGAGCACCTCTTTGAGCAGCGTCTTCCTCTTCCTCTACCTCTACCTCTACCTCTACCTCTACCTCTACCTCTACCTCCACCTCCACCTCTACCTCTACCTCCAGCATGGCCTCCTTCTCTTCCTCTTCCTCTTCCTCTGTTGATTCCTCTTCCTCCCCTTCCTCCTCCTTCTCTTTCTCTTCCTCTGTTGATTCCTCCTCTGTTGATTCCTCTTCCTCCCCTTCCTCCTCCTCGTTCTCCTCCTCATCTTACTCTTTCTCTGACTCTTTCCATTGTGCTTAAGGCCGATGAACTCACCTGCTGCTTTTTATAGTGCTTATACACCTGATTGGTGTGTCTACAATTAAGCAAACAAGTGTTTGCACACCTGATGACTGTGTTGAACCAATTGGTTGGACGGTGTGGTAATTTGACAGTCAGTGCTTTGGTATTGCAAGGAAGTGACTTCATGATAGATTTTTGTGTGTAGTGTATGTTAAGTGTGTTTAGTGTTTTGCAAATCACTGTGTGTAGAGTTTTGCAACAAGTGTGAGGTTGACAATGTGCTTATAGTTGTGCAAATATGGGCTGATGTTTTGCTTCTTGAGTGTAAGGTTTTGCTAATAGTGTACTACTTTTAATTTTAGTGTGTAAGCAATCGTAAAAAACTGTAAGTAGCTAAACACGCTCCAATCCGGTCAGTTTAACATATCTTTGTGTGTATTTGATCGTTTGGACGCGTGTAATTTGTCTATTTGCGATCCGTTTTGGAGCGCGCACACACAATTCAGCCTGAGGAACAGCGTCTCTTGCACGGATTATTGTGCTTTCAACGTTTTAAACCGTTTTACCTCAGATAGCCTATCTTCTGTCTGATCCTTGGAAGCCGAAATCGAAATCAAAAATAAAATTAGCTTAATATCACAGGCCTAAAGTGTAAGCAGACGTTTAGTTGTTTAGTTCTCTCCTCCATCGTCAACATTAAACAGAGCTTTCATATGGGCGGCTGCGTGTGCTGTAGCTCCTCTGCGTGAGGGCGATCTCTTCCGGATTGCGAAAGCAAAAATGCATCATAGACAAATGTCCTAATATTATTGCAGACTCAGCTGGCGACTCTGGCAAGATAGAATTTGCAAGATAATGTTTAGCAATAATAAATGAACGTGTATTTTCTTCATAATTTCTCCAGTACCGATAGTAGAACCGTTAACGTCAGAGCTTATCAATACACATTTTCTACAATTACCTTTCATAATTAAGCCAATATAATACCGGGTTTCGGTACATTTCTGTTCCGCGTTGCCACTGTCTAATAACGGATGTAAAAAACAACGATCGCAAAAAAACCCCAAAAAAAAACAGTTTTGTAAAAATTATTTCAGACTCCACATTTAGGGGGGCCACAAGGGGGTCCAAGTTTGTTATCACAAAAGGTGCTTTAAAAACACACAGTTACAACAATTGGAGATAAAGTCAAAATGTCAAGGGTCAGGAGCCCAATTAAAGCTAGCGCTTACCTCCATAACGGTGACATTTATACATTTTGATAAAACATCAACACCTCATTAAGAAGATTTGTATGAAGGAAATAAAGTCAGAGTGGTTTGTAATAAGTGAAGATGAAACATCTGTTAGTGTTTAATGTTCTGTTTCTGAGTTTTATGAGATCACCATTGTGCTGTAGAGTAGATCCTGTGCTTCAGTCAGTGATGATCCAGAAACACTGATGTTCTGCTGCATGTCGTTTTATTTAAAGACAGTAACTGTGTAGTTGCTGATGCAGTGATACAGTAGTGATGTTAGTTCATGCATGTTCCGTTGTCAGCTAATGACTTACTGCAAGAGATTTGCATTTTAAAGAAAGGGTTTCATAATATTAATCCAGAAATTACCTGTAAAGAGCTGTTTTTTTTTTTTTTTTTTGTTAGACATTTAAGAAAAAATAGTTTTTGTTTCAACAGCCACTTTTGTAGTCAATTTATCTCTAATTTTTAATTACATTTTTGACAAGGGCAGCAGGGACGTTCTGAGAACATTTCCAAATAAAATATGTTTCCCTACATGTTCAGAGAACATCTTGAATGTTCTGTAGCTCTTTACTGTACCTCCTAAACCATTTACAGGTAAGCATACACATTTTTATATGTAAACTGTGAATATGAATTTGATTTTTGACAAAAATACATTACAGACTCATTGGCTATACAATAATGCAGACATATTCAGACCATCTAAAACAGATTAGGAAATAGAATATTCTGTGATTGGTAGATGCTGAAATATACAACATACAGTGTATTTTCTTTTATTATTTTTTTTTCTTCTTTTGAATCAGTCATTATACATACATTTGACTCATGAATGTCTTGTTAGCAGTATTAGCCTATATGTCAAAATTAAATGTCCCCACAAGGATTGGCACATTTGTTGGAACATTTTGTCTCCATAATGTAAGGTTTACCTGAACCACACACACAATCAAAAATACAGTCATTTACAGCACTTAAGACATTTTACAAAAGCACCTATCATTGCTCCTCTCACAAACGGTTAATGCACTGAACTGTACAGCAAAAAAAAAAAAAAAAAAAAAAAAAAAAAATGATCCCAGTTTTATTGGTCTCATTTTTTATTGTTCTACATACAGAGTATTGAAAAGAAGCTGTTTCAGTCATAAATTGATGTTTTGTGTTCATCCCATAGTCTGGAGGCAGTAATGAAGGAATCCTATCAGTTTTAATCAGAAATGCTGACACCCTGTGGTAGAAGTGCTTTCAAGACAGGTTAAACCCAGTTATGAGTAGGGTATTCCTGCAATACCGGAGGCTGCAGTTTCAGGACTATTCTGTATTTATATTATTATTTTTTAAGGAACAGTTTGATTAATTTATACATTTTATTGACATATAGTCCTAATCAACCCCTAACCCTTGATAACCCTCTTGAAATATTTAACCTAATTTGTTTCAGTATATGAGGCCCTATTCTGATTTCATTTCCATTTTCTGTCTGCAAGACTTCAATTCATTAGCAACAGTGCTGTAAAAACAAGGTAAAATGACACGGATGCTTCAGCAATATGTTTTCATATGATGTTAAGGATATCGGTTGGGTTAAGAAGTGTTATTTTATAATGCAATAGAGCATAATATCAAATGATTGCCACAGCAAAATTATTTTTTAAGTGGATTTTACTAGTTCATCTATGCATATTGAATTTTAAAACAAAAGATAGTAGATCTTAATACAGAATCACATAGAAAAGAAAAGACCCAATGTTATAATTCACGTTTGTCCGCTTGAGGCAGACATCGTCGATCTATGGGAGTGTCTCCTTCCCCTTTACAAGCATAACACTGATTCTCACTCACACAGCGGAAGAGAGGAACATGAGCCACAATCTGCTTAAACTTAGTCTGAAGATCTTTTTCAATGTCAAACTTCCAGAAATTCTTGAAGACAAACGCTTTAATACCATTATGTTTTTTCCAGTTCTTCAGAGCATCTAAAATGTTGGCTTCGTGTGTCGGATTCAGACACGTGTCAGCACAGGGAGAATCAAATGTGTAGAAAACAGAGCAGCTGTCTTTTCTTCTATTCAAAAGTCTGGTCATAGGCGAGTTGTCAGCAGGATTCAGCAGGAGAGACTCTGAATGCCTGTTGTATTGCTTCTTTACAACCTTAGTTCCTGCAGCGATGAGCTCTGAACCTTGGTAAAGTGCGTTTGTTTCATCAGTAATTGCATTTTTCACGTTCAGAGCATTCTCCTGAGTCAGGAAATTGTTCTGCGCAGGAAAGAAGTTCTGTTGACACTGATGCTTCGGCACATTGATGGCTGCAGCGTACTGACGAGGATGTCCATCTTTATCGACTCTCTTATAGCTGTTAATATTGTTTAAGGTGATTATTATCATTTTTTATCAATAAGTAGTTAATTAATCACTTCTAATTTCTCTACTACCTCATTAATAGGGCTTTTCACACTTAAAATAGTTAACCCTGGCCTGGGTCATTCTAAAGATGGGGTCCGGTCTTATGTATTGAAGCGGTCTGTCTGATAGCACTTCCTTGTTTGGTTTTGCATGGACATGATCTGGGTGAGCAGGTAGGCTAAGTGAATGTTGATGGTTGTTTTTTCGTTGTTGTTGTTTCACAATACATAGCTTCGTTTCACTAAATCAGGGTAATGCTGAAACAAACATTGTAGGGCTGGGAGATATGGCCAAAAAAATTACATCTCTGTATTTTGTGCTGAATGGCGATATACTATACATATCTTTGTGTTTTCTACCTTTTTATTTGGATAAAAAAATCTGTATTTATTTTTCTTAAAAAAAAAAAAAAACCATATATACATATTTTACATCCTGCCCAATGTTGTCCAACAAACACAGTTCATGTTGAAGGCTATGAAAACAAATATAGTGAAAATAACCAATCACTCCCTGGGCACCACAGCATAATGGCTGCCCTGCTCCGGGTGTGTGTGTCCATGTTTTGCAGTGTGTGTGTTCACAGTTTCACGACTCCTAATGTCTGAGCGCAAACTTGGATGGGTTAAATGCAGAGGGCAAATTCTGAGTATGGGTTACCACACACATCACTTATGCAGTGAATTATATAACAAGTTGTATAATAACAGTCTATAATAGGTCCGAACACTGCAATAATTAAAGAAAATTAAGAGCAGCTTTATTGCAACGCCGAATTTTAAAAACAACATTTTTAACAAAAAATACTTTTCTTCTCATTTTTTTCACTACGTATGAATGTAATTTTTACACTATGGGCCCATTTACTAAGTAAATGGGTAAATAAACATGTAATTAATGAGCAAATAAACAAGCAAATAGCCTATAAGTAAAAAAGGCCCCCATCCCCTGAAGATATCGTGTACAGGTGCATCTCAATAAATTAGAATATCATAAAAAAGTTTTTTTTTTCTGTCATTTAATTAAAAAAGTAAAGCTTAAATATATTCTAGATTTATTAGACATAAAGTAAAATATTTCCAGATTTCTTTTTTTTTTTTCATTTTGATGATTACAGCTTGCTGCTCATCAAAATCAAAAAATCAGTATCTCAAATTATTAGAATATTTAATTTCAAGTTCTATTAAATTATTCTCAGGGTATAAATACTGGGTTTAGGTCAGTAATCCCAACAGCAGTCACTGAGAAGTCTGCTGACTTGACAGTTGTCCAGAAGACGATCATCAAGACCCTCTACATTGAGGGTAAGTCACAGAGGGTCATTGCTGAAAGGGCTGTTCAGAGTGCTGTGCCAAAGCATATCATGGAAAGTTGACTGGAAGGAAAAAGTGTGGTAGGAAAAGGTGTACAAGTGAAAGGAATGACCGCAGGCTTGAGAAGATTGTCAGGCGAAGCCTATTAAAGAACTTAGGAGAGCTTCAAAAGGAGTAGACTGAAGCTGGAGTCAGTGCATCAAGAGCCACCACACACAGATATCTTCAGGAAATGGGCTACAACTGTCACATTCAACGTACCAAGCCACTTCTGAGGCCCAACCAAGTCTTAAGTGCATATAAATAAACATACTTTTCATAATCCTGACATTTCTGTTTAAAATATCTTTTTTTTTTATTATTGATCAAAGTATTCTAATTTGTTGACATAGAAAATTGGTGGGTTTTTGTTAAATTTGAGCCAACTCATCACAATTAAAAGAACCAAAGACTTAAAGTACTTCAGTCTGTGTGCATTAAATTTATTTAATACACAAATTCCAGAATTTGAGTTGAATTACTGAAATAAATGAACTTTTCCACGACATTCTAATTTATTGAGATGCACCTGTATCTGCGATCTCACACACTGATGATAGGATGCGTTCAGCTAAATTACAAGTGTGAACAGTTCCTCTACCGCAGTTTAAAGCGCCTTTAGAATGGGGATAACCCAGGGTTAAGCACAGGGTGAAAAGCCGTCTTTTTGCTATATCCTCATTGCTAACTAATAATGCAAACTTTGAGCTTTTAAATTTTCATAGACACTGGAGACAGACTTACTTCTGCTCGAAGAAGTTAATAATACGGGCGAGAGTATTGATGTCCACAGTGTCATCTTCAACACTTTCTGTCCAGTCGGGAAGCAGAAAGAGCAACAGGAGTCCACTCAGAAACACAGTAAACTTCTGAAATCACACAAAGAAAAACAAAATACATAAATACAATGTGCACAGTAAAATAAATAAATAAATAAATAACCATTCAAAGTGACAAAAAACTATCACTCTCACAAAAACACTACTTTTGTAACCAAAGTGACAAAGACCCTATACCCTATACTTGTGAGATATAAGGCTTTAATGTGACTGGCCATGTTGTTTGTTGCTTCAAATCATTAAAGTGATAAGGAGTGATAAGAGTGAAAGAGGAAGTGGATGGGATTTATTCTGTCCGGATCAGCCCTCTTCTTTAAAACACTAGAATTACTAAGAAAAATGTATTAATCACTGACTTTCAATAGCCTCCATGAGATATTTTCAAAAGCATAGAATATTGGCAATATTAGGAATTGACATTTCCAATTAATGTTGGCCATTACATTCTTCTAGCATATTATAACTGATATATTATGTTAGGCTACTTTTATTATCAAATTAATGTTATGATAAATTTGCCCCGCAATTATTTCATAGCGCATCACCGCATAACTGACGTCCGGTGAGGATAATAAAAGATTAGCTCTATATGAAATATATTCTTCTCATTTGTTTATTTACGGGGCACAAGATAAATAATGGAATACATTAAGACAGTTAGGATATATATAGCATACCATTATCAGCATATTATGTTGAAATTCGTCTCTCGTCGTCTCTGAGAGAAAATTCTCCGTTAATACAGCGTCAGACAGTTCCGTCAATTTTTACTTTCACTTTCTTTTCACTTTTTATTTTCACTTTCTTTTTTTCTTCCCGCTTTCTTTTTTTCTTTTTTTCTACGCCACCGATTGGTGCAATTCACATTATTATACTTTTTAGCAATAAAATATTAATAACAACCTATCTTGTTCTGCCCTATCTATGTTGTTGCCTCATTAAAAAGCTGGGCTATACATTTAAAAGAAATGTCATTTTATAGTGTGTAGGCTATATATATAAATAGATTCACGTTTTTCATCAATGTATTTTCTAACAATTAGACGTGCATTCACATTATCATTAATACGATATCACGATAATGAATATGCACGATATTGTTATCTTGGGCACTTCAAAATACCGTGAATAATTATTTATTACGAATTATTCAAATTTTAATAATACATTATAAAAATAGCCTACTTTCCCCATCAATCGTATAAACTGCACAACACCACAATATGCTGCTTCAAAGCAAAAATGTTTTATTTTAAAATAACATTAATTTAATTCCATATGAGTAGGCTATATATTTTGTAAATTATAATTATAATAGCCTATTATTTGATTATTATACATGTAATCAGTTTTAAATATTTACAGAATAATAGGCCTAATTCGAAGACGAAAATAATAATAATATTAATAAAAAACAATGATTCATTATTATTATTATTATTATTATTATTATTATTATTATTATTATTAGTGTTGTGAATTCTTTAGATTATTTTGTTTGTTTGTTTGTTTGTTTGTTTTTGTTTCAGTATTATCTGCTGCTATCTCCAACACGATCACATGAGAATGCGTATCAATAGTGCGAGTTTGTAATCTCGTAGAATATATACGCCAAAATGAGTTTTGGCGTGCTTATGGTACGCGGTTTTTGCGTGCATATGATACGCTCTTTATGGCGTGTATATGATACGCTCTTGGGTAGGATGGGGGTGGGGGAGTGGGGGTTTCGTACGTATAGTACGCCATAAAGTGCGTCTCATATGCGCGCGAAAAACTGCGTACCGTCCATAAGCACGCCAAAACTCATTTTGGCGTATATATTCTACGAGATTACAAACTCGTACTATTGATACGCATTTTCTTGTGATTGGGCTCTGTGTTCTGTATCTGTTGTAGGTTTGTATCATAGCCTATGTAGAATAATTAATGCATATGAAAAGTTTCTAGTGGATACGGTTTTGGCGTAAGTGACGCATACTCCGAAACCCTGCACAAACTAAAAGGTGGAAAAGATATGATGACTCCTACTCCCTGATCAGAGTACTGAAGTGGTTAAGACCATTAAAGAACTGGCATTCAGTGGGGTAATCTTCAATGCAGTAGTAGTAGTAGTAGCAGTAGTGGCAGAGAACATTTTGAGCAGCAGAGAGCGATGAATTGTGCACTGATCTTATATCGCCATCTAGCGTCCATTTCCGACACAACAGGCTTAATAAACAGTGTAATACCTTTTCTTCACGCGCACTCCAACGCAAATGAACCGTGACGTGGGCTGTTCTTTCATTTCTTTCATCACTCGAGTGAGTGACGTGCCACATTCAAGACACAATAAAAGAAACCCAATGTGTCGATTTTACACTGATTGTGAGGTGAAAAGACATTCTTCGGGCATCTGTTTGGACTCAATACAGTATCCTGCGGGTTTACAGCAGGGATTTATTATGCAACTCATTTTATTCCGTTTATACTCATCTCACTGTAAGTAAAATATTGATTGATATCGTATTGATTGAATTCCACCTGACACCTGGTTCCTCTCGTGCATCCAGACACAGTTTCTCTCCTCAGGGTAAAATGCTGTGGGAGATGTTTCATCTCCAGCTGACTGAATCCAATAGTTTCCATGAGTGGATCCTGACCTCCATCGAGAGGGTCAGTAGCTGCTCTCTGTGGGCAGAGAGAGGAGAAGAGACACCGGGGAACCTGTGGAGCCTGTGGGTGTGGATGAGGAGCAGCTGTACCTTCCTCCACTGACTGAATGTGTGAGATTTGATTGACAGCCTCATCCTGGATGAAATACATTCAGCAGCACCACTGACAGCTCCACCAGCACACTGAGAGGTCAATATATTTTATTACTGTGATAATGATGGTCTGCAAGACATTTGTTCCTTCTCAACACTTAAAAAAAAAAAATGATAGGCCTATTTCTAAATTGTTAATTAAATAAAGATGAAGTACAATTTACTAGAAAAATATTGTTTAAATTTTATACATCATTAATATTATTATTATTATTATTATTATTAAAAAATCTATTATATTTTATTCTACAAAAATGCCTAATGAAATATTATTTCAAATTTTGCTGTGCACCTTGTGCAAACAGTGTTATTTGTTTGACACATGTTGATCTGGCAGTTTTTATCATTCCTTACAGTCATGATCAGACTGAACCTCTGGTCCCATAATTATGTATTTATATATCATCTAAATCTGTGCTAAAAAGTTCATATTCATGCCACAACATTAAAGAATAGATAACAGAAGGATATAACATGAATCTAGAGTGTGTTTAAATGAGATCACACTTTGAGCCACAAATGATGCTCAATGAAATGTATTTTTATTTGCTCCAGCAGAAAGCAGACATGTTGTCATCAGTTTACTCTAACAATAATTGC